>CM076407.1:23308289-23726565 GCA_038363315.1 Mugilogobius chulae
ACGTGAATTACCACAAAATTTCGTTATACAGCTGGAAATAAAAATTAAGTAGAGGTTCCATAGATACCTGACTTTTTCAGTTGTAAATAAGTAAACTTTGTCTTTTCTACCTAAAAGTATATTGTAATTACAGAACATTGTTGCCAAATCTGGGTGCACGGTAGCAGAGTGGTTAGAGCTCTGGCTTCCCAATAAGGAGGTCGTGGGTTCGACTCCCGGGTCGACCATATCAACATCTCACGATCTCTCTGGGTGGAGTTTGCATGTTCTCCCCGTGTCACCGTGGGTTTCTCGGGTACTCCGGTTTCCTCCCACCTCCAAAAACATGCATGTTTAGGTTAATTGGCATCACTGTAAATTTCCTCTGTGAGTGATGAGAGAGTGAATGTTTGTCTGTCTAACCCTGCGGCAAGTTGGCCACTGTCCAGGGTGTTCCCCGCCTAAGGCCCAAAGTCACTGGGATAGGCTCCAGTCACCCGCGACCCTAACGGGATTAAGCGGTAGAAAATGAATGAATGAATGAATGTTGCCAAATCAGATCGCTGTGCACATTATTTACTTATACAAAGATAAATTGCCCTTTCTTTTTTCAGAATGGAATCGTCCTGGTTCACTGTAACGCCGGTGTGTCGCGCTCTGCTTCCATCGTGATCGGATACTTGATGTTACGAGAGAGACTTTCCTTTGCAGAAGCTCACAGTCAGGTCCTGTCTGCCAGGCCTTCAGCTCGGCCCAACGCTGGCTTCTTCCAACAGCTGCTGCACTACCAAGCCTTAAAACTGTTTCTCCGGGGCAGGATCTCGGTCAGTATTCTCCATATTATGGATTCAGGATCAGAATACAATAACTTTCTACCCCTAATGAGGAAACTTTTTTCTAATCAACTGTTATGTGAATGTCTCATATCATGTTGGTTAATGGTAATACATTGGTCTGAATAATAGCTATGTGTGTTATTTCTTGGGTTCAAATGTAGTGATTTTGTCAAAGAATTACTTGAGTTTTGTTTAACACTAATAAATGTCTTATTTTTTATTGTTCTGTGACTATTTTTGTGTGCTCAAAGTTGGACTCGTGATACAGAGTGTTGCAGTCGAATCTCCATTTGAATAGTCTTGTTAAATCACAAAGGTTGTTATGTAAATCCTGGGAAAATAACAAATGCCACAGTTATTAGTTTAGTTAATACTTTACTCTCAGACATTAATTCTCTGGATAAGATTACAATATGCACTTGAAATTGAAACTTTTGAAATATAATTCACGAGTTGAGAAGTTTGTCAGAAAATCTTGATAAGTATATTGCCAGATTTATTGGGCTTAACTGATTATTCTTCCTTAAAGCTTACATTTTCACTGTTCAACAAGAACAATCCTCAAATTCACTCCACTAATGGAAATGTTGCTAAGGTTTTTTCATTCAAACTATAAAAAACAGTAGCTTACTAAACCTCTGCTGTGAAAAGTTGGGCTCCACTAGAGGGCGGTAGTCTCCTTTAATATCCAGCAGTGTATGAGCGCGAGCTCGGTCCAATAGATGGTAAAACAGGAGGGAGGACGAGGGAGGATGGAGGTGAGAGAGAGAGAGAGAGAGAGAGAGCGAGCGTGGTGCCGTCTGAGCGCATCAGAGCGATGTGCTAAAGTGACACACACCAGAGAAGCGGAGGATTCTCCGAGGTGCACGAGCTGCGGGCAGCGACACATGGCTCTCCTCCACGCGACGCACGAGGCGCGCTGGGACAGACCCGCTGTGGAAATGCCCCAGGACCAGTAGGATACGGACAGAAGGCTAAACATACTAACTCCTGGAGAGTTTTTACCGGGAGCCTCTGTGACTCTGTCCCACTTCAGTGTCTCCAGACTTTGTCCACAGAAGCAGAGGACTTTGCGTCATGGCGTGTTACTACGTGGTGATCAGCTCCACGCACCTGCGGGACGGACAGCTCCGGAGCATCAAGGGAGTGTTCCGAGGGCCCATAGGAGCCACTGAGGCCGGGAGCGAGGTGAGCTTCAGCAGAATGAATAATGTCAAACTAGATCTAAGACCACTGTCCTGTAGGCTGGCATTGGTCAGGGTTTATTTAAGTTGTACATAATTTTCAGACAATAAAACCAGAAAGAGATATTTAAATCTGTACATCTAGATCCTATCTATCTATATACCAAGGCTGTGTCCCATGTACATGGGGTAGCCTAGACAGGGCACCCTTCTCTTTCCCCCCTTCCTCCCTCTGGTCCCATGATCTGAGTGTATGAGTGTGTGTGTGACTTGTGTGTTTTGTGTATGTTTGTGTTGTACAGCCTTTTTATTATGTCATTGTTCCAGAATCCTGTTTAGTCTTTGTTTATTATTTGCTACCTCGGCTAAGGAGACCACACTCGCCCCGGCATCCATCCACCCGCCCGCCCATGAGCAAGAGAACTCAAAAAGGCAGCGAGAGAACCCAAACGAAAGCCACCAGGACACGTCTGAGGAGCCACAAGGGACGACCACCAGACCCAGAGAGCGACCCGGACCACCATCCACCCCCAGGACTCCCTCCCAGCCATACCACAGGGCAAACTGCACGTGCCCCCCAGGGCCGGCCCCCCTCAGGCACCCCTCCCTAACATCTAGATCCTAGCTTTTACAAAGACTTTGGCACATGGTTATTAACATCTACATTAAGTTTTGGCTTTAACCATGGCTTTCAAACAGTTTTTACAGACCTCAAAGTAAAACTGAGGTGGACCACCCAAGCACAGCCAATCAGAATGCTGCTTTCAGCTCTCTATGAGAATAAAAGAGTTTATTATGAGATTCAGACGGTACGCAACAGTCTGATCTTTTTCACAAAATTCTACTTTTGCAGTAGCCTAAAGTTTGATTATTTAGACACGAAAAAGTTCGGTTCTCCAGCTTTAAGGTGAAACTCTGCAGGTAAATATTCAGCAAAACCAGAAACATATTACTCTTAATGATCCAAGAATGTAAAGGCTGGCATTAACAACCCTGTGAAGGAAAATGTATTTTAATAAAAAGTTGCAGTTAATGCTTCATACAACTCTGGATGAAGTGGATTAAATGAGGTAATAAAACATTGAAAGCGAGCATAATAAGAAAGGAAACTGACCAAAAAAAATAAATAAATAAATAAATGTTTTGCCTGTAGTGCCTGCCTTGAATCTGAAAGTTAAGATTTTCATCGTCACAAAAAGCAAATGGTTAATTAGTTTAACTTCATTTTGTTGCCCCTCTGCGACTTGATAGATGTTATTTGTAATTTTGCATTTCGATAAATTAAAGATATCTGCAGAACAAGACACCTACATTTAATTAGAAATATTAAACTATGAATATATTGCAGAGAGACTCCAGCCTTTGTAAACTTTCGCAAAACATCAGGCGACAGGAAATGTGGCGTTGTAGTTCACACCATTGTTGAGCTCCAAGTAAGAGGCAGATCTGTGGAGAGGCGCGCCCACTCACTGTGATAGAGGAGAGTAACAGTTGTAACAGTGCCACCTCCACCAGAGACAATATAATACTATCGTCATCAGTGTTTGACCTCTCACTCTTAAATAATAAAACTCATTTCAAGACTAGAAGTGGGTGCAGACAATTTATTTATTATAAAAGAATGATTTTGAGGTAAGAAAGTATGCACATTTTTTGAACAGATTAAGTCAAAATGTAGCTTCTCAGACACAATGTGGTGTATTTTTCAGTAGTTTATTATTTACCATTTTGCTCTTATGGTTGTAACGCAGTGTTACAAATGAAGCCCCTGAGATGATTTAATTTGGCCCCAAAGATATTTTCTGAATATTATTGATAGTGGCTGGCTGATAAATTTGAACTACATGGCCCAGAATACACTTCCATTCAGTCCATAAGCCTGAATGGAAATATAATATTGTAATAATAATGTAACTTTTTTTTTTTGAATCAGCCAATTGGTTCTCGTCCAGTACCTTCAGATCAAAAGGATGGACAATCAAAAAGTTCCATTTAGGGCTGGGCGATATATCGATTTATACCACGGTCATTGAGAATGCCAGTGCTAAGTTCCGTGCGTTAAGAATGCTTAACGCACAGGTAGTTCAGGCAACAGCCAAATCACATTCCAAATCACTGCTCTGTGGCCGTCACCATAACAACGGGTAAATAAATGCTGCCAGTTGAGTCAATGTACATTTTAATATTTTTCTACCATCAAAATTTTTAAGAACTAATTTACATTTGTTGTTAAATGAACAACTTATGCATTCAATTTTTTCATGGCAACAGTTGCTATAATTTCATTAAGCCGGGCTTATCACTATAACAACAGGCAAACAAATGTAAACAACTTTTGTCAGTCTGGAGGAACTAGATTTTTGCAAAACACAGAAACAACTAATATCTCAGACATTAACATATCATAAACAAAATTTTAATATTCACAGGTGAGCTATTTCACTTTGTAGCCGTGGTATAAGCGCAATAAACAACTTTGAGCCGTGCGTTAAGCAGTTTTAACGGCACTCCGCGGAGGAACACCACTCCGCGGAGGAACACCACTCCGCGGAGGAACACCACTCCGCGGAGGAACACCACTCCGCGGAGGAACACCACTCCGCTTCGCGTCGTGGTGTTCTAAGACTCCACGTCGTGCGTTAAGTAAGCAATAAACAACTTTGAGCCGTGCGTTAAGCAGTTTTAACGCACGACGTGGAGTCTTAGAACACCGCGAAGCGGAGTGGTGTTCCTCCGCGGAGTGGTGTTCCTCCGCGGAGTGGTGTTCCTCCGCGGAGTGCGTTAAAACTGCCTAACGCACGGCTCCAAGTTGTTTATTGCGCTTATACCACGGCTACAAAGTAGAATAGCTCACCTGTGAATATTAAAATTTAGTTATGACAAGTTAATGTCTGAGATATTAGTTGTTTCTGTGTTTTGCATGAATCTAGTTCCTCCAGACTGACAAAAGTTGTTTACATTTGTTTGCCTGTTGTTATAGTGATGAGCCCAGCTTAATGAAATTATAGCAACTGTTGGCATGAAAAAATAGAATGCACAAGTTGTTAATTTAACAACAAATGTAAATTAGTTATTCAAAAATTTTGATGGTCCATATATATTAAATTTACATTGAATCACTGTATTTATGGCTCACTTTCTCAACTGGCAGCATGTATTTACCCGTTGTTATGGTGACAGCTACAGAGCAGTGATTTGGAATGTGATTTGGCTGTTGCCTGAACTACCTGTGCGTTAAGCATTCTTAACGCACGGCAGTTATCATTGGCATTCTCAATGACCGTGGTATAGAACTGCTTAACGCACGGCTCCTCGTTGTTTATTGCTTACATATGTCGTATATCGAGATATGTACAGGACAAGATATGAATTTGGCCATATATTGAATCACTGGTGAAAATAGCTCCTAAAACTGATGAAACGCAGTTACAGTGACAAATAAAAGGGACAAAGAGAAGGAGAAGATCAATTCAATTTCTTTCTGTTGTAATTATCAAATTATAAACTTGTTCTATGCATAAAATTTAGTTTTACTCAGCAAAAGGCATGACTAAAATGAATTTATTCAATGAAAATGTACATTTCTACTTTCTAAATAAGGCTTAGAAAAAATGTCTCACTTAAAAAGTAATTTCAAAGATATCGAGATATATATCGTATATCGAGAGATGAACTAAATATATTGAGATATACATTTCGCCCAGCCCTAGTCCCATTTTAACAAAGAATTGACAAAAACTGTTGTCAACACTGAAGAATCCTGATTCTAGATTCTGTTCACCTGACTCAGAGGCGTGAACAGTAAAGTTGTGACTGGGACTTGAGTCAGATTTAATAATCATAATCAGTTATTTTACATACCTGAAACATGTCCCTCTTCACTTCTTTTGTGTGACCACAAATGTAATTTAAAGGGGCACTGTGTAAGATTGAGAGGAATTTTAATTATCACATATAGTCCACAAACATTTAAATCCTATTTATTCTTTACAACATGAATACTTAAGAGAGCACTGTTAACCAATCCACATCTATTGTGATACATTTATACTTATTTGAAATGTTTTATTACGGGCTGGAATGTGATAAATTGACGCTAGATGTCAGCAGGGTAGATAGGCAAAATGCATTGGAAAGGCTCCCCCTGGTGTTCAAAAGTGGGATCACTTTATTTTTATTTTTTTTTACACAGCACCCCTTTAAATGTGATCAATTGTGGGATCTTTTATAAAAATGAAATTCTAGAAATACAATATATATTTGGTAACTTGATATAACGATTTGAAAAGAATTAAAAGAGAACCTGGACTCAACTTGGGCTTTTGCTGCAATAACAGTGACTTAAGACCAAGTAAACATTACATTACATCGATTTTCTGATATTTCTCCAAAGTCTGGGTGTGAGTGTCCTGCCTCTTGAAACACTTACATTTTAGTTTAGCAGCAGAACATAAGAAATGTATTGCGTCTGTCAGCATAAGTTGTGATTGTGTGTTTATAGAAAGCAAAATGACTACAGTACATCTAAATACTCCAAAGCTCTAGATAGCCTTGTCGCTAGTTTGTTTCTTTATTTATTTATTAATCAATTCGTGCCAAGGACTATTTACAACGCCACACATCAACACAGTGAAGCTAAATTCTGCCGTGAAAGTGTTTTGGCTCACATTCCTCCGCTGCACTCCACGCCGATGCGGAGACCAGAAACACCCTGCAAGATTAATTTCACTTCTGAAGATGCCTAATGAGCGCGCAACGTTAAGGAATATATTTATGAAGCCGGCACTACTCAATCGCCATGGAAACTGAGGTAGCGCGGCGGAGGAGAGTGGGCGGCCGGGCGACTTGGATGAACCCTGGGATGTGGTGGGAGGGACGCTCGGAGACACCGGAGTGACAAGCGAAGAACACACAGATGCGCCGGGTTTGGGAGGAGAACTTTGAAGGTTATAAACTTTTAGAGACATTTCCTTTCTGCTTACAAAGGTGGGCCTTGTAAGGACAGATGCTTAGGACAGATTTAAGCATAAGATTTTATTAAATATTTGACTTGTTATCACACTGTTTGGATGAGACAAACAAAGACAAGTCAGAATCAAGTCCCAAGTTAAAAAGAGAGACAAGTCCTAGTCAAGTCCCAAGTCAAGTTCCAAGTCAAAGAGAGACAAGTCCAAGTCTAGTCCCAAGTCAAAGAGAGACAAGTCCAAGTCTAGTCCCAAGTCAAAGAGAGACAAGTCCAAGTCAAGTCTCAAGTCAAGTCCCAAGTCAAAGAGAGACAAGTCCAAGTCAAGTTCCAAGTCAAAGAGAGACAAGTCCAAGTCTAGTCTCAAGTCAAGAGAGACAAGTCCAAGTCAAGTCCCAAGTCAAAGAGAGACAAGTCCAAGTCAAGTTCCAAGTCAAAGAGAGACAAGTCTAAGTCAAGTCCCAAGTCAAGTTCCAAGTCAAAGAGAGACAAGTCCAAGTCTAGTCTCAAGTCAAAGAGACAAGTCCAAGTCAAGTCTCAAGTCAAAGAGAAAGTTAGTCAAGTCCAAGTCAAAGAGAGACAAGTCTAAGTCAAGTCCCAAGTCAAAGAGAGACAAGTCCAAGTCAAGTCCCAAGTCAAAGAGAGACAAGTCCAAGTCAAGTCTCAAGTCAAAGAGAGACAAGACCAAGTCAAAGAGAGACAAGTCCAAGTCAAAGAGAGACAAGTCCAAGTCAAAGAGAGACAAGTCCAAGTCAAAGAGAGACAAGTCCAAGTCAAAGAGAGACAAGTCTTAAGTCAAAGAGAGACAAGTCAAAGAGAGACAAGTCCAAGTCAAAGAGAGACAAGTCCCAAGTTAAAGAGAGACAAGACCAAGTCAAAGAGAGACAAGACCAAGTCAAGTCCAAGTCATAGAGAGACAAGTCCAAGTCAAAGAGAGACAAGTCCAAGTCAAGTCCCAAGTCATAGAGAGACAAGTCCAAGTCAAGGTCCCAATTTGTTTTTATTAATAAAACATATACGTATTCCTGAAACAAGACATGGGAACAAAAACACCATCCATTGTTTATTATTTGTCTGAAACAATTGTTGTTTTTAGACATAATTTTAATCATAACTCATTTCTGGCTGCTGCTGTTTCAATGGGGAGGAATCAGACGTGCGACTAGGGGCTGCAATAAGTTAATCGATTAATCGTTTATTGAAATAATCATCACCTAATTTAGTAATCGAATAATCGTTAACTTGTCTTTATAAATGTTCCAAACATCCCAGGAGCCTCAGATTAAACAGAAATTAGTGCTTTTCATGTAAAAACTTCTTTGCCTAAACCAAATGTTATGATATAAAAGTTTAAAATAAAGAAATAAACTTAGACTACTAATTATGGTGTTACAATGATAAATAAAAATCCTCTTTCAAGTCAAATTTCTACACAATAAACTGACATTTTCAGCACAAAATACAAATACTTTCTTATTGGTTCTAAACTAGTTTAATTTCAACTCAGAACAGGACAAATTCTGTCCTTTTAATGTGTTTTCTTTTTCCAAGTACGGATGCTCGTTCAAATGAGTATTCAGCTTCGATACCAGTTTGAGCGTTGATTATCTATGTATCTTTTGACAAACCTAAAATCTACATCTCCGGGACGTCCTGAAGCGACGTTACTTCAGCTCAAATTTGCAGAAAATCTTATATTCAAGCCACTTTTGCATTCTAAACTAACTACTATCCACTCTGCCACCGTGTGCCCTGAGCATTGCATTATTTGTACTGGACAAAATCTGCAAAAAGAGCTAAAATGTGTGTTCAAGTGTAGGCCGACAGTATATAGCACACTTCAAACATAATGCAGCTTCTCTTATGAGTTTATTAAGTTAAATTATGTTTAGAAATAACACTTTGATTAACAATCATAATCATTTATTAGGTATTACAAGATGCACTGTACTGAAAACATTCTGTGGTTAAAATATCCTCTCTAGTCCATAGCTGTGATGGTATGAGCTGAAACTGCCCCTGAATCACTCTGTGGCAATCAGCCTGTGCTCCAGTGACACAGATTACATTGATCCAATCTCTTCCTGTCCATCAATACACAGATCCATCCAGATACACTTACACCACATCGATAGCAGCACTTTGACGAGGACGAGGAGGAGGTGGTCGGCCTGTCATTGATCCAGATTCAGGCTCATTTTGGTTTACTATTAACTCACTTCAATTATTTATGTGTTGAAAAAAAACTGCCTAAAAGTTTCAGATCACTGTGATACCCGGCACTGTTGCAAATATGGAAATTCACTGGTGTTCTTTAGTTTCTTTAACATTGAGAAAAAGAGTTGTGAATAAGCTCATAATAATAATAATAATAATAATACATTTTATTTATATAGCGCTTTTCTAGACACTCAAAGACGCTTATCATCTCTGTTTTTGATGAAATTGTCATATCATGATTACCTCTGTTCAAATATAGCGTATTTTTGCAACCTTGTTTTAGCCTCAGTGTTAAGTGAGCTTATTTTTTTAAAGTCTCTTATAAATTCTGTGTTGCAAAAGAAATATATTTTAGCAAATTTTCAGGTGTGATTTACAACGATATATACATCTATGACCGAAACATGGATTTTTCATGTCTAAAAGTCGTTATGAATGTTAGAAAAACTTGTTTAGAGGTGATACACAATGTTAAAATTATTAGATTTGAAAAAAATTATTAGTTACAAGGCTAAAGTCGTTTGTTTTGGGGAGTTTTTTTAAAAGCTCGGTAACTTGTTTTTCTCTGAAAATCTGGCAACACTGGTCAGCCTTTGTCCTGTGAGTGACAGCTAAAGCCAATCATAGCGAAGTGGAAACTTTCTGCAAAAGCAGATGGTGGGAGCCTCCCTTCCCCTGTTCAAGCAACATTCGGCCAGGGCAAGAGGACAGACTAGGAAGGAGAGGGCAGGGAGAGAAGACCCTGGAATGAAACACCAACAAAGCAGGCCTTAGCTCATGTAATAGGATGAGCTGAGGCACAATGGACTGGAAAAGCTGAAATTGAGGGAAACCTCCATTTGGACAATATAAACTGAGATCTTCCACAACAACCACAATAGGACTTTCTCGACATTCGATTATCCATAATTGTACTTTTGTTAATAAATTATCATTTTTGAGATTAGGCAACTCTCAAGAAATTCATTCTTCTACATGAAGTGAGTGTGTGCTCTGTGTGTTTCAGGTGAAGAAAGGCTCCTGTCTGTACTGTGAACTCTGTGATAAACAGTACGAGAGGCAACAGCAGTACGACAATCACACCAGCTCCTACGACCACCACCACAGACAGGTGAGACACACACCTACAACCACCACCACAGACAGGTGAGACACACACCTACAACCACCACCACAGACAGGTGAGACACACACACCTACAACCACCACCACAGACAGGTGAGACACACACCTACAACCACCACAGACAGGTGAGACACACACCAACAACCACCACCACAGACAGGTGAGACACACACCTACAACCACCACAGACAGGTGAGACACATACCTACGACCACCACCACAGACAGGTGAGACACACACCTACAACCACCACAGACAGGTGAGACACACACCTACAACCACCACAGACAGGTGAGACACACACCTACAACCACCACCACAGACAGGTGAGACACACACCTACAACCACCACCACAGACAAGTGAGACACACACCTAAAGTCTGCAGCACACTACAGGAGTTTAGGATCTTTCGCAGTATTTTGACGCACAGAAAAAAGAACAGGCCACAGACATAAGGACATTTACAAGGATTATTCGTCTCACAGTTGCATTATGTGGCAGAACAGACACGACCGCAGCAGCGAGCGGAGAACAGTGCGTGCATCACGTGATCGACCGCAGAGTGTTTTCTTTCATGTGTGCCGTTATAAAAGTGAAACACAAGTGGATTAAACCAGGTTTATAAATGTCACAGGAGAGCAGAGGCTCATTAGAAGTAAGGAGCAGTTAAATTACTGATGCATTGTGGCCTGAAATGAAAAAGTTCCAACAAACTCTGTGTTGGACATGTTCTATTAGGCTAAAGTCAGTGCTTCTCACATCATTTAAGGACCAGGTGTGTTGTAGATGACGTCTGTAATGCTCGTAAAAAAAGAATCAGATATATTGACTACGAACACAAAGAGTTACATTTATTTACAGATGATGAAGCAATGTTTCTTCATCATTTTACATTTTAAAACAAAGACTCCTCGCGCTTGAACCTCATGATGATGAACCCGCAGTGATGCACAGACAGAAGGAGATAAAAGACAAAAAATCTCTTAAGAAAATCCTTACTCTGGCCACACCTCCTCGAACTCATAGAGGGGCACATCAGGCTTAAAATCAGGCCAAAACTCCTGTAGTCTGCAGAAGGCTAATTAGTAGGGCTTTGCAATAAATAGAAAAACTGAGAGCTCGAGGTTTATGACAAATTGTCCATTATTTGGTCGGGAATTTGTATCAAAAGATCAACAGAAGTCAAACTTTGAGGCGTGCAGAATATTGATATGTAGGACCTATATATAGTTTTTATTTAAATGAACTGACTATGTTTTGCTTAGGTCATAATATTCTAAAAAAACTGTTTTCTTTTGTTTTTGAAAAGTATAAACACGATTGAACTGAAAATCAAGATCTATAAGAGGGAAAAAAAATCATGAATATATTTCCACAGTTCACTCAGTCTCACTACGACACCGTCTGGGTCATGATATCAAGTCTTTTACGATCTGTCTCCACAGAAAAACATGATTTTATCTCAAACAAATGGCCTCTGTGGCTTCCATTAAGTGTCTCTGGGTTTAAGATCAGAGAGCGGAGCTGAGATAAGAAGAGATGTCCATTAGTCCAGGGACATTTTTACTGGAGACATCTGATAAAGACACAACATCCAGCAGGGCAATTGTTTAAAGCCCATACAACAGTGTTTCTTCATGGGTTTAGTGGTTTAGCAGGGCTGTGTAGGCTCTATAAGAAAAACATTGGCCTATATAATGCAGAGTTATGATTATTGTTAATAAATGGTGACTTTTAAAGACATTAAACTGCTTAGAAACATCATATAAGGATATTTTAGGACATCTATGACATGAAACTAATCAAACTAACAAAACAATCCTATAGTCAGAATGATGGTGGACGCTTTTAGTAAGTAAGGTCGCCTTTTTCTACTGTCGGGGCAACACTGTGTATTACACTGCAAAAAAGGAAAATCTAACTTAGATTAAATGACTTGAATTAAGCATGTTATTAATCTTAAAAGACAAATTTTAAAATGTTTTCACTTAATAGGACGAAGTCTTAAGGGTCTTTCACACCAAGCCGAGGGTCGCCCGTCTGAACCGGTTTGGCAACTTTTGCAGAGAGGCGGCTCACGTGTGTTTGGTGTAAATGGCACTGTCGGGGGTCAGAGGAGCGCGGAGCACGTCGTGGAGGCGAGGTTTTGAAGACTCGCTTGTAAAGTCGGCATCGTGAGCGGTCGGTAGTTGCCGCATATGCAGCTGTTTGATTGGCCCGTGGCTAGCGAATCAGTGTGCAAGAAAATGGTGCGGAAAACCGAAAATGCCGCTTATGGAAAAACAGTATTTACTTGAGCATGGATTGTTGTTATTTGCCGGGTTCAAACGAGATGTAAGTACGGAGAAGAATGGCTACTACTTGGTCTGAGGAAAACAAAGATGGAGGAGTACAGCTGTAGTACGAAGGCTGGACTGTAGCGGGAAATAGAAGTTTAGCCTAATCCGTGAGGTAAGATAAAAATCTGTTCGCCACAGAGTTTGACAACTACTCGCGCACAACTTCTTTTTTTTTTTTTTTTTTTTTTTTTTTTTTTATTAACAAAAAGAAATATACATAATATACAATATTCACATTATTTACATAAAAAAAAGACATTCATACTCTAAACAAAATATACATACAGTAAATTAAAAGACAAAAATAATATCATTTAAAGAAAAAGGTAAGTGATTACATGAAAAATAAAGAACAAAAACAAAGAGAACGTGGTTAGAGGTTTTTACTGAACTATATAGTGACTAATGAATGAAGCACAACTTCTGTTTTGTCTTGTTCGTCAAGCGTTACGTCACGCGCATGCTCACTCGGCATTTGTTCGCCGACTGTTGGCTGCTTGGATCGTGTTTGTGTGAATGATTTTTTACATCAATGCGCCTCAAAGAGACTAGAACAGACGGTGCGTCGCTCCTCCTGACAGCGACTGGGAGTTGTGTTGGTGTGAAAAAGCCTTTACTGAGATTATTTGACTTGATTTAAGATATTTTTTTCCGATTTACCTTATCTAGAAATAAAAACTTATTTTAAGCAAATTTGTATCTGTTTTAAGCCATAATGTTTGAATCAAGAATAGATTTGCTTAAAGGTATATCTGTAACTTTTTGGACAAAAAATAAACTTTAAATAAACGCAAATTTTTTTTTGCTTAGTTGTCTCTGTGACACTACGTAAAGAATAAAAATGTCTGACTTTACTATTATTTGGCTTAGAGGAGAGCCTCCTCTTGTTTATTTCCATGGAAAAGCAACTCTTTTAGCTATATTTTTTCACATTGTGGCAGAAAACATATTTATCCCCAATAAAAATGTTCTAAATAATGATTTTAACTTGCTAGTTGAATTGAATTGTGAAGTTGACTTTTCACCTCCAGAAAGTTACAAGATGCACCTTTAAAAATCTTGTCAGCAGTACTTAACTATCATTTTCTACTAATAATAAAACTAGGTTAGTTGCACGGTCAGATTATTTCACTTGAAATACGGCAAAAAATATATATATATTTTTAAAGTCCTTCTTTGCAGTGTAGTTATGCAGAAGTCAAGTTGCATTTTATGAAGAAAATAACAAATAAAGGAAGTAATTTGAGTTCTAAAACAGAATCTCTCCACGTGTGTCATCAAAAAGCACCAAAATCTAAAAACAATTTACACACAACTAGAGTTTAAACATAGTTTATAATGTCATTTATGTGTATTGGATTTTTTTTTATTTTGTTTACAATGTGTTAGGTAACAGTTGTGGAATTACCTCTACATACGTCATACTATTTGCTGAACTTTTATTTAACCCCAATCAAAACATCCAGTCTGTGTGAAAAAAGGAAAACGTTTTGTAAAATCTTAAATATAATCGTGTTCGTGAACAGTTTAGTTCGACCTGTCACTTTAAAACGAAGCTAAAGCTATAAAAAAGATCTTTCTGTAGAAGTCTCTGTTTGTCTGGATGTTTTTTCTTGCGGAGTGTTGCAATAGAAGAATAGATCCTCTTATGTTTGAGCACAAGATTAGAAAACCACTAAGTGCTTACGACAGAACTGTGCAGGAGCTTCAGAGTCATAACGCGGACACACACACACACACACACACACAAGCTCTGGATTAGTGCGTGAATTTGCTCAAACTGCTCTTTCCAGACTTTGCTTTGGTCAACATCATCTCCACAAACCCTCTGCTTATGTTAGATACGACAGGAGCACGCTTCACTCTACAAAAACACCCCCCAGTGTGTCGAGAGCAGGGCTGTTCATGGAGAATACAAATGTTCAGTAATTCAGCACAGTTAACGAGTTATTATGTTGTAAAGTTCTCTTATAATTGCACAGTGATGGTGAGTATCCTTGTCTATTCAGTGATAAATAACTGAATAGAAAAAAAAATAGGAACATTTTGCTTATTTTGAGGTAAAAATGTCTTATTTCAAGTGAACAAATCTGCCAGTTGTTTTGACAAGATTTTTCAGCAAATCTATTTTTCATTCAAGCATTTAGGCTTAAAACAGATACAAATTTGCTTAAAGGTGCACTGCGCAGGTTTTTGGCCAAAAATAAACTTGAATAAGTACACTTTTTTGTCATCTAGATGTCTTTGTTACACTAAATAATTAATTGAAATCTGTGTTTTTACTTTGAGTGGGCTTGCATGGTCACAAAATGGACTATTATTTGGCTTGGAAGAAATCCAGAACTCATTTGTTTTTATAGAAATGCAATTCCTTTAGCCAATTTTTAACTTATTATGGCTTAAAATGTATTTATCTCCATTCAGAAAGTTCTAAAGAATAGTTTTAATTTTCTTTACGCAATGCACCTTTAAAATAAGTTTTTATATTTAGATAAGGTAAATCAGGATAAAAGAATCTAAGACGGGGTGCACAGTAGCAGAGCGGTTAGAGCTCTGGCTTCCCAATAAGGAGGTCGTGGGTTCGACTCCCGGGTCGGACCATATCACGATCTCTCTGGGTGGAGTTTGCATGTTCTCCCCGTGTCAACGTGGGTATTCTCCGGTTTCCTCTCACCTCCAAAAACATGCATGTTTAGGTTAATTGGGCATCACTGTAAATTTCCCTTAGTGAGTGAATGAGAGAGTGAATGTTTGTCTGTCTGACTCTGCGACGTGTTGGCCACCGTCCAGGGTGTTCCCCGCCTAAGGCCCAAAGTCACTGGGATAGGCTCCAGTCACCCGCGACCCCTAACAGGATTAAGCGGTAGAAATGAATAAATAATAATAATAATAAATAAATAAATAATATGCTAAATTCTAGTCATTTTATCTAAGTTAGATTTTCCTTTTTTGCAGTGATAAACCCAAAGAAAATGTTGTAGCGTAGCTTCAACCAAAATGTGTGGTTATTTTATGTAAAACAATGTGAAATCATGATTATTGTACGTTTTTGACGTTTTGTTGTATAAGTACGTTTTCCTATTAGACTGGGCTGCCCAGGACACTCTGGTGGGACTATTTTTTTTGTCTGGCCTGGGAACGCCTCAAGATTCCCCCGGAAGAGCTGGAGAAAGTGTGTGTGTGTGGTTAGGGAAGACTGGGCCTTCGTGATCTAATTCTGGATAAATTGGAAGAAAATATATGGATTGTTGGACTATCACACCCAACTAAATCTAAGATAACTTGTTGTCATATGCGCTGTAACAAATGGTAAACCAACCATACAGCTATTTTTAACCAAACATCATATTTCACATGGAATATGATACAACTCAAAGTTTTCAATATTTAGAAAAGGGCTTGGTGATATGTAAGTGAATGAACAAATCGCTCTTTCACCTTTTGTCAAACGTGAGACTTTGTGCTTTATAACATTTTGAAGTAATTGATTCCTTTTAGATCCAGTTTGTGTTCAGAGCTTCTGTCAAAGCCGCTGCTTTTATCTTCATGTGAGACGGAGATTCTTGTTGATCTGAGGTCGTTTGTTGTGATAAAAATGCATACATCCATGTTCTTTGTGTGCTTCTGTTGTAGCGCCTGAAGGATCTGAAGCAAAGGGAGTTTTATCGAATGCTGGGCAGCAGGAGGCGGAGAAGAGACTCAGAACTGTGGCCCCGGAGCCTGCATCCGGAGAGGAGCTCTGAGCACAGGTTAGAAACGCATTACTGTAGGTTCAGACACTGCAGGCAATTAAAAAAAAATACAATTAAATGTATAGCTATCAGGCTGGGTGATTTATCAAAATGTTTATTAAGATATTTTATGCTCAAGATATAAGCTTCCGCCATATTGTGCCAGCGTCTCCTACATTCTGTTCAAATGCAGAAGGGTCCAAAGACAAAGCCAATCACTACGTCGTCCAAAATTAGGAAGATCCAATCTCAATCAGCCGATCCCCAACTTCAAACTTTCTTTTCTAATCGTTTCTAAACATTCAAGATGGGGACAAAGCTGATTATTTTCTTTGGTTTCGCACAACTAGGAACGTATCAGTTCTATAAAATCTGAACAGCAACCCGTGTTGAGAGCTTTTATACACACACACAAAAAAATCAGTTTAGCGTGTCGCTGTTAGGAATTTCTGGGTTTTCTGTGATTGGGTGACTCAGCGCTCGGAAAGCTCACCCTCAAAATAGAAACCCTGTGCAGTGTCGAGATTGGACTCCCGTCGAGATGGGTCTCCCTCACTTGCTTTTGTGACCGTTTACAATTAATTTGTACAATTAATAATAAGTTTATGCATAATTTAATGGCTAAGTTTAAAGTCGGCTGCACACTACAGGAGTTTAGGATCTTTTGCGATTTTTTTGACATGCCAAAGAAAAGAAGAGGTCACAGACATAAGGACATTTACAACGATTATTTGTCTCACAGTTGCATCATCGTCGCAGGAAGAACAGATACGACACAGACTTTGGGAGCGGAGTGGGTAGAAAACAGTGTGTGTGTCATATGATCGAGCGCAGAGTGTTTTCTTTCGCGTGTGCGGTTATAAAAGTGAACAATGAAACACGAGTGGATTAAGCCAGGTTTATAAACTTCACAGGAGAGTGGAGAGTCTTTAGAGGTAAGGAGCTGTTACACTGACGCACTGTGGGCGTGAAATGAAACAGTTTAAACAAACTCCGTATTAGCCATGTTGTTCTATATAGTAGCTAAAGTCGGTGCTTCGCACATCATTTAAGGAGCAGGTGTGTTGGAGATGACGTGTGTAATGCTCGTAAAAAAGATCCTGTGCTTTGACTACAAGCACAACGAGTTACATTTATTTACAAATGATGAGGCGATGTTTCTTCTTTATTTTATGTCCACATGCAGCATGTGACTCTGATGATGCTCCCGACAAATAGTTGCAGTGACGCACAGACATATGGAGAGAAAAGACAAAAAATCTCTTACGAAAATCCTTACTCTGGCCACGCCTCCTGATCTCGTAGAGAGGCACATCGGGCTTAAAATCGAGCCAAAACTCCTGTAGTTTGCAGCCGGCTTAAGATTGGGACTTGGGTGAGGGTTAGCAAAAGTCATTTGAAATTTAAACTGACTTAGACTTAGACTTAAAGAAAGGACTAGGTCTTTCAATCCCAGGTAATGACTTTCTAGCATTAACTGTTAACGACGGGGGTCCAATCTCGGCAGAACACCGGCGCTGTGATTCCAGCCCTTTGTAAAGACAACCTTGTTAACTTATTTGTCAAAGCCTGTAGAGACTGGCTGGTCAGGCAAGAATTCACACGACACGACCACGCAATTGATTTCAGTGGAAAACCAGAGGTGCGTTGACGCGCGAACAGCGCAAACAAACATCGAAGTGCGACCAGCGAAGAGAAGAGAGTGAGTGAACAGTGGCTCAGAACGACCTGTGCTACAGCTTTAACATGACCAGTCTTCTGAGTTGATAAACTATTCTAAGTAAATACTGCAGAAACAGAAAAGACCATGGAGCTCTACAAAATTTAGTCCAGGAATTCCTCTCGTCCTTCTTCGCTGATAGTGTCCATAATTAATGTAACAAAATCTTCCTTACAACCTTTAACAGTTCAACAGTGCAGAGTCACATTTCTCACACAGCACCTGCAGTATTGTATTGTATTGTCTTGTATTGTAGCTCGTGGCATTGATGATTTGTTGTTGTCAGTGTTGCAGGCTTAGGTCCGATGTTCCGCAGCACCACAGTGGCCTTGGACACAGCAGCGGACGAACCCGATGTCTTCACAAGCTGCACTAAAGGCAATGTACACTTTATGTTTTTATTCATGCACAGCAAGATAGTTTTAGATGGTCTTAACCACTGCACCATCAGTGATTAAACATTGTAACATTTTTGTACAGTATACTGCTGTTTGTGAACCTTAAAGTGCATTAATCTTAATTTACCTTCTACACCTGCTGTAAATGTACAGTGAAACCAAAAATGTACATACACTACAAATACATATGCTTTTTTCTCACTGTCAGACATCAAATAAAAATAAACTTTTCTTGTTTTTCTTGTACTGGGATCGAATATCAGTGCCGATCCATGAAATTTTGCTGGATTAGGTATCGGTCACATGATACTGATTCAGCTGATATCCTGGTTGTGCCTTTAATTTAACATAATAAGACTGCTTAATTGCTGATTTTGATTCAGAAAACCTCATATATAGTATTTAAAATTGTATTCCCATAAAATTGTTAAATTGTCACTTGTACAATAAATGTGACCGATTTTGTTATGTTTTGAAAGGAGAAAGAATACTATTTTATTGCCTACACTAGTATTGGTTGATATCGGATACCTAATGCCAAAGTATCAAAATAGGGATCAGCACTGAAAAAGCTCAATGCATCTTCAGGTAGGACTATTTTGGTGACTAGATTTTGAGTTGAAAACAAAAAAGGCGGGTTCATGGTAGCAGAGTGGTTAGAGCTCTGGCATCCCAATAAGGAGATCGTTAGTTCGACTCCTCCTTCAACATCTCACGATCTCTCTGGGTGGAGTTTGCATGTTCTCCCAGTGTCACCGTGGGTTTCCTCCGGTTTCCTCCCACCTCTCAAAAACATACATGTTTAGGTTAATTGGGCATCACTGTAAATTTCTCCTCTAAGTGAATGAGTGAGTGAATGTTTGTCTAACCCTGCAAAGAGTTGGCCACTGTCGAGGGTGTTCTCACGCCTAAGGCCCAAAGTTACTGGGATAGGCTCCAGTCACCCACGACTACTAACGATACAAATGAAAAAAAAGACAAAAGACACTAAATCGGCTGTGATTTCTTGACATGTTAACAAAAGACAATTTAGTCATCATCTAAACTTTAAAATTAAGATTTGTTCCTCAACGCAATTCAATGTAATACATTTTGCCTGAGGAAAAAGGTTCTCCTGTTCCTGTAGTAATTCAAACTTGTTACATTAAAGGAAATTTGGCTCAATTTATTACATGTTGCTTCCTAATCATTTAGGAACAGGAAGTAAATGTTTAACCCTAAAATGGCTAAACTCAGGGAGGTTTTAATATTTTTAGCGAAATATTATTATCATAACTTGTCAGAGTCACTTTGATGTTATTTTTCGTGTCTCTATTAAATTATCCTTATTATTGTAATAAAATTCCTGCTCCTGTTGCGTGCAGACATGTTTCTGAGCTGCTCTGTCATTATCTATCGCTTGGCACTTTTGTATTTTTCATGGTCGTAAGAGCGAGTGGTGGCGCACATAATGCGCAGCGGCCCCGGAGGCTCACGCCAGAATGTGATTTTGTTGTACTTTGTGACTATGACAATAAATCTTTCTGTTCAATAAGCTGTTTTTGTTTTAGAAGAGGTAATACCCAGAATAGATTGACTTTTTGGTTCCACAAAAATAAAGTTAGTTGTGTACCTTTCATAGTTGTACACGGCAGAAATTAGATTACAAGTTAAAGTTGCTTGATTCTAGGATTTAAACCTAATTTCAAGCATTTACACTAATTTAACCTTTATTTATTGTAGAGACATAGATTATTTAAGTGTTTCAAACTAATTCAAGACATTTTTTTCTCTTATTTTAAGCCAAATTCTCTTATAACCATATCTTATCCAGTTAAAACAGCTCAAATCTGGATTAAAATTCTGATTCCAAGTTATTTCAAGCAAGTCTAGATATATAGTTTTTACAGTGTATAACTTTTGTATACTTTCTTCTTCCCACAGACCCTGTAACAACACAAGTTTGGAGCAGCACACAGCGCCTTTCCAGCGTTTCATCTGAGTCTGACCTGCCCTGCACTACATCTACAGACCACGAAACCTCGCAAACTAATGCTGGCAAACCCCAACAACCTCATCACTGCATTTCCCCAACACCCAACCACGATGCTCCGCCTGACGCAACATCCAACCCTCACAACAGACTCTGGAGTGACACTCGAGTAAGCTTCGCCCTGCCAAAGAGACACTGCGTGAACCAATCAGCTGCAGTCTTTCTCCAAACCCCGAAATCCAAGGAGAAAGTAACTCAGACTCCTCCAAATATGAACCACGTGGATTTAGATTCTTCAACAGACTTTAAAGATCCTATCGCTGATGCTGACACTGCCCTAAAACCAACAAACGAACAGAATAATGACTCCCCAGACAACGCAAAGAACCCAAAGAACCATTCTGTCGCGTTCTAAGTCGCGACGGCGCCACTGTTTTGCCTTGGCCCGCGGAAATGGTCAGCTACACGCGAACTTCTCCGCCCGTCTCCTTCAGCGTGAACCCTCTGCTGCACGACTTCAGAGCTGAAACCAGGGAAGCGCCCCGGACAAAAGAGAAGAACTGGGTAGAAGTGTGATCAAACAAGCGGAGGAGAAGAGGCAGCCGAATCCAGAGAGAGGGGGGTTACAGAGCAGACATGAAAGGGACCGAGAACACGGAGGCGGACAGGCTGTGGAAGCCTTTTGTATCTCCAGCAATTGTGGGGATGAGTTTAAAAGCGGCAGAGTGTTAAAAACTAGGCGCAAAAGAAGGAGAAGGACTCGGAGGTCAAAAAAGAAGAATCGAAGAATTGTAAAATCCTGGATGATGACAGGAGAAAAGGGAGCTAACATTGCAAACGCCAGACATATAATAAAGCATCAGGTAGCTTCGAATTACCACAAAAAAGCAGGGCTATTAAGCGATCTTCCTGTCAGTCAATGTAATAATCGGGTTTGTGCACAGGTGAACAGCCAGGCCAGCCGCCGAGCAGACTCCGAATGGGGCCAGGATTTCCGAAAACTGCCCAGTGGGGGAGCAGCATGTAACGCAGCATTTATCCCAAGCTCAGATACAGAGACGCCACACTGTCTTGCAATTACTTCGAACGCGTGGGAGGCTCATGTGGCGACGGAGACACAGCCGGGGGAAAACTGTGTGATCCCAGAGTGTGTAGCAACAAGGCGGGAATCGTTCAGGAAAAGGACTTTGGATGAAGCGATTAACCTTGATGCGCAGTGGAGTCAAACTGTGGAGCAAAACGTGGAACATATCTCTGAATCGAAACAGGCAGAAATTCACTGTGATGATGTTGCGGGACAGGTCCAAGCAAGTGACAAGGAATCAGTGCCAAGAAGAGTCAAAAAGCAGAGAATAGCTTGGAAAATAGCTTGGAAAATTGCCTTAATTTGATGTACGTAAGGTCTGATCTCAACGTCTCCCAAAGTAGTACATCTGAAGAAGTTAAGCAAACAAAATGCGTTGAGGAAAGCTTTTAGACAAAGCAAACGATATAAACCAATGTAGCATGAATGAAACAGCGCAAAATGAACGAACGCAACATTGTACGGCCGCGTCGAAAACTTTGACAGACAATGGTAAAACGTGTCAGCAAGATGTTTTAAGTAATTGTAATCACTCAGAAGAAGATTCCAGAGTTGTGGTATTAATCGGCGAAAGACCGAAAGCGGATGAGCAGAAGAAGAAGCAAGTACAAAAGATGAGAAAGACAAGAACCACAGAGAGAGAGTGGACCTGTTTGCCGCTCCCTCAGCCGGTCTACCTCCGCCAACACTTCCAGTTTCTGTCCGTTCCCGCTCCGCCTTTCGCTCCCGTCCCGGCCGTGTCTCCTCATCATCCTCCGGTTTTGCCTCCTCTGCTCCCTCCGGCCTTCTACGCCTCGGCCCCCGTCCCGTTCGTGGATGGGCCGCCGTCGCCGTACGTGATGCCAGCGTTCTCTCCGAGGTTGTACAGTCCGCCGCCTGCTCCGTTTCTACCGCTGCACTATGTTTTCAGATTGCTGGATTGATTGTGTTATTACTCCTGAATATGCACAACTCATGGTTATAATAAAGGCATTTTACCAGAAGCTTTGTAGAGGTGTATCGAGTATCAAGTATTTTGTTTGTAGTAAAAAGGCAACAAATTAAGGGTTAGGGTAAGTTAAACGTTGATATTTTAGTCAATTGATTACTCTTAGTTGGCCAAAATTTGCATTAATTTGAAAGAACATTACAAACTTATTCATTAGCTGTTTTTATTTTTGTTGTGTCAGATATTCAGAGATGTGAGGCGGGTTTATCAGTTCTGCAGTTTTGAACAGGAAGTAAATGAACCTGTTTTAGGTAAATGGTCTATTTATATAGTGCTTTTCTACATTTCCAGGCACTCAAAACGCTTCACAATCTAATATCCACTCACCCAGTGTACGCAGACACTGAGGCAGTGTGGGTTAAGTGTCTTGCCCAAGGACACAACAACAGTCTACTCTTGTCGTCTCACTGTGGCTCCTGGTGTTCTAGCGGTCTCCCATCCAAGCACTAACCAGGCCTATCTGGCTTAGCTTCTGAGATCTGACAGGATCAGGCTATCAGGTATGGCCACGATAGTTCAACTTTGTGTTTTGCAATTAAAGAAAACTAAATTACAGATACATCCTAGTTTATTACTAAATACCAGAGATGGCAAAAGTACTGAAGTAATGTCCTACTGAAACTCATTTACTTAAAGGTGGGGTAGCTGACTTTTTTTGTTGTAAATTAGTAAACTTTGTTTTTCCACTAAAAAGTAAATGGTAATACAGTACATTGTGAAAAAATTAGACCTCTGAGTACTGTCTGAACTGAATAATAAAGATTTTTATTTCTAATCAGGACTGAATCCTGCGCTCTGATTGGCTGAGCTGGGGTGGTCCTCTCCAGTTTCACTTTGTCGTTTGTGAAAAGAAGTTTATAAGCCATAAGTGCAACCATAATGAATACATGTCTATTATAACCATGTGTCGAAGGATTTAGGAGGAAGTTGTCAGATTTAACTAATGTGTTTGCAGTGTAAAATTCAGCTACCCCACCTTTAAGTAAAAGTACAAAAGTACATCATTGGTAATTTACTTAAAGGTGCACTGGCAACTTTTTGGCCAAAAAGTAAACTTGATTAAATGATACAATTTGATAATTATGTCTTTGTTACACCTAATACATGATAAAACTTTGGATAGACTTGCATGGCCACAAAATGGACTTTTATTTTACTTGAACGTGGGCCGCTCATGTTGTTTCCATAAAAAAACTGGCTTCTTTAGCTGTATTTTTTCACATTATGGAACAGAATGTATTTATTCTCATTCAGAATCTCCCAAAAGTATGTTTTAATAGGGATGCATCGATCAGCTTTTTCTGTTCCGATATTTTTAGCTTTCAGTATCTGCCGATACCCGATATCAACCGATACTAGTGTAAGGACTGAAACACTTATTTTTCTTATCAAAACTAACACATTTGGTCATATAGTCTTATGTAACATTTTTTTTATAGTGCAAGTCACAACTTAACTTAATTGATAAAATGTCAAACATTATGAGATGTTCTGGATCAACATCAGCAGTAAATTAGTTCATTATGCCAATACTCGATCCAGCAAAATCTCCTGGATCGGCACAGATATCTGATCCCAGTATTGAATCGGTGCATGCCGAGTTTTAACTTCTAATTTTACTGAAATGTGTAGATATTTTTTCATCTCCAGAAAATTACCAAAGCACCTTTAGCAAAAAGTAAACGTAAAATATCAAAGTTGGTGGTTGGTGCATTGTGCGTGAAATGGGCTGCAAAAACTATAATAACATTAACATGTATTTAGTTGTATATTGTAATATTAAATTTAACAGGAAAAAAGTGTTGATATTTGACAACTAACCTGTTTTTTTTTTTATGTAAGGACGGAGTAGAAAGTACAGATAACTCTTTAAAAATGGAAGAGGAAAAAGTAAAAAGTTGCCAATTTTTTTAATACTCAAGATTCTTAAAAATACTACTTAAATACAGTCCTTGAGTAAAAATACTTATACTGCCATCTCTGCTAAATACATGGACAACATATCTGTTTTAAGAGTGCTAAGAACAGGCAGGACAAAGCTAATGTGACAGCTGTTTAAAAAGTTGATTAGGTAAATGAACTTGAGTACATACTGTATATTCAAGTTCTCCACTCTGGTAAACTTCACTCTTTTATTTGCTTTCACAGCATTTTCCAGCTCAACCACAACGACATTAGTGCTCATTCTCTGCCTGTTTAATTTGGTCGTCCTGTGGCTCCTGAGTGTTGCATTAACAGAGGGAAGTGGTGATCTCGTCTCATTCTCAGTCAGGATGTTAGTTCAACCGCAGCCCACAGGAGAGCGGCTCAAAGACACAGACACGGGGCAGGAGGAGGAGGGTTTTGGGGGAGTGGAAGTGGTGATGATGAGAGAGATTGCACTGCTCTGTAAACTTTGCAGATATCTAATGAATTCTGTAACTTAATCAGATTGGTGGAGTGAACTATTCAGCAGAGGTCGGAACAAGTTAAAGAGAGACAAGTCCGAGTCAAGTTTCAAGTCAAAAATAGGTCTAAGTCAGGTCCCAAGTCAAAGAGAGACAAGTCCAAGTCAAGTTCCAAGTCAAAGAAAGACAAGTCCAAGTCTAGTTTCAAGTCAAACACTGCAAAAATTTAATTTCAAGACAAGTTAAAGTTGCTTGATTCTGGGGTTTAAACCTAATTTCAAGCATTTTAACCAATATAACATCAATTTATTGTAGTGAAATAGATTATTTTCCTTGTTCAGAGTGTTTCAAATTGATTTCAAGACATTGCTTATTATTTCAATTCTACATTACATAAGCAATTAAATATATCCAGTTAAAATAGCTCAAATCTGGATTCAAATTCTGATTCCAAGGCATCGTTTTTGCAGTGAAGAAAGACAAGTCAAAGTCTTTTGTTTTTAGTTTAGTAGACTACATCTGATTGCTGATTGAAAACACATTGTATTTTTGTAATTTCATTTATTTTATAAACCAGGGTTAGGTAATTATTTTTCCCCAAGGGCCATATACAAAAACAGACTAGTGTATTTTGGTATTTATAATATATGTTTTCATACTGTGTACATTTATAGTGATGTTTAAAAAAAACAACAACACACAAGTGCAAACACATGCCCCAAAGCCAAGTCACTAAAATAAATAAAATATTAATACCAGCCTAAAACAAAGAGTGCAATATTAACTGCACGTCTAGATTTTCAACCAGTGTGCCGGGGAATGATAGTGTACCTTGAGATACTTTCAGGTGTGCCTTGGAAAAATATAAACATTTCACTTTGAGAAATCAGATTCCTAGTAAATCTATGAGTTGAAAAAAAAAGTACTGTTTTGGAGTGTCCTGAATACTGTTTTCACCAAAATGAAAACAAGACAGTCACCGTTTTAACCAAGTTAAAGGTGCACTGTGTAACTTTGGAGGTGATAAGTCAACTACACAATTCAACAGAAATAGAAAGTTAAACCATATTTTGGGACATTTTCAGTGGAGATACTGTATGTATGTTTTATATCGTAATATGAAAAAATACAGCTAAAGGAACAGCTTTTCCGTGGAAACATACAAGAAGAGGCCCTATACAGACCAAACAACAGTCCATTCTGTGGCCATGCAAGCCTACTTCAAGTGAAAACGTACATTTAATTATTTGGTGCAACAAAGACATAGAAATGACACAAACTTGCTTTAGTTTATGTCTTTTATTTGGTCAAAAAGTTGCACAGTGAACCTTTAACGTGTAATGGGCAAGAATTCTGACATTAAATAAATATGTTTTCCTAATTTTTTAATTTAAAACATTTTTTTGAGTAATTGTAGGTCCCTAAAGCTCATTTTTACCTCAATTACCTTTTGAAGAGGAATGGTCAAAACCTAAAATATGCTAAATCCAGTGTCATTCAGGTCAACACCAGCTTCACTAATCCTTATATTTACCAAAAGAAATTAGGCGGAAATTAGATTCTGTTCTTTTGTTTGGAGAAAGTTCTCACTTCTGATGAGAGCTTGTTGGTCTCAGAAGCTAAAACTACAGACATACAACTAGGGATGCACCGATCCAGCTTTTTCTGTTCCGATACTGATTCCGATATCTTGGCTTTAAGTATCTGCCGATACCCGATATTCAACCGATACTGATGTAACTGCTGAATTATCTTATTTTTTCCTATACAATAAGAAATTTGGTTCTTTAGTGTTCTCTAACAGCTATTTATTGTGCAAGTCAACTTAATAACTTAATCTGATAAAGTGTGGATTTTGAGATGTTCTGGATCAACGCTAACCTGTAAATTTGTATTAAATCGGCTGAACCAATATCAGCAATATTCCCTAGATCGGCACCAATATCCAGTCCCAGTATCGGATCGGTGCATAACTAGATACAGCTTCACAAAGACTCCAGACATTTGCTTGAGCTCAAAACGTGAAGAAACAGTTTTAGTTAGAATTTTTACCGATTTTAAACAGATGTGTGAGGGAAAATAGGCCGTAATGAGAATAATATAACAAATGCTTGACTTCAATATTTAATACAGCAAGTGTATATGACTTCATTGTCTATATGAAAGTGTGTGTGTGCAACTAAAAAGCTTTATTAATCATACATTCTTCACACTGCACAATAAGATCACGCAGACACTGATAATTGCATAAATTACAAAGGACTTGGCTCGATCATGACTTACAAAAGGCTCGTCTTGGTCTTGGGACTCTGTGGTCTTTGAAAGGCCTTGGTCTTGATCAACGCAGTCTTGACTACAACACTACTAGTAACTGTGTTTTATAATGAAAGAGATAGTAGATATCATAATAAACTAGTTCACCACCACGAAAACAGCAGCAGCAGCATCCACCGAGACCAATCAAGGCGCTTATTCATATTCATAACCTTTGACTAACATGCAAATGAACTTTCAGAACAGGTACAAGACGTGTTTTTTTCTGCTGCTTCTCTCCCAGTTTGCACACACAGTCAACTAAATAAATAGTTTCATACTCCGCAACAGCCTAAGTGGGTCAGACATCAAAGTAGCCACTGGAAGAGCTGTCCACACACACACACACACACATACGGTTCACACATTCTCACTCCAAATTGCTCCTCCTCAGCCGTCTCTCTCCACACTTGTGCACTCACAAATTGTGCCGCTGCTCAACCCTTTTCTGGCTCTGTTGCACACAACTTGAGTAAATTGCAGCGAGCGAGCGAAGAGCGTTCCATGGATGACCAAATAGCAGCAATCAGAAAAGAGGAGCGCTGATAGAACAAGTGCTGCTGCCGGACCTGCAGAGGGCGAGAGGCAAACTAAACACGCTTCTGATAAGTGGAAGCAGCTTTGAAAACATAGTTAAAGGTGCACTGTGTGGCTTCTATAACAAAATAGACTTGGAGGGCCAAACTAGCAAGCTCCTGGACATGTTCAAGATGAAAATAAAATGTGAACCTTCTTATTTTCTGTCAAATCAACCATTCTAGAATAGCTAAGAATCAGGTTTTACTCTAAACTCTATAAAAGAACCATAATAAAAACATCAAAATTTAACAGGAGTTTTTAATGGTCTCTGCTTAGACTTTTTTAAGTTATTACAGATCACTAAAACTTCAGCTTTTGAATAAGAACTGCCCAAAATATAGGCTGGCTGTCACTCCAGCTGTTTATATTTACCAAAGATATTTTAGGCAAACTTTAAAACCTGATGTTCTTTTGTGCAGAGCGTCTTCTCACTTAAAACTAGAGTTAATCAAACATCAGAGGCTAAAACTACAGAGCCTCAGCTTCGCAAAGAGTCCAGTCAATTGTTTGTGCTCCAAAGTGTTCAGAAACAGCTTCCATTTGAATTTTAGATGATTTTAGTCAGGCTTTTTAACAAAAATGAAATATATTTTTTGACATTATGATAGTGATGAGAAAACAGCCAGTTTCCTGAAACACGTAGTTTCAATGAAGTGAAGCCTCAAAACACTGCTCTCTCTGGGAAATAATTATATTGCCATTTATCCATTAGTTATCTTGAACATTTTTCTACCAATGTCTATGGGATTATTTGTTTATCAACACATAGGATGCTCGCGCAAGAGGTTAGCAGAAAGAACCGTGGCTGATTGACACAAACTGAAGCAGCAACACTAACCAGCGCTATTGTCAGCTAACTACAAGAGAAATTCATCTTTACGACACATAGCTACACGTTACATAGTAATAAAACTCAGAGAAAAACACTGTCTCAAACTTCAGGAGACAGACGTCTGTCAGACCGGTTCAGACCTGATCCAAACAGCTCTCGTCCCATTTCGTTGTTTTATCAAAGAAGTTTCCCCAACCAACTGGACAGTATCTCTTTCTGCAGGCAACATGCGCAGTAGAGCGGAAAGTGACGTTGACTGAGAATCCCTCTATACTTTTGTCAATATGAACAGTAACAAGAATATTTATAAAACATGCTGATATAATCAGAATTATTCCTTGCTTTTTAAAAAGTAATACATTAATAATGCTCTGGCTTTATGTTGTGCTTTTTAAGGCACCCAACATATTCATTATTCATTCACTCCACACTCAGCAGTGATGAGCTACTAGTGTAACCACAGCTGCCCTGGGGCAGACTAACAGAAGCAAAGCAAGCAGCCATTTTGTGCCATTAGCTCCTCTGACCAACACCAACCATTCACTCTCACACCAGATCAGTACAAGGCAATGTGGATGAAGTGTCTTGCCTAACAACTCAACACCAACGTCTGGTACCATCGCACTGCAGCTAATGAGGTTCAAGTGGTCTCCCATCCAAGTACTGACCAGGCCCAACCTGCTTAGCTTCTGAGTTCTGACAGGATCAGGCTTTGACAACTTGGTAAGACTGAAACCTCAGTCATG
This sequence comes from Mugilogobius chulae, assembly GCA_038363315.1. Lineage (NCBI taxonomy): Eukaryota > Metazoa > Chordata > Actinopteri > Gobiiformes > Gobiidae > Mugilogobius > Mugilogobius chulae. The sequence continues at coordinate 23,337,688 of CM076407.1, forward strand.
GTTTATAATAAGGTGTCATTGGACGCGACCACTTTAGTTTGGCCCAGGTTTTCCAAATCTTACTTCATTTAGCTAATTATAACACGCAATTATCACTATTAAAGTGCGTATGACAGATTTCTGTAAATTTCCCATTTTTATTTAATTTATTAGTTTAACACTATTTGTAAATATATATGATAGTTTTAAATGAATCAAAAACAAGCTTGTGAAAAAAAGTCTGAAAATATGTTGGGGGGGGGCAGGAAGTAGAGGAGAGTTCTAAACTAGTTGAAGTTTCATCCCCAGAAACTTCAAAGTTGCACTTCAGTCTTAAGTCATTTTGAGATTTCTTACAATTTCTTTTGTTCATTTTCGTCAAATTTAGTTTGTTTGTTTATTTGAGAGATAATTTTGTTAGTTGATGATGTTTTTTAAGAGTACACTGACTTATTAGTCCATATTTTTGTCTTGTAACCATGGAGATGGGACATGAAGCTATGAATACTAGCTTTGGACATCTGAAAAGCTACAGAACTTTTTTTCAGAGAAATGTTTTGAGGGGATGGTCTTATCACCGACTGAAACATCAGAAGTTTCATCTGATCCACTTGGACCTGTGTCATCTGTTCAACTGCACCTGCTCCTCCAGCTCAGGCCCTGACCGAGACAAACCTCCACCTGCTCCTCCAGCTCAGGCCCTGACCGAGACAAACCTCCACCTGCTCCTCCAGCTCAGGCCCTGACCGAGACAAACCTCACCTGCTCCTCCAGCTCAGGCCCTGACCGAGACAAACCTCCGCCTGCTCCTCCAGCTCAGGCCCTGACCGAGACAAACCTCCACCTGCTCCTCCAGCTTAGGCCCTGACCGAGCCAACCACATCATGAAGATGGATCCTGAGACTGTTCTGTGGATCAAGCTCCAGCCTTCTCCATCGCTGCCACACCCTCTGGGACAGACACTGCACCGATCTCACCACTTTTAGGAAAAATCTGAAAACCCATCTGTCTAAATGTGCTTTTAATGTTTTGTAATTGTAATGTTTGATTAATGTTGAAATTACCAACTGTTTTAATGTATGAACCTTTGTTTAACTGTCTTTGTCTGTAAAGCGTCTTTGAGTGTCTAGAAAAGCGCTATATAAATAAAATGTATTATTATTATTATTATTATTATTATTATATATTCTGATAAAAGAAGCCGTACGTATAGACTCTGACAGTATTAGCGCCTTCTTGGTTATTAGTCTGATTAGATTGATCTTGTGACAGACTTACTGTACGAAAAGGTCCGAGCATTCAGACGCGGCCATTTACAGAAACAGCGGCCATAACTCACACGCATGCCTACTCCGGCTCTAACGACTTTTATAATGAATGACCCGAGATGGCGGCCTAAATGGTGGTTTCCATGGTGACGGCTCGATCGATCACTGGAGTATTGACCGTCCATCGGCAGGCTGGAGAGAGGCGTAAGCTGCTTCAGTGGCTGCAGCTCGGGAACCCGCTGCTGCTGTCGACTTCGTTTCGCTCACAAATCTTTTTGGAAACACTCTCTGCGGTCTCTGGGGACGCGGCAGTAAACGTAAACACAGTGCATTTGTCAAGAGAAGGACACGGTGTAGAAAGTTTCCCCCAAATAGGCCTTCAGCTGAATAAAACTGTAGCATAATGTTTGCACAATTGAGCCACTTGTAAGCCGCATTAACTACATTTAAAGAAGGAATAAAATAGCACTTATAGGACACATTTGTTAAGATAAGACAAACTTTATCGTCCTTCTGAGAAGAAATTTGTCTCGTGCTGGATGCAGCAAACAATAAAAACAGTACAACACAATAAAACAACCGTAATGTTCACAACCAGTTCAATGGTAGAGAAAAAAAGAGAATAAAAAGAATAAATATGTAACCTGGTGGCTACAATTATTTGCATTTGCACCTATGTTACATGATCACTTGGGTGTTCCATGATGGAGGCAGAAGTGTGTGTACGCAGCATTACAGAAGCACAAAACTGACAAATTCTCACATATTTTTTTATTTTTTGGTAAAGAAATCTTTTCGACGCGTGTCGCACAAGATACAGTTGAAATCAATAAAAGTAACTCAGAAACAAGCAGGTTTTGTTCAAAGTTTTCATAGTTGTAATGCACACAGACAGAGCTTTTGTCTCCATCATGGAGAAGTGTTTGTTCCCTCGAAGAACCTGACAACACATGCCAGGGGTCATAGTGCTGAAGCTTCACACATTCAATCAAATACTCTTCAAAAATATATATGTGCAAATGTTGTGTTTAGATAAAGTGTGTAGTTGACTTACCAAATGACTCTTTGAAGACAAAACTCCGCTGAATCCCACTGCAGAGGCTGTATTTTTCAAACTGAACTTGTCCAGATGTTTTTTAAAGAAGTGACTTTAGGCGCCAACACAACTGAGCATGTGCAGATTCAAAATGAAGTTACACAGCTTTTACGAGTAAAGCTAAGATGAAGTGTGTTTGTAAAGACTGTCAGTGCTGAAGTAAAGTTAAGGACCACACTTCTCATTAAGGTTACTACGCCGATGTGAGTAAAGGTAATGAACATTACCAAACATTTTGTGCCAAATTGTAAAGGTTACTGTTTTCTAGCAAGTAACTTACACAGGTTGAAAAAATTAAGTAAAGTTTCTTGTTTTTTTGAAAGTAAGCTGTGAATTAATATTTACAGTGTAGTATACTTCTGTTGGTCAGTAAAACCACCCCTGCAGTATTTGAATAGTGATAAGGTAAATGTATGCAAACCTGGTCTCAGTCAGTTTAGGGCTGTTGGTTGATAAGTTGTGTGGTGGATGTAAGTAACTTAGCCTTTACAAAATACAGTTTTCTAATAACTGTGTGCTGGGTTTAGAGATGAGGAGCTGTGATGGGGGCTGTTTCCTGCTGCACTCTCAGCCGACTCGGGGGTCAAGCTTGTATCATCGTGACGTTTTTTCTTGTGATAACGCCAAACGGTAGTTTCACTGAAGGGGAAAACTACAAAATGAAGTGATATAGGCAACTTCACTCTACTCGTTAATTTCTCAAAAAATAAAGCCACCAATGAGACTCAACAATAAATACAAACACAGGGAATCTCTCTGTGGCTAAAGCAGACTCACCTGAGCTTTGGACTGTCTGTCTTCTCACCATGATGCTCCTGACAAACAGTCGCAGTGACACACAGACATAGAGCAACGACAAAAAATCTCGATAACACATCTTTATATTAACTACATCTTGATTAGCCTTAATACACTCTTAATAAAGCATGAATAATGGATTAATTCTTAATAAACAAATGACAAGTAATGAACAAAATAGGCTAAGGCTTAATAATGACTTAATTACTACAAATCCTACCCCTCAACCCAAAATCCTAATCTTAACTCCTTTATTGAGCAGGTACTAAGCCTTAAAACACTTCCATTCATTAATTGATGATTTGTCCATTAATTGTTAGCTCTTTATTCATGCTTTAATAAGGCTTTAGTAAGGCTAAATAAGGTATAATTAATATAAAGTTACACCAAAACTGAACTTGTAGAGTCAGCCCAAAACTCCTGTAGTGAAGCCAGCTTAAGGCTGAATGAGGCTTGAAAAGACAATGGAGGGCTTTCTGTGTTTCCACTCAATTACATCACAAGGTGAAACAGTGTATTTTCAGTTTGGGAGAAAAGAAACGCCTAAATAAGCTGGATTTTGGTGTTCAATGTAAGTAAATATAACAAATTCAACTTCTGGTATATCTCTGATGAGGAAACAACATTATGACAAGTAAAATCATTTATATAATACAGGCCCTTTAGCGTTACTTTTGTTAAATTTACAAGTCATCATTCGCCACATTGTTTAGGAGTTCTTTTTAAAAATCCTGTCTCTTCCGAACGCTGTTCTGGTCAGTGATTCTTTATAAACTGTGTTTTGCGGCTCAGCGAGTCACACAGAGTGGCAGATGTAACTGCGCCACTGGGACCACTCCAACAGATGGACTTACGTTATACTTGCTCTAAATATTCATGTCCCTGAAGGAAGATTGAGCCGCTCCGGAGCCAGAGCCCAGTGAGCTGCCTCCTGTTTAAGTTCACAGATAAAGCTCATAGTTAGTCGTCGGGAACATCCTCAAGACACTGAAAATGATGTGTGTAGTTAAACATGTTTGGATTTAATTTGCACATTGTCCCGAGGAGAGTCAGCACCTTTCCACAGACCAGATGCTGTCTGTTGGCATTTGTGAGGGCAAAGGCTGGTCTGCATGCACAAGCTGCCTCCTGCTCACCGGCCACAATGACACTGGGTCTTTCAGTTCCTTTTTTAGTCCCGACACCTGAAATAACAACTGCATTCCTGACCCCCAAACACAAATAGTTGTCTTTAGTCTTATGTTTGTTTATTTTGTAGTTTGTTGAGGAATCTTTAAATGTTGATTCATCATTTATGTTACTCTGTCTTTTATTGTCTGTCAGGGCGTTTACATGGAGGCCAGGAAAAACTGGATAACTAGCCTAGTCTGATTTAAACCAGTTTTCCAAAGTGCATGTAAACCCGGTCAGACCTGTTGAGGAACCAAAAACCTTTTTTTTGGAAAACCAGTTGGCGCATGTGGTCCGACCGATTGTAGTCTGATTTCAGACTCATGTAAACAGACAATCGGTCTACAGCTGGACAAATGTGACTGAGCACGCTCACAACTCCTGACCGCTTCACATTCCAGCAATAAAGTTAACATTTTTACAACAAAAAAGTGCCCTGCACAAAGTGGAACACACAGCCACATATTTAACTACACGTTAAACACAGATCTAAATGTTTAAAACAGTCTTACTTGTCCCACAAAGATCAGTGTGTACGTTTACAGACAATGTTACAAACACTTATTAGTAATAAACAATATTTAGGTAAATGAACATAATGCAGTCTGAATCATGCAGCAGTTAATCTGATACAGCAGGACTTGTCTCTCCAGGGTAATCGGTTTACTCTCTCGTCCATGTAAACACGAGCAAAACTGGTCTGACCGGTTTGAGGGTAAAACCATATAGATTCCCGTTTTCTAGCCTAGTCTGATTTCCCTGATCATGTAAACGCAGTGTGTTTAAGAAGTGACAAGGGAAACCCACAGACAGTAGGCCACTGTTATGCTCACACCTGGAGAGTGCAAGCCTTTGTTTTACTTGAATGATTGAATCTTTCTGTATGCAACGTGTTTAAACCTTTGTCTCACCACTGAGACATTGTTCAACACCCAGCAGACTTTGATGTGGTCAATATCAAATACTGTCCCCACGCCTTACGATGGGGCTTTAAAGCTCCTCTCGAGTTTAAGCAACATGGGACGGATCCAAAGTGGCCAAGTCCGCATCTTTATAGCGACTTTGAGCTTCTTTTTTTGGAAAGTCGCTTGTGAATTTTGAAGGTCGCGGGTTGCGTTTTTTTTGTTTTTTTTTCTCGTTCTGCAAATTTACACCTATCTCTGCATTAGAAAGGAGTCAAACCTTTACGAGATCAATGTTTAGTTTACACACATCATCAGCGGACCCTGGCACCTAACCGCTGGCCTTGGACTCGAGTCAGGCTTGAGTCACTATTCTGTCGACTTGAGACTTGACGGATGACCAAGCACTTCTCTACTAAATAATATACAGTAGTTATACATTAACAAACTGGAACATGTTCCTCCTAACTTTTTTGTGACCACACTTTTATTTTAAACGTGATAATTTATAAAAATCTGTTAAATGGTAGAAATAGATGTACTTGATGATTGAATATAAAAGCTTGAAAAGACTTAAAACTAAAAGCAAAAAACTTGTGACTTGGACTTGTCTCTCTTTGACATAAGACTTGACTTAGACTTGGGACTTGACTTGTCTTTCTTTAACTTGTGACTTGTCTTTCTTTAACTTGTGACTTGTCTCTCTTTGACTTGGGACTTGACTTGGACTTGTCTCTCTTTGACGTGAGACTTGACTTGGACTTGTCTCTCCTTGACTTGGGACTTTACTTGGACTTGTCTCACTAAAATAATATTGTCGTCACAATCTTTTCTTTCTCAGGACTTTTTATAACTTGGTTTAAGTTTGAACTTGGTGTCAGGCTCCGTGAGATTCTTCCAAAAAGCCTCTGAGATGAATTGGAAACAACATTAAACATGAACAGCATGGCGAGTGGACATAAGTGGACAATAATGCATTATATGAAGTAAAAACAAAGCAGACAAATGAAGCTGATAATGTCCACAGTCCAACCGTGCATGAGTGTCTCTGGGCAGGGCGAGCAGGGCCAGCTGGACCCTCGGCTCTCTGGGGCACTGCCTGCTGGGCGCTTTTGCTGACACTGCTTCAATAATATTTCCTGACATGTTGAGCTCACCATATGCCGCTCTGTCCTCCTCTCACGTGGACCGTGTGCACATTCAGTTCCACACAAATGTTCCCATGTAAAACACACTCTTTTGTACTCTAAAGTGTGTTGTTACTGTAATCCTAAGCGGCGTGTAAAGGGTTAGGGTATAATAGAGACATGCTGCACCTGTCAGCCTGGGCACAAAGTCTAACACAAAGTCATATGGACAAGCAGCAGGACATGAGCATCACATGATCAAAATGTGTGTGTGCTGAGTGTGTGAATGTCTGTTTCATATCTCCAACAGTAATATTAGTCCCATATGCTTTGTGAACAAGTGAATGAGAAATCCATATCGGTTTGAACGTATGGATTATTATTTATGCTGAAGCAGGTGAACTCATGAAGATACACAGCTCCTCCTGAGTTATGATAAGATATTCTTTATTTGTCCCACAGTGGAGGAATTTCAGTGTTGCAATGCACAGTTCAAGAACAGCAGAGAAAATACAAACATACAATCAAACAAGATAAGAATTTGAAAATAATTTGAAGCTAATAAAGGCCATACAGGAGTCGTCAATCTTTTTCCTCTGGAGAACTACTTTTTTCAAAAACAAAATGATCAGTAATCTTTTGGTGGTCGCGTGAAATGGTTTGGTAATGATTTGTGCATTATTAATGATCAGTTTCATGTTTGTTTATTATTTGTAAATGCTTTCTTTTTCTTTACTAATGATCAGTTAATGTTAATAAATACTTAGTGACATTTATAGATGAACAGAACAGAAAGATGTATTGTCATTGTCACAGAGTACAGTGAAATTACAGTGAGTGAGCCTCCGGGCCGCTGCACTTTTTGTGCGCCGCCACTTGCTCTTCTGAACATGAAATACAAAGCAAATTTACATAACACAACAACTCATAAAACCACCACACGTGGTCACGTCATGGGATTTTTTTGTGAGGAGTGGGTCAGGGAAGAAGGAGAAAAGAGACAGCAGATGTTATGGACAGTGGACGGGGACAAGAGAGAGTGTGTTAGGAAGTAAGACCGAAAACAACCTGGATGTTTAAGGTTACTGTGGCATGATCATAAAAGACAGCCGAATGCACTGGTGACAAGAGACAGACTATTATCAAAACAGTTTTCCCTGAAAGGGAATTGGGTGGAATAAAATGATTTGTTCTCTGTTCATTATTACAAAGTGATACCAAAATCCTTCAAAACATGGGCTGGCTTCCAGTCTATAATTGTCAGTTCAAAGAGAAATTTCAAAAAGGTCATGTCAAGAGCTGGTCAGAGGTGTGGACTTGGACTCAAGTCAGACTTGAGTCACTATTTTAAAGACTTGAGCACTTAGAACTTGAAGCTCTGTGACTTGAGTCAATTTGATGCTCCTCTTTACAAAATGAAAAGTGTAATTTTACATGAACAAACTACAACATGTCCTTACTCACTTCTTTTATTCGACATAAAGACTTTTGAAGACTTGAAACTAAAATCTGGGAATCTTGGTTTTAACTCGGACTTGTGGAGCTCTAACTTGACTTGGACTTGAGGCCAAAGACTTAAGACTTAAACCCTGCAAACATTAACTTGGTCCTGCCTCTGAAGCTGAAAAAACCCTATAAAGCAAACCCCAAAAGAGTCTACCTTTTATTTTATCTCCCAAGGCTCTCTGAGATAAATAATCACGACAAGCTCTCTTCTTCATTTATAACTGACAGACAAATTGGGATAAAAGAATTGTTACAGTGCATTTCGAGACTTCCTATGCACAGGACCTGTTTTCTGGAGCGTCCACATTAAGCTGCTGCCTGCCTGATCCATTTCACTGATGTCTGTAGAAATGATGGTCCCCGCCCGGCTGCTGCTTCCCGGCCGCTCCAATAAATCCAACTGTCAGCCTAAATGACACGGAGCTGGCCATAAACGTGATGCTTTGGAGAATTTGCGCAGTTAATCTGATTGCATTTTTACAGCGCCCTCAAAAACGCATCAAAAAGCTGCCACAACGAAGATTTTCCTCTGATTCTTCTCCTGCTGAGCGCCAAGGCACCTCTGCAAGCCTCATTCAGAGTAAAAGAGATTGTCATTATTTGATTTAGGTGTTTGTGTTGTGTATTGTCTCTAGAAAAAGAGTTAGTTTATGAAAAGTGCTACATCAAAAATTTAGAGGCAAAGTTGGTCAGTGGCGGCATTTTTAAACAGTCCTATGTTTGATAAAATATGGCTAAAATCGTATATAACCTATCCACAATCATAATTTTATGCTGTTTTATATATACTCTACAGTATTATGAGCCTATTGCAAAGCAGAGGCCACCATGAGGTTAAAAAAGTAAATAAAAGTGTAATCAGTATAGGGCTGTCCTTCCCAGGAAAACTTTGGACAAATATTGTACAATTTGCTATTCCAGAAGATGTGCAAAGATTTTGACTCTTTATTCCTTAAACTTCAGCGTTCTTTCTTCTGTCTATTCTTTGCTTCAGTAGAGTCGAACAGGAGCTGTCTTTTTGCAAACAAGAAAAAGAAGTGAGTGCGTCTACAGGCCAAAAAGTCAGATCTGCAGGTGCTCTTCGAGGATCAAGCGGCAAAACTTACAACAAGAAGACGAAAAAGAGATCCGAGGCACACTGACTAAAATAAAAGTCCTTAATTTGAGCTTACAGGGACAGAGCGACGCGTTTCGACCACGTCTAGGTCTTCATCATGGCTTAAAATATTGAGAAGCACCAGGTGGGTCATGTGAGAAGGTCATGTGATGATAGATGCCAACCACCACCTCAATGATAATAAATAACAATTTATTGATGTGGTGGTTGGTGGTTTTTTGGTTCATGTGACCATCTATCATCACATGACCTTCTCACATGACTGGTATTTAAAGCCACTGGTGCTATATATTTTAAGCCATGATGAAGACCTAGACGTGGTCGAAACGCGTCGCTCTGTCCCTGTAACTCAAATAAAAGATTTTATTTTAGTCATGTGCCTCGGATCTCTTTTTCTCTTCTTGTTAGGAGCTGTCTTTTTGTTGAGTTCTTTCAAACCAAAGATTTTCACAGATTTTTTGTTAACAAAACAAATAATTACAATGCATGCCTTTATTAAAGTATTTTTACACCTTTAATAAAGTATTTTATTAAAGTGTCTACGACAGGTTGAACTACTCATTTCATTAAACAAAGTTCAGATCATTAAACATTTTGCTGATTTCATGGCAGCTTATCTTTAGGGTTGAAAATGTAATGAAGATAAGCTATTATCTTAAGTTCGGGAGCAGGACCACACCTCCTCCCCGCCTTTTCCGGTGGCTACACCTCATAAGCCTCCTTAGCCCGCCAACTCACTTCTGTTTGTGTTGTGAGGAAGGACTCTTGGCCTCTAGGTTCTGGTTCCTTCCACTTTTCAAGTTCGTTTTGGCTAAATCTAATATATGTCCGGATTTCTTCTCCGGACATTCCTTTCGCATCGGCGCAGCCACTTCAGCATCTAGTTGAGGGGTACCTGACCGCATGATTAAAATCATGGGCCGATGGTCTTCCAACGCCTTCGAGACGTACAACGGCCACAACCTGGCCGATCTTCAATCAGCTCAATCCACTCTTCTGCGTTAGGCTTCTTTTGGGGGTATCGAGGCACGGAAGCCGCCAGCTCTTAATGGAAGCCCCAAAACGGCTACATACTTCCACGATACATTTTCTGTTCACGTTTTCCATTGTTTTCTTAAATAAAAATTTCGCATCATACGCTGAGGTTGTGGTCCTTGCTAGTGAACTTCTTGTTCATAAATGATGACATCACATTAGGAAGTTGTCGAGCAGCCGTGTATTAAAATAGACCAAACCTCCTCTGATCTTGCTTTACCTATTACATAAAAATACACTAGAATGCACTAATTCAGTTAAATCTAGCTCATATAAATTAGTTTCTTCTAAGAAGATTGTATATGTCCACATCTCCCCAGTGTGATGTCATCAGTTTAGATCTCTGCTCTGCATTTTGTCATCAAACAGTAGGAAACGCTTTGAGACTGAGGGACAAGAGCAGAGGTGGGAGTAAGTCACTTAGATGCAAGTACAAGTAAGTCTCAAGTGTCACGTCCAAGTCACAGTAAGTCAAGTCAGTGGGTCTTCAGGGTCAAGTAAGTCAGTCAAGTTTAGCTTTGGTCAAGTAAGTCAAGTCAAGTCATCAGCTTGGCATCAAGTCATGGCAAGTCATTACATTTTTAAAGCCAAATTTTAATGGCTACTCAACTAAACGGCTTTGGTGCGTTTTAAAATAAAACATTTGCATTTAACTACAAAGTCAACTACACCATTTTGTAAAATAGAAAGTTAAAGCATACTTGGGACATTCTGGATGAGGATGAATAATTTGCAGTGTCAAAAAATACAGCTAAAGCAGTGGTTCTTTTTTTGCCATGCGCCCTTGGGATGGAAAAAAATATCCTTTGCCCTGTAAAAAAGTGCATAATTAAAAGGTTGTCAGTCACTCTCGTCAACTTTTCGGATTTCTTAAACGAGTTCAGAGCATAAAAATGGCTCTGTCCACAACACAAAAAAAGAAAATGTAAGTCCTGTTGCTTTCATTAACCATTGTTCTTTAAGTGTTGTGAAAATGTGCAATTTATTATGCTGTGTCTCTTATTTCTTCTTATTATTTATTTATGTATTTATTTATTTATTTATTTATTTAGGGACAACACTTGTTATTGCAAATTTTATGGAAATATCTTAAGTCAAAGTGGCTCCTTTACTGAAGTAAAGGACAGAGTTACGACTGTTAAGGGCATTTGCTTGTGAAAGAAGGCCATTAAAGGTGTGAAAGAGAACTACAAGTTTTTCTTGTTTGTTAGCTTATTGGGGCAAGTCAAATGCATTGGGGAGTCTTTGGGGGATGATGAGTCTGATTTAATGAGTGAACAAAATACGCTTTACTACAGTTTAAAATTATTTTTCCAGGCAGAAACTTTAGGGGGCCACAAATTTTTTTTCGCGGGCCGGATTTGGCCCGCGGGCCGCCATTTGACGTTCACTGCGAGAGGCTTTTAAAACAACACAGACTTCACAAACTTGGATCAGCTTGTCTGAACTCATGTTTAGTATCACTTTTACATCTCCTGTGTCTTGAGACAGTGAATTAAATGCTCCGTAACGTCCCGTCAAATTCCGCGCGCGCCCATTGAAATGAATGGCAATTTTCAGTAAAGGCGAAAACAATCATAACTCCGTGAATCTGAGGTCAATCTTCGTGAAATAAAAAGTGGCTGAAAGCTTGTGAGTAGTAGAGTGTCGCTGTGGACTTCAAAACAATCACAGGCTCAGGATTTCTTGTTTTAGCTTAATTCGGCGGGATCAGCCAGGTTACAGCACAGCAGCTTTACGCACATGCGGCTGTCTCTCCCTCACGTCGGCGAGAGGGAAAGAGAGAGAGAGCGTGTGCAGGCGCAAATGTTTCTGAATGAGCCAAAGAGCGCACAAGTCATACACAAGTCATGTCAAGTAAAGATCACAAGTCAAGTCAAGTCTCAAGTCACTAATGTCCAAGTCACAAGTCAAGTCAAGTCTTTGGGGATCATAGGGCAAGTAAGTCACAAGTCATGAAAAGTGCGACTCGAGTCTGACTCGAGTCAAGTCATGTGACTCGAGTCTCCCACCTCTGGACAAGAGTCTCACAAAGTTCCTGGTGTCAAAAAACATGGACACTTCTGAAGGCTGTTGGACAACTCATTACAAAAGTGACAAGTTACTGTTCTGTATTCCTTTATTCTCTAACGTAGCTCATTACCTTAAAAAACTGACACTATGCTATTAGTTACAATCTGAATAACTCTGACTTGAATGGCAGTGATATTCTATTGAAGATGATAAAAGCAACAAACAATGGTGTCAAAACTACATGGACACCTCTGAATCTGTGTTTCCGATGCATCTGTTGACTTGACGCAAAGGTTAATAAAATATTATAAGGAAACTATAAATGCTGCTTTTTTTTTTTACAGACAACAAAGAGAAAATGTGACTTCTCAAGCACAGCCAGTCAGAATACTTTTTTTGTTACTATTGAGAACTCCAATGTATTATTTGAGTGAGTACAAGTACTTTAACAAATGATTAACTCAAAGTAACTGTAAGTTGTGTAATTCAGTTTCATTTAGAGACAGTAACATTGCAATACAAGTAAATTACATTATTATTCCTGCAACTAATATGATATACTACCATTTTGCAGTAACTTTCCCATCACTATAAGAGCTTATTTTAACAGCTCTGCTATTTATCCTTTTTATTCATGTATAAGTGAATCTACGGGCTAAACCTCAGTTGACTTTGTAACCTGCGAGGATCCCTGGTGTGTGCGACTTTGAGAGCATCTGCTGCGTACATGGCAGAGAGCACAGATGTGACCTTGCTGTCAGAGCTTGTGTCACTTACAAACAACTAAAGACACAGCTGAAGACAGGGCTGTGCACCTGTCAGGACGACAGGGCTATGCACCTGTCAGGACCACCATCTGTCCCTGGGCTGGACTCAGGGAAGAACAGGGCATCGCGGAATAATGGGACATATATAGGCCTACTTCTTTATCTTCAAATGCAAATGACAAGTTTAACTAGTTATTAAGTGACTAGAGAGAGCATAACCATGGTAACCATCTTGTGTAGGGAGAGTCTAAAGATCTCGAACAAATAATGCTAAACATTTAAACTACAATTTTCCTTTAAATCAACATGAGCAAACTGTGGCCCGGGGGCCAATTAAGGCCCGCAACGGGTTTTAATCAGACCCCTGGCATGTGAATGAGAAACAGAAATGCTGAAGTTTGAGGGACAAAAACTTGGGCTACAACAATAAACTTGTAATGTTTTGAGATTAAATTCACAGTGCTTTGAGAATAAGGTCATAGCCATAAAAAGCAATTTTTCAAAAATGAACTTAAAGGTTTATGGGGGATTTTCAATAATGTTTTTTGTCAGTCTTGGTCAAAAACAGTTGCATAGATTTGTAACAGCCTTGTACTTATGCTAAACATCATGTCCAAAACTGTGGACATGATGAGGCCAGTAAAACGTTGACCAATAAATACGAGGTACCTCGTTATCTATTGGTCAACGTGCCCTGGGAGGAGAAACACAGGTGCATCATTTGAAAACAGTTGTTGGATCTGAAAAATCCATACAACCTTTGAAGTTTACAAGATTAAAATTGGATCATGGAACATGTTGTAAATATAAAAGTCTGTTGTGTGTTTTGTGCAAACATTTGACTCGTCCAAGTTGAAATTGTAAATGAGAAATTATTCTTAATTGGCCCGTTAAAATAACTGGCTCACGCCAGATGGATCTGTGTTGAACTCCTATCTGAGTCTCACTATATCATCTGGGACTTCACTCGCTGAAGCGTTCGAGAAAAGGCGGGCGTTAGTGAAATACTTCGAGCTGATTGGTGTGGGGCCTACTTATTGAGCTAGCCAATCACTGCAACAACTCGTAATGGAGTAGCCATGTCCGCGTGAGATAGAACAAGTACGTGCCACACATACCGCTCTTCTTTCAAAAAGAAATTACTCCGTATTTGTCTAAAACGCATCAAAAGCAACAACACGTAAATCACGGGGCAGCCATCTTATTTAGCTTGAATCAGACTCGGCGGCGACGGGGGCTAACAGCTGTGTTAGCCGCCGCTACATGTGATTGGGCCTCAAAACCACGTGCTGTGATGTGAGTGGGCGAACCAGGCCGTTTCGGACTCCCAAACCAATCGAGCGGACAAGGCCAGATGGTTTATTTCGTGTTTGTGAATTCACAATATCGCGAGATAAACCATCTGGCTGGCCAGGTACCGTTAAAATGTTGAATAAATAAAATTTGGATTTTTTTTTCCTTGTAAAACTGCAATTTTAATCTCATAAAACTTATAAGTAATATACAAATACATATTTTTATGACTAACTTTTTTCTCATATTACTTAAATATCCTATGTTTTTCTAGTAAAAATCATAACGTTTTTAAGCTTCAATTTAATCTCAAGTTTATTATGGTAGAGCAAACCTTTTATATGTTTTGCTTGTCTGCAAAAAGCAGAATTTGTTATACCACTGTTAGTCCAATTGCCCACTGGCCTATATGAATACAATGAATATACATTTTACATCTTTGTATCTGTAGGGTAATTATTAAAACAACAACAACAACAACAACAACTGGCAGTAGTAATTGATGGATAGCTTTAAATAATGAACACGACATGAGTTGTGTTGCAGTGGGCTAGTAGATGTAAGACAAAGCTGTGGCTAAAGATAATCAATAAAGGATGCAGAAATCATTACATACAAGCAGCAAACAAATCCAAAGACAGAGGCCCATACTAGGAAGAGGACAGTCTTCTCTTCACATCCAAAATGAAGAGGACAGATTTTTTTTATCAATAGTATATGCTGCCATCTAGTGTTGAAAGTAGACTGCATGACACGAGTTTTAGTGCAACAAAAAAGCCTAATTTTAGTAATTTTAGTCTTTAACCTTTGCACCTTGGACTTTGAGAACCATGCACTTGCTCTATTTTAAATAAACTTTCACTAGAACATTCGAAAATTTTGAGCGCTAATTAGTAATATTTAGCTAAATGCTATAAACACAGTTATAATTACATGCTGAAGTTACAGGATGGCTTTATGCTTGTGACCTGCTAACATTAACCCCCTTCACCTCCCTTTTACCATTTATTTAGGCCTAATCAAAATATAAAATACATACGATTACAATCCATTACAAATAAAATAGGCTACTTACAATATTACAGATGCACCTATCAGAAAAATACAGTTGAAATAGGCCTAATATAAAAAGGCAAATATAAATATGTTTACTCCAACAATGTTCATTTTGTCTTCATTTACTTCACAACTTTGGTTTTTCTTTTAAAAGACAATGTGTTTGATGTATTTACCTTGTCGACATGTTTCGGCTGCTATCAGCGAGCCATCTCAGGACAGTCACCGGTGTAGGTGGTGACGTGTCATATATCAGCTACTTCCTGGAGGCGTGGTCAGCCCGTCGATCAGACTGACCACGCCTCCTGTCGCCTGGTGGTCTCTGGAGGAGGGTGTCCCAGGTGTGGGACAGGAGGAACGCCCGTCGTCGCGATTGATGCTGTTGGTGCCCCGCTTTCTGATCTCGATGGCCTCCTTGATCCAGCGTTTATATTTGTTGTTCTCAGATCCGATGACTCGGGCCCCGTCCCAATCCATGATGTGGTTATTTCTCTTGCAGTGGTCTGATATGGCTGACTTTAATTTTCTTGTTCTGCTTTTTCTTTTGTGTTCTGGTGAGTCTTCCTGATGTTTCCTTTTCACACTCCTTCTGGTGTTCTTTTTTACGGATGTTGAATGCCCTGCCTGTTTCTCCTATGTATGATTTTTCACATGATTTGCATTGGATTTCATATATTGTGTTACATTTCTTTTCCTGCGGTGTTTTGTCTTTGGGGTGCACTAAAAGTTGACGGAGTTTTTGATATGGTTTGACTGCTGTGGTTATTTGTATTTTCTCATTGCTCTCTGTATGGGTTCTGTGATGCCTCTGATGTACGGTAAAGTGACTATGTTTGTGTGGTTTTCCTGCCCCTGCTGGTCTGTTGCGTATGTTTCTTTTTTGTTTACTGAGTTGTGTTTGACCTGTTGCCTGCCTTTGTTGATGGCCCAGTTGGGATATTGACATTGTTTAAAGCTTGCTCTATGTGTTGTTCCTGTCCTGTACAACAAGGACAGGAACAGGAAGAAAACACATAGAGCAAGCTTTAAAACAATGTCAATATCCCAACTGGGCCATCAACAAAGGCAGGCAACAGGTCAAACACAAACTCAGTAAACAAAAAAAGAAACATACGCAACAGACCAGCAGGGGGCAGGAAAACACACAAACATAGTCACTTTACCGTACATCAGAGGCATCACAGAACCCATACAGAGAGCAATGAGAAAATACAACATAACCACAGCAGTCAAACCATATCAAAAACTCCGTCAACTTTTAGTGCACCC
The DNA here is from genome assembly GCA_038363315.1 of Mugilogobius chulae. Classification (NCBI taxonomy): domain Eukaryota; kingdom Metazoa; phylum Chordata; class Actinopteri; order Gobiiformes; family Gobiidae; genus Mugilogobius; species Mugilogobius chulae. The sequence goes on from CM076407.1 coordinate 23,354,084, forward strand.
CAAAGACAAAACACCGCAGGAAAGAAATGTAACACAATATATGAAATCCAATGCAAATCATGTGAAAAATCATACATAGGAGAAACAGGCAGGGCATTCAACATCCGTAAAAGAACACCAGAAGGAGTGTGAAAAGGAAACATCAGGAAGACTCACCAGAACACAAAAAGAAAAAGCAGAACAAGAAAATTTAAAGTCAGCCATATCAGACCACTGCAAGAGAAATAACCACATCATGGATTGGGACGGGGCCCGAGTCATCGGATCTGAGAACAACAAATATAAACGCTGGATCAAGGAGGCCATCGAGATCAGAAAGCGGGGCACCAACAGCATCAATCGCGACGACGGGGCGTTCCTCCTGTCCCACACCTGGGACACCCTCCTCCAGAGACCACCAGGCGACAGGAGGCGTGGTCAGTCTGATCGACGGCTGACCACGCCTCCAGGAAGTAGCTGATATATGACACGTCACCACCTACACCGGTGACTGTCCTGAAGATGGCTCGCTGATAGCAGCCGAAACATGTCGACAAGGTAAATACATCAAACACATTGTCTTTTAAAAGAAAAACCAAAGTTGTATAAATATGTTTGTTTTGTTCTGAATGTTATCTACTGAGTGGGGCCATTTTTTTTTAACAACGTCATTAATAATTTCCATGCAATAAAAAATACCAATAAATGAATAAATAAATAGAAATAAATAAATAAATAAATAAATAAATAATAAATTTGCTCATTTTTTTCAAGATAATAAAATAAACTAATATAATATTTAATTAAAAACTTCTTCTTCTTCTTCTTCTTCTTCTTCTTTTATTATTATTATTATTATACATTAAATTAAACTAAATTAAACTTATTTTATTTAATAAAATAAAATAAAATAAAATAAAATAAAATAAAATTAAATTAATTTAAATTAAATTAAATTAATTAAATTAAATTAAATTAAATTAAGTGTAGTGTAGTGTAGTGTAGTTTTATTATTTTATTTTATTTCTGTTGCCTGACTACATTACCCACAAGTCTAACTACCGCGCGTAATGACGTCACACCACATCAACAACTCACATGTGGCCTACGCTCCGCCGCCGTTGCGTGTTAGCAACTGGGGCAGCGAGCGCATTTACCAGCGCGGATATTTGATTAGATCTATTTATTGAAGTGTAGGTTGTGCATTCACTGTCAAATCCGAGCCAGTATGCCTCCGAAGAAACCCGCACAGCCCGCGGGAAGTAAAAAGACTCAGGAAAAGAAAAAGGAAAAGATAATTGAGGTAAAGTGACACGAGGTAGCAAAACGTCTCTTAGCATTAGCTAACCCGATAACCGAGAGCACACAGGAAGCTAATGTAAGGCTAATCGACAATACTAACTGACTTTACGGTCTCTAGATTATATTTCTTACATTATTTGCTAGTATTTTAAACTTAATTTGATCATGACATGTGTCTGTGATCCGTGTGGAGGCTGTGTCCTGTCCACCGGCATCACGAGAAGTCCTCGGCCTTCTGAACTAGTCCAGTTCACTTTAGTACGGAACGGACTGGAACGGACAGTCAGCAGAACAGACAGATCACACTCTCTTATTTATCTACAGTTTGGGTCAGTTTGTCCTGGACAGCACTGCGGGCTACGCGACTCGACTTTGTTCATTAAAACAGATGTTCACAGACTTACTGACGCCCATAATGTTATTTTACAATGTAATCACTGTATTTTAATTAAATTGACTGTGCTTGGACATGGCAGGCTCTGATCATTCATAGTAAATTAACTATATCAAAGTAATTTCATAACTTATTACAATTTGTACGTAATCATACTCTCCATCTGTGTGTGTTTATGTGATATATATTTTTAATCTTTCCTACAAACACAATTTCAAATGTATGCAATTTTGTATTTATTTATCATCGCATTAATCCAGTCTTGAATATATTTGTTGTTAACTGAATTGTGGATTTTAAACACACAAACCTAACCTTAAATATAATGCAACAAGTCGTACAAGCTAAACTTTAATAAGATTCTGAAGCATGTACTTCAGCACAAAGACACTAAGTAACTTCAGTGCAGCCTTTCATTTTAAATTGTCACTTTTTCAGGATAAAACATTTGGATTGAAAAACAAAAAGGGAGCCAAACAGCAGAAGTTCATCAAAAATGTGACGCAGCAGGTGAAGTTTGGCCAGCAGAGCGCGCGACAGGTACGTTGGGTGATAAGAATCTGTCCATAGCTCCTTTTCTCTGTTTAATGTAACTTATTCTGACAGGCGGCTCAGGCGGAAGCTGACAAAGGCAAAAAAGGAGACAAAAAGAAAGAGTTGGACGAACTGAACGAGCTCTTCAAACCTGTCGTGGCTGCTCAGAAAGTCAGCAAAGGTCTGAACATACCACTGTAAATATTTACTTTACAGGAGTCCTAATGTGTATTTTTGTGTATTTGGTAATACATTGTGACATATGCAGATCAGTAATTTACATTTTTTTCATTGTTAAATACAAAAACCAGGTTATGCCACACAACATCACTTTACATTGTTAATATTGATAACATTCTCTTCTGAAATGTGGTAAAGTTAGGATTAGGGCTGCTCAATTATGATGAAAATAACAATCACGATTATTGTAATCATAATTGAGATCAACATTATTCAAACTTGCTTATAGAGACTGCAGAGCGTTAATGTCCTTAAAATATAAAGACCGAAGGTAGAGCTGTGCAATAATCGAATTTTAGATAATATTGTGAATGTGGTTTTCAAGGTATCCAAAAATTGAATATCGAGTATATCGTTTATAGTTAAAATTGCCACAAAAAGAACCCTGTATAAATAAAAAATAGAGAAAATGATGCTAGAAACTTTCAACCTAAGATATAAATGTAATATATCTGCACTTCTGTGATTCATTTGCAAACATTTCACGTGACATCCCAGCATTTTCCAGACCAATAATACTTCACACAGATGTTTGCAGCCCAAATAAATCTTGTTCAAAGTCAGTTTTTGTTGTAATACAAAAGTGATCGGGTCTAGTCACTAAAGGAAATCATCAGATTGAAACAGTTTGAAATGATCTTTCAGGTATTTCATGACAAAGTTCAGTGTTGTTAATCCGAAATCTTCATCTGGCAGTTGTTTAAACAGTTGTCTGCATAGTAGAGCTGCACTCACAAATCGGTCATTGATATCGGCATCGGCTGACAAAACTTATAAAAATCTGGATTGGTATCGGCTTAAGAAAAACCCATATCGGTCGATCTCAAGTCGACACAAAACAAATCAAAACAAATCTTCATCTTTGAATTTCTGTGAATCGTTTCTGCAGTATTGTAGTTCCTTATGATATTGAACCATAAACCTACAGTTTTGCAGCACACACTGACTTTATTCTATTTTTTTCATAGGTCATTGTAAAATAACACATTAATTAATTAATATCAAGTCACAATATCATGTGTTAGGGCTGGGTATTGCCAAGAGCCTTCCGATACAATACGTATCCCGATACAGAGGTCACGATACGATACCTATCCCTACACACGTATATGCAGATATAATTTCCTTAATATGTCACCTATCAAGTGTCAAATGCAGAGGAATTGTATTTTCTAACTACTCTTTATGTTAGACACAAGTGTCTTACAAATAAGCCTTTATTCAGCTCAATAGATTCAGCTTTAAATCTGCAGTCCAGGTTCAAAAGTGTAAATTATATGAATTTAAATATGCCGATACGTATCCCGATACACCTAACGATACGTGTATTGCCAATGAGCTTGTCACGATATATCCCCGTATCGATACATTGAGTACAGCCCTATCATGTGTATTGCAATATATTGTATCTCAAAGCTTCTTATATGAGAGAACACTATTATAAACATGGTTAATAGCTCAGACAAGTGGTCACCTTTAATATAAATGATAAATGACTATTACTCTTTTTCCTTTCAGGTGTGGACCCAAAGTCTGTCCTGTGCGCGTTCTTCAAGCAGGGTCAGTGCACAAAAGGAGACAAGTGCAAGTTCAGCCATGACCTGTCCATGGAGAGGAAATGTGAGAAGAGGAACATGTACGTGGACGAGAGAGACGAGGACCTGGAGAAAGGTAAGAGCTCATCAGAACTTTAAAGAAACGAACACACATCTGACAGATTTTTGTTTTCATATTGCTCAGACACTATGGATACCTGGGATGAGAAGAAGTTGGAGGAGGTGGTAAATAAAAAACACGGAGAGGCTGAGAAGAAAAAAGCCAAGACACAAATTGTGAGTAACTGTTTCAATGTCGATATTATCATTTGTTTTGTCTGTCTGTGTGTTTTCAGCTCTTTGAAAGCAAAACAGCTAAAGCAGAAACTTCCTGAATGTAATGTGGTTATGCTTCTGGATTGGTGTTTTCAGTAGCTTATACCATACTTTATTGATTAATCTTATTGCCTGTGTGTGTTTAATCTGGTTCCAGGTGTGCAAATACTTTTTAGAGGCCATAGAAAGTAATAAGTACGGCTGGTTTTGGGTGTGTCCGAAAGGAGGGGACACCTGTATGTACCGCCACGCACTCCCGCCTGGCTTTGTGCTGAAGAAAGACAAGAAGAAGGAAGAGAAGGAGGAGGAGATCTCATTAGAGGAGCTTATAGAGAATGAGGTAAGCGAGCCAAACCATCGCAGATTTTTAATGAAATACTGCTATCACTGGTTCATTTACCTTCAGATGCCGCCCCTCTCTTTCACTTAGGCCACTTTTTTACTAGTACCTACTCTACTTGATGCACATTTTAACAACTTGGGCCCTCAAAGCAATCAGAGCATTTCCATAACAAGTGCTTCTGAGTGAGGCTGTGTAAAACTGGATACATTGAGGAGAAAACCAAAACACAATAACAGTTTGCTTCGCTTCTTATCTAAAACCATAATAATACTGCTACAACTACAGTCAATACAGCACAGTGCCAGGGACAAAAACAATGGGAGGACACAAACAAGGGAAATAGTGATAGTGTTTGATTTTGCTCAACTCTTGTTAAACTGTAGCGTTAAAGTAACATTTTGATGTTAAATGTCTTTGTAAGTCTCCGTGATGATGGTTACATTTGTATTTTGGGGCATTTTGAAGCAGGTGTTGGTTCTCACCGCTGTCTCCAGTACAAATAACGACAAGGTCAATTAAATTAAATTAACTCCCCTGCCTCCTTCGAAACACATTCCCAACTTGAATTTCTGTCCCGAGAAATCCTGGCTCTTTGATTTTTGTTTAATTTACCAGTTTAGAATGTGTGTAGATGTGTTTGTGCTGCCTTATTTCAATATTTAAGTTAGGCAAAAATGAGAAAATAAATAAAAAATGTTGAGTTACAATTCAGTCGGCTAGTTTAATTACAGAAGAGAGCTGTAGGGGGAGCACTAACGCTGATGTTGCTTAGTTCTGCTTTTAAGTCCACATTCTACTGTGAGGAGCAGTAAGTTTTTTTTTTGCGTTTGCTGTGCATCTAAAACATTTATCTGAGCTACACTGCATTTTCTAAATAGTACTGATTGGACTTGGCATCTAAACTATGTAATACTCTGATCATTTTGTATACTTTTGTGCTCAAACCCCATTGCATTTCTCTAAATGGGAAACTTGATGCTAGGTGTGCTAGCTTTTTTAGCATAACTTTTATCTTTTATCACAGTTAAGTGTGAGTTCTCTTTTAGGCAGGATTGTTTAGTCTCTGCTCTTGCAGAAATATAACATGTTGGGATGTGAGGGTTAGGGTTAGTCTCAGATTTAAACAAGGTTTAAAACTCTTTTAATGTTTAGAGTGTTTGTTGTGCTGGAGTGTCTTATCAGAACCATTTCACTTTCTCGCAGTCAGTGCCAAACACTCTGTGTACGTCATGTTAGTAACTACTCGACTTGCTTTGACGCTGACTCTAACCTGGTTCCAGGTGTCAGCCCCAAATGGAAAAGCCAAGTCACACAGAGTAGAGAGGGCTAAATAGGTGTCTCAGTGAAAATGAAGTTTTTTTAAAGTTATTTAAGCTCAGTTGTGTGGTTGTGAGCAGATTTTAGGGGTTTGGTGTCATCTCAACCTTACACAAGGACATTCGTTTATCTTTGAACACTACTAAAACAATTGTTGTTGCTTTTTTCCAAACTCAAAACAAATACAAACAGACAAAAATAAGACTGGATGTGTAGGGTAAAAAAGGTAATTTTCTCTATTTAACCTTGCAACCTTTTCCCATTTTCGTCTTGAAGGTAGCCTCTGAAAGTCTAAGTCTGATAGCTGGAGTTAAGGTAATGTTTATTAAGGACAATGTACAATTACTGTAAGCACAATGGCAAAGATGCTTGTACAGCTAATTTCCATCTGTAGTCCTTGGGAGGGAGAGAGGGCCCATTGTTATGTTTTTAGTTGTAGGAGGAAACCGGAGTACCCAGAGGAAACCTACGCAGACACAGGGAGAACATGCAAACTCCACGTAGAGGTGCCCTGGGCGGCCCGGGAGTCGAACCCAGGACCTTCTTGCAATGACGCCAAAGCGCTAACCGCTGCGCCACCGTGTTGCCCAATCACAGTGATGACTAAACTGTTAGAAGAAACAGATAAAACATGTACTCTTTAAAGACAAAAGTAGCTATGAGTTTAAATGTTTTGAGTTTAAAATAGCTGTATTACCACATTCGTCACCTCTTGACAACACTGTGATTGATACAAAACTGTTTTTGCCTTTGCAGCGTTCAGCTCTAGGTCCAAATGTCACTCGAATTACGCTGGAAACTTTCCTGGCCTGGAAGAAGAGGAAAAGACAGGAGAAGGTTGGAATCCCTCACATTTTAAATACGTTTGAAGCTGTGTTTTAAAAGCTTGTGTGGCGTTACGTAGGTGGACAAAGCCAGAGAAGAGATGGAGAAGAAGAAGGCAGACTTCAAAGCGGGAAAATCGCTGGTGGTGAGTGTGATTCTCCTCTCAGCTGCTGCAGGGTAACTAACAGGAGCAGTGACTGAAGTGCTGTGCTGCAGGTGAGCGGGCGAGAGGTGTTCGAGTTCCGCCCTGAGCTGGTGGACGACGACGACGCTGAAGCCGACGACACAAAGTACGACGATGAAGAAGAGGAGGAGGAAGAGGAAGAACAGGTATGGGCTCATTTAGAAGCTTAAACATTGAAGCACAGGCGACAGTGACAGAGAAAGATTCCCATTTGCTGGCCTATAATTGGTGAAGTTCTCTAAGCTTATGGCTTCAAATAAAAATCAAACAAAAGACTGAAGACTACTTTAACACTTTGCTTTTAGATAACATTTTTTTTTTGGGGGTCACAAATTCTTATATGACTTAAAGGACTATATCCGATTTTTTACAATAGAATCAGTCTCCCCCAGCACAGATATCTTGTTAATGTATGTCAGTGAACGTTAATTGGCGGCCCTTTCTTGGAAAACTTTTTTCAGGCCTGCCTAAGGTTCTGTAGTAAAGCGTATTTTTGTTCACTAAATAAATCAACCTCATTATCCCCCAAAGACTTACGCATTTGACTCGCCCTAATAAGACAATGAACAACAAAAACTTGTACGTAGTTCTTTCACATGCAAATGTCCTGAACAGTCATAACTCTGTCCTTTACTCTGACATCAACCTGCCAAGAGACTGAAGATGGAAAATAACATATTTACATGCAAATGTGTGTTAATAAGTGTTGTCCCTAAACAAATAATAAAATAATGAGAAGAAATAAGAGACACAGCATAATAAAGTGCACATTTGCGCAACACTTAAGGAACAACGGTCAAATGAAAGCAACAGAAAATTCACTTGTAACAAGTGTTGTGGACAGAGCCATTTTATGCTCTGAACTTGTTTCCGCAAAGTTGACGAGAGTGAGTGACAACCTTGTAATTCTGCGCTTATCGCCCCTCCTGGACAGTTAATGCTGCTACATGTAAATACACATAACTTTATTAGAAAAATAATTTGCTTGATTAAAACAACATGTTTATTTTTTTATGACATGTAGACTATTACATGTAGTCATTAATTGTTAAGAAATAACAAAAATTAAAGTAAAAAAATCTGACCCTCAGCTAAAACTAATTGATGACCCCTGATGAATGTATTCAGACAAAATATGACCGCAGAAGCTTAGAATATATTAGGTAAGTGAGCAAAATGATGATGTGGGAAGATTAAAATGAATTATTTAATTTTTAAGGAAGCAAAAATTGGGTATAGCACCTTTAGGGTAGTAATGGGCATTTTGTGAAAGTTTTGAAACTGTGAAACGGTGCTTCAAAATCCTATTGGACATGATTGTCACATGATCCAGATGGTTCACGGATGTGGTTCTAGTGTTTTTTGTCTTGAGTTTGTTGAAGTTTTAAACAAACCACAGAACTGTGATTTTGTTTCTAACATTTGACTGTAAAAAGTCTGAACCTCCTCCATTAAGTTTCAAAACAATGTTTGCACGTCTTATGGAGAGTTTGAAGGTCAGAGAGGAGTGGTCTTATTACTGTCATGTCTGAGGACTCCTCATTGTACAGAGCATGTTTTTAACCCTGCGATGTGCTGTCATGTCAGTGCAGAGGCTTTGAAATTTACATTTGTATTCATGATTTTTGTTTTCAGAAGGGAATTAAAATGCTAAACATGCTTGCGTTTTTAAAGTTATTTTATTTTTATTGCATGTTCCCTGTTGTTCTTGAACTGTGCATTGCAACACTTTCCTGTTGTGGAACATATAAAGTAGTGCAGTAGTACTTGGACCGCTTTTTAAAGTCTTGATCTCAGACTCGAGCGCATTTGGTCTTGGTCTTGTCTTGGACTTGCAGCAGGAGTTCATGGCCCCAGCACATTGACCTGTTCCAGACACAGTTTGCAAAAAAGATCATGTAGACACTGATGATTGTATGATGATCTTGATTTGGTCTCGGTCTTGACCCTCACTGGCCATAGAAAGGTCTTGGATCGATAAGTGTGGTTTTGGCTTCTGCACTAATATAAATTTTTATTATCACTACTGAAAATATATTTTAAATAGACCTAATATCAGAGGATTTTTCTGTTCATGCACCGAGCCTAATTTCAGCTTTTCTCTTGCCTCAGATGGACGCTGAGGTGCAGGACATAGACCTGTCTCGTTTTGTTCCACAAGAAGTCGACGACACGGGCATCACCGTCGCCTCTGTGGACCGCTTCGCCTCCAAAAACACGCTAGGACAAACGTCGGAAACCGGTCAGTATTAGAGAGATACTTAGTTTATATCGTAGCCTGTGCAGAGCGTTAAATGTGTTTCCCACAGATGAACAACTGAACGGTGCGTGCGGCGGCGAGACCAACGGCCTTCCGGGAGGAGAGGAGGGCGGAGGGGAGGAGGACGACGACGAGGAGGTGCCTGTGGATGAGAACTTATTCACCGGAGAAGATCTGGACGAGCTGGACGAAGAGCTGAATACCCTGGACCTGGAGGACTGAGTGTGGGACTAACTAACAGACGGACAGACTGCTGCATGGAGCTTTCAGACACTTATCATTTTATCACCAGACTAAATAAAGCCTCATTCCTGGAAGACGAGTGGCCCCCTGCCCATCTGTTCTGTAACGCCACAACAGCTCATGAATGTCTGTTTAATCTGAAGTCTGTCAGAAGGGCTTCACACAGTTCGACCGCTTGGACAGGTGAGGAGGAAGGGTTCGATGCTTTTACTAGGGCTGGGCGATAGAACTGTGTATCGAGATGTTTTAATCCTGTGTAAATAAATAGAGCTAATAAAACCGATGAAACTAATGGTTAAGAAGGAAAAAATGATTCAACTGTACTGGAATGTAGAGCTGTAGTCAACCAAAGAACTAAAGACATGTCTCATAGATTTATTATTTGGCTAAAAGGGGCGTGGCAAAAGCTGTAAACAAAAAAAGTGTGTATTTGATCTGATAATGATCTGACGCTTGTTGAAAAGACTAAAATACACTGGAGCTTGTGCAAAAACAATACTGTGTGCAAGAAGCAACAGGTATTGTTTGTTTATGTAAAGCCATAAGACTTCAGTGATCTTCACCCAAATTTTCAGCTAATCTATTTTTTCTGCTGTTCTATATAAATCCTTATAATCTTAATAAAAGAATTAAGTTGACTAATACAAATTTTGGTTGACTAAAACTCCATCGACGATTAATTGACTAAACCAGTGATTTTCAACCTTTTTTGAGTCGTGGCACACTTTTTTTTTTAGTTTCTGTGGAGCATCATCCAGGCTGCTGAAATAACACCAAATTCAGAATATGAGGTGGAAAAAGAGGGTTAAAATAGCCTATTAAAAGGTCTTTGTAAATGTGAAGTTTTGAAGCCTGTTTTATTGTACAAAAAGCCCAAAAATTATGTTTCATTAGTTTTAGTCAGCAAAAGCCATTGCCCAAATTCACTTCTTCACTGTAGATTTACATTTGTACTTTCTAATCAAGAATAGACTTGGAAAAATGTGTTTAACTTCACGATGTTGAGATTTGTTTTATATGAGAGATAAAGTATCGTTCAAAAGTTTGGGGTCATAGAGACAATTTTGTGTTTCCATGAATGATGCCTTCATTTCTGAGAACAAGAAGACTGTTAGTTTCACATGAAAGTTTTCTTTTGGGGGACGTTTTGAGCGTTTAATCGAGCCTCAAATGTGATGCTCCAGATATTCAACCTGCTCAAAGGAAAGACAGCTTCAAAAATAAGTGACCTCAAACTTTAGAACAGTAGTGTATACTTTTATATCGCCCAGCCTTAGCTTTTACTGTGAGACTCTCTGGCTCCTGGGCCCGAGCCCAGTGAACGCACCATCGTAGCTTTGATCAAGAATCAATCTTGGTGCCATAATAGTTCTGAAAATAAACGTCACAATTCTTCAAACACCAGCGGTGGTGATCTCAATGGTTCCATTTCATCCCAGAGAAATAACTGTGTTTTAAAAGTGCACTGTGGAATTTTCTGACCAAAAATGAGGCCTGAGTAAAGGTTTTTGTCATTTAAATTAGGGCTGCTCGATTATGATGAAAATAATAAACACAATTATTTAAAGTAAAACTGAAATCACGAGTGCTCCTTAAATGCAGAGAGTGATGAGATCAAATGAGATCTTATAAAAATAGACCATTATATATTCTATAATTGAAAAGAAACAGTCTTATCCTAAAATTAGTTATATAGAGGGATTTCGGTGACGTCACTTTCCGCCCTACTGCACATGCTCCATGCAGAAAGAGCCGCTGTTCATCTGCTTAGCTGGGGAAACTTTGATTAAAACAACAAAACGGGACGAGAGCAGCTGTTTGGATCAGATCTGAACTAGTCTGACAGACATCTGTCTCCTGAAGCTTGAGACAGTGTTTTTCTCACCGTTTTTTCACCTGAAAGTAACTTTTAAGGGTCGAATTTCATTCACAAATGTTGATTTTGCAGCTTTACTTTTGTTTTTGCCCAGGGATAAATAGTTAGCTGACAATGAAGCTTTTTCGACTTGTTTCCACTGTTGTGTCTATAAGCGGTGGCTCTTTCTGCATAACGAGTGCGTGCGCATCGCCCTTGTTGAGAAACAAAAAATCCCTCTATTCACTCTTCACAAATTATAGTTGTAACAGTTTTTCTACTGAATTGTGCAGTTTACTTTTACCTACAGAAAGTTACACAGAGCACCTCTAAAGCCCACACAACAGACTCTTGCATATGACTATAATCACTTACTTTAGTGTGATTGTTCCTATGGTTCACAGTTCAAGGCTTAAACACCTTAATCAACTGGACAAAATAAATCAGTTTGACATGGCCTGATGGTCATTGAGTTAACAAGTCCCATTAAAGTGTGAATTCTTTATCCAAACCTGGTAAGACCCATAAAGTTCTGTGTACACTGGTGTCTCTTTGCTGTTCAGATGGATGTGCAGACTGAGCACACTGAACTCAAACACTGCTCTGATGTTCTGAATATTATTTAACACCAAAGTGGTTAACGAGCCTAAACGACATGAGAGTAAAAGTGTGGCATGATGGTGATGATACGTGAAAAGCTGATTTAATTTCTATGAAACAAAAGCTCCACGGACAGATATATTTGGCCCAATAATAATAAAAGCTGAGAAACACATCACATCAGGTGTTCTACTAATTTTTTTTCTCAGTCAAAATGTTTAACCATTTTTCAAATAAAACTACCACTACCTACCTCTGTGCACATAGCGTCAGTTGAGCTTGAATATCAAATTGTTACTTTCTTTCAAGGTTTCTGCTGAGTCGATAAGTCTTAAATCTGATATTGTAGGCTTTAAAAGTGTTTGTACAGGTCTTAAATGTATTAATCGGTTGCTTGCTCAGGAAGGTGACATCACACAACAGTAGAATATTCATTTGGTCTAATGTTAAACCAAAGATTTCAAATTGCTGAACACTAAAAATAGCGTTTATTAAAACATATTTTGACACTACAGAGTAAATAAAATTACCAGCAGTCAGTGTTGGGAGCAACTTCGCGACTATCCCTGTTTAGATGCCATTGCCAATAATAAAACATGCCATCCAATATTTATTTGATATTTGCAATATTACACAATGTGATCCAAGTAACTAAGTTACTTTCGTGGGGCAATAACTAAGTGTAATTATTTGTAAAAAGTTATAAGCAATAAGTGACTAATTACTTTTTGAGAACTTCCCCCAAGACTGCCAGTGTCCCAGCAGTTTACTGTGTTGTTCCATTTGTTTTATGGACTCTATATGTTCTCTTTATGTCGCACTATTCTTCCTTTCAATTCACTCAAAACGCTTTACAATCAAGGATCCACTCACCCAGTGTCCAGACACTGAGACAATGTGAGTTAAGTGTCTTGCCCAAGGACACAACAACAATCCACTTTTGTTGTCCCACTGTGCACCTGGTGTTCACCGTCTCCCATCCAAGTACTAACCAGGCCCTAACTTGCTTAGCTGCCTAAGATCTGACGGTATCAGGCTTTGACAAACAGGTATTTACTATTTTTTTATATATATTTATTTATATAATATATATTATATATATAATATATATATATATATAATATATTATATATATATATATATATAATATATTTTTATATATATATATATATATAATATATATATATCGTTTTGGCTAATGTATTCTTATGGAAGTTGTGCAAACCTGAAAAGAAACATGGCGGATTTGCCATTATTTCCACGGTAACTGTTGCTTCCTAAGCCTTATTCTGGGACTTGTAGTTCAAATTGTTGCTTTTATCAAAGAGCAACTATCGGTAATGATCAGAAATCAACACACGAGTTCGACAGCCCTGAAATATCCCTTTCAAGGAACCTCTGCCAAAGCTACAAAATTCATTTTAACACTTGGAAAATGTTTTCATCCAGCGGACTGAACTTGTTGAGCAGCAGGTGGCAGCAGAATCACGTCATTCAGAGACGAAACGTGCGTGTGCGTGACGAGAATCACGTTTGGGAATGTCCTACGTGAGAAACGTCATTTGAAGATCTTCTGGACTTGATTAAGGTACACGGCATTTACAGTTGTTCATAAGTGATTTCACATCAAAGCTTTCAATCATTATAATAAAACAAATGAAATAAACACATCACACAAACTTATTTTAATCTTATTTTTATTGTGACATTAAAACAAAACTCAATTCAGAATTCCAACAATTAAAAAAAATCATTACTTGTCCGAACGTGTACCATCGAATGCGGTAAAAAATGGCAAAAAACACTAAATTTGTGTGTGTGTGTGTGTGGTCACAGTGAGGTCAGTGATCCCAAGTAAGGTCAGACAGGTGTCAAAGGTCGGGTCAGAGGTCGAGGATAGGTCCGGGTTTGTCAGGTCACGTGTCAGTCGCCTAGGAAACAAGAAGCTGCACAGTTAACGTTTGTCTGAGGACGGCATTTTCGACAATTACAAACACTTCAGGGTCCCCACTTTGAGTTTCGTTGGATCTACGATAGAGCTCCTGCACCAAGAAGACGCCAACGCTCAATCGAATGGAAAGAGGCTTGAAATTTTGCTTCTGTGGCTTTAATTATGCCGTAAATAATAGTACGTCTACCAAAAAAACTACTCAAATTAAACATTAGCGATCATTTTGTGAACTTAATTTGCTTTTCACGAGTTTAAAAGCTTAAATCAGGCTCTGAATCTGTCATTTCTGTTCATCTTGATTCACTTTCCACCTTCTTATATCATTAAAATGTTCCTTGATGATCTCTGGGTGAAATATAGTTAGTTATAAAGCCTTGTACATGTAACGTTTACGCATATATTTAAAACAATGTGATGTCAGACTAACTTCTAGTTCGTTTAGCTGTACAAATCCACTTTTCTAGCCACAATGAAGCTTTGTTAACTCTCCGAAATGCTCTTGTTTTCTTCTTTATTTGAGAATTTGTAAATACGAGTGCGCAAAAATATCCCACAATCTCAAACTGCGAGCTGCATTGTTAAAAAACTGCCAAAACGGAGCTAGGAGGTGCATGCTGGGATAGACTTAGAGCTGGGCGATGAGGCCAAAAAATAAAATCTTGATTTTTTTGGAACACTTAAAGGGACTGTACTCGATTTTTTTGCAACAAGATAACTTAAAAGCAATTTCCCCCTAGCACTGATGCCTTGTTAATGTATCTAATCAGGTGGAAATTAGTCCCCAAAGTCCTGTCTATGTCTAATAAAATCCCATTTGTGTGCAGCTTTTTCTGTTTTTGTTTTTAGCATTGTGGCTAACTGTTGTTAGCATAGTGACTCACCTCGGTGTTAAAAGCTGTGAAAAAACATTAAAACTCATCATGATGTTTGCCACTGCATCCAAGTTATCAGCATTTGCATCTATTAGGCTGTATTAAGATCGTCATCCTTATGATTTTGTTGTTGTTTCATCTATAAAAGTTTTAAGATTTCATCACTCAAACTGCGTTGCCATAGTTACTCACACAGGAGAAAAGGGCTGCTGCTTTGGGGAGAGGAGACTGCCAAACTTTACTTTTTCTGGAGAAAACCTTACAGAAAGCAAATGTAAGCAGATCTCGCAAAACGGTAAAAGCAAATCAAAAAGATGCTAGATTGTCTGCGGGACGTTTCCAGTAAATTTCTGCAGGTATGAGCTCTAAAAGCAAACTTGTTAATTTTACAGATTAAGCTATAAAGGGATTTTCGATTGACATAATTTTCCGCCCTGTGAAAGAAATGCAGAAAGAGCCGCTCTCCGTCTGGTTACATGGGGAAACTTCTTTGAATAAAACAACAAAGAGACGAGAGCTAGCCGTTTCCATCAGGTCTGAACCGGTCTGACAAACGTCTGTCTCCTGAAGCTTAAGAAAGCGTTTTTCTAGCTGTTTTTTCACTCACCTGAATGTAACTTTTAAGGGTCGTAGAGTTGAATTTCATTAACAAATGTTGATTTAGCAGCAGAACTTTTGTTTTCTCACAGTGATAAACTTTTGTAGTTAGCTGACAACAATGCTTTTTCGATTTGTTTCCACTGTTTATGTCTATTTCTGGAGGCAAGGTGTGCGTGCATCACCCGTGTTGAGAAACAGAAAATCCCAATATACTGTATATGAACCTTCTTTGAGAGGTTACTTACGGTTGTTATTACGTGATTAAAGGCCCGCTAAACAGGCACTTGGCTTGGGTTTGTCTCTTCTTTGTAAGATTCGAGTAACAGCTCTACAAAGCCACTGAAGATGTCCACTCAGAGCGCGTGGCTGGGTCACAGCGCACTGGCCTCAATTGTACAATTTGGCTATAATTCACAACATCGATTTTTAAAGACCCGAATTAATTGAATTAATTTATCGCCCAGCCCTAGATAGACTTGACTACAACTGCAGGAGCTCTATGGAGAAACTTGCTGTCAGTCTCTTTTTGAAATTCATACTATAGTTACTTTAAATTGAACAGTTTTATGGCTCAAACAATGCAAATTCACAAATCCTCTGTGAATCCAACAGATTAAAGACCAATGTTTGTGGGAACCCTGAAACATACATGACTGAATGCATAAGAAAACATGTTTTAAAAGCTCTGAACACTTGGCAGTATCTGTTCTGCGCTGGAGGAACTTACCATGGTAGTAGCGCACTAGTAAGTACGCGGACGCTTGTGGGATTCTTCTCGCGGAGGGTCGGCCAGCATGACCTTCATCTTCACGCCGTTCACAAAGCGCCCGTGTAGTGTCGCCATGGCCTCGTCGGCGCTCTGAGAAACAACAATACGTTCAGTTTACACACAGGCAGGCAAGATTCCAGGGGCGTAGCCCCAAATTCTGGGCCCCGGGTACAAACTTTGTTGATGAGCCCCCATACACAATCTTGCATTTTGATTATTTAATCTGCTCTTGTTATTTTCCTATTCGTTTGGGTTTTATTTCTATATTTATTTAATTTCTACATTCCACACACAATTAGTTTTGCTATGAGGGTTTTTGCAGGCTTCATATCTAATGACAAAACAAGACATTTAAGCATTTTTGGTGTCAAAACTATTAGGTTGGAACCACCACATTTGCTTGCATAAAGGTTGAGAATAAAATTAAATGATTTGTAAACACACTTGTTTACATTTTGGCCAACTTATTATAAGCAATTAACTTGACTAAATTTGACCAAAAATATACAGAGAAAATCCTAATAACCTTTTCAACACATTCCAGTGTTACTGTGTTGAGAAGTTGTGATATATTGACAATATTCAACACAATATGTATATTTATTGAACTGATCATTTTGTGTTGAACCCTGGCTGTGTGTTCACTGAAATCTGCAAACTCTTACTTATATTATTATATTCTGTAATTATTAGATTTGTTAATAATTTAGCCAATTAATATTCCTTGTTTATTCAGTAATTTTCTTTGGCCAATGTTTTTTTGCTACATTTTAAGGAGCGATAGAGCTCTCAGATATCACAGATAATTGCATATAGAAGAACACTCTATCCAACAAGCAAAAATTACCTGCTTTTGGGGGCCTCTCTCTGCTCTGGGCCCCGGGGTTACTAGTACTATTTACCCCCCAGTGTGACACCCCTGCAAGATTGTCACGCGAGTCTTACCTGCTTGTCTGCGTACTTCATGTAGCCAACCTTTCTGCCGGAACAAGGTGCACTTCAATCAGAGAGCCAAAACGACTGCATAGAAGAAGAAAAAATTGTAAATCCTACTCCTCCTCAATACACAGCCCAGTTTAACAGGTTATAATTGCAAACTTACCAGAAGACATCCTCCAGCACGTCCAGAGGCAGAACTGTGGGAGTAAACACCACAAACAGACGCTCTTTGGACTGACTGTCCCGAGGAGCCATTTTCTGAGGAGGCGGCAGGTTGACGTCTGTCTGGACACGAGAGGATACGGGGCCCACGCTGGAGTAACTCTGCTGCTGCTACATGGAGGCAGGACAGGGTTAACTCAGCCACAAAACAAACTGGAGCAGCTGCAGATGTCTGAAAACTCACCGAGGGCTTCATCATGTGACCACCAGAGGATCCGCTCCACACAGCAGACATCATCTGAGACGCCACGTACTGCACGGCCATGCGATTCACCGAGCTGCGCAAACAGATAAAATGAGACGATAGACAATAGGCCAGGCATCATTTACATTTATAAAGCACTTTCTAAGACACTGAAAGACAGATTGTGGAGGCTATGGATGCACATAAAACTCTCATAGATCACCAAAGAAATGCTTGACTGACTAAAGATCAGCTCTGTCGACTAAAATAAGGCAAAACCTATTCTACACATGCATGATCTGACCAGGTTTAGCAAAAAAACCCTGTGTACCTGTTGCGGTCCTCTCCGTCTTCCAGATAGGCCACCACCAGCCTGTTTCCTGGAGGAAACTCAAATCCATTCAGCTTTTCTTTGGCGTAGACTGCAGAGCCCAGGTTATTGTAGCGGATCAGTGCCTGACCTGGGAATAGTTGGAGAATCATTAGACGAAGCTCAGTTAGATCTTATTGTGGCTTTTAAAATTAGATGTTTCATAGTTTTCTTTTTACACAGACCTACTAACCACATGCTTTTGCTTCCACAGAATTGTCCTCATCCATCCTTTAATGATGGTTGTGATGTTTCTATTAGGAGTGTAGAGAAGCCTAACTAGTGAGATGCGACTGTAATTTCCCAAGCTTATACCTACTAAACTAATAGACATAATAGTTTGAGGATATTCGTGTATAGTGTTGGTGCGCTGATGTGTCTGTGTGGTACCTTTGCTCATACCATAGTCCCGCTGCAGTTCACAGTACTCCAGACCCGGGATCAGGTCAAACAGGGCGAAGAACTGCTCCTGGGTCAGTGCAGCCCTCGTGCTCACCATCAGGCTGCGAGTGTACTCCCCGGACCGGTAGTCTAAATACTGGTATCCAGACGAGTCCGCTGTACACACACACAAAAAACACTTTATCATCTAAACAAGCCCAGACACACAGGACTAAATCACTTGTATTTTAGGTCGTAGTATAATCATCTCAGTATCACACAAATACTGATTGATTTGGAAGCATTACTAATGTTAAACAGTGTATGCATTTTTCTAATTCTGATTTAGTTTAGTTCAATATTTCTTATGGTAAATCGGGCTGTTCTCCTTTATTTAGTCGATTAAGTCACTGATTTTTTTTATTCTATTTTGAATATAAGGGTTTAATAAACAGCAACTAAAAGGACTGACTTCGCTGAAGATTCTGGACCAAATCATTCATCTAAACTGCTTGTTTCCTAATAGTTTTCTGTATAAAATGCTGCTTTTGCATTAGGGCTGGGCCATAAATTGAAAAATCGAGAGATCGAACTGAAACAAATCACCAGTTATTCGGCGTCAGTTATTTGGTGGTGGGTTTTGAATCGAAAGATCGCAACCAATCTTTTGTCAGTAATAATGTGTAGTTTAGAGCAATAGTCAAACTTTGAGGCATAATATTGATTTATAGTTTAAAAGAAAAAATCGAATAAATGGGAAATAATGAAAGTTTTTGTTTTGTTTATGCTCATGAATGGCATTTTTTGGTGTGTTTGAAAAGGTTCAACTAAATCAAATCAAAAATCCAGATCGATCAATATGAGAAAAAAAATCGTGATTATATTTATTTTGCATGAACTCCATAGCATTTTAGTTTTCTGCAGCACAGTTTGGGTCATATTAATATAATACTTATTAGTTCTGTTGCCAATTAAAATACTTTTTAGTCAAGTAATCGGTTGATGGGACTTGTCTTTAACCGACCAAGAATTTCTTTGGTCGACTACAGCCCTAGTGGTAAATATTTATCACAGTTTTGCAGCAGTTATATTGCAAATTGTGAAGAAACTGACAAATGCTTAAAATTACGGGAAGTATTTTAAGTTCTAAAACCGAATCCCTCCACGTGTTGTCAAAAAGCACCAAAATGCAAAAACTATTTACACACAACTGATGGTTTCTAGTAGTTTAAACAATCATTTAACACAATCAAAGTGTTAAAAGAGGTTGGCCTTTTTCACATCATAATGTTTGTGTAATTTATTTGGATTTTGTCTCATATTTACATAGTGGTTGCTAGGGAATAGTTGTGTATTACCAATACATGTGTCATATTTGTGGGGCAAAAGAAAACTATAAACTTCATCATCCAGCCAAATTGGGTGAAGCAAAATGTTTAGTGAAATCTTCTAAAATCACGTTGACTACCTTTGTTTTGTGGGAAATGTGGTCTAACCTGTCATACGCATTTTTAACGCCTATAGCAACAGTGTGTGAGTCTATGTAGCTTTGTCTAATTGTTTGTCTCTACAGAATAACGTTAAACAGAACTTACTTGTAGGAAAGTTGTACTGGGGCATGGTTTCTCCGGTGTTCATGTACGGAGCCGACGTATTGCTATAATCATCTCCAGTTCCAGATTTAGTGCGAGGTTCTGCCACAACGGCTTTGTAAGCTGCAACAAAAAAGTTTAGAGCAATGTACTGTAGAAAGCTTATAAGGAAATAATTCTAAAAGGCTTACATTTGTCACAATTCTCTATGGCGAGAGCAGCTTGAGATGGTTTATAGTATCGGACATAACCCAGGCCTTTACTCTCTCCAGTGGTTTTGTTCTTGATTATAATAGCATACTCAATGTCTCCATACTCCTGCAGAAGAGAAGGTTCAATCAGTGATACAAAAGCTCTTATAAACACATCTGCTAATGAGTATTTTTTGTTTGTAGTACCTTGAAAGTCTGGACAAGATCCTCCTCTGTGAAGGTTTTTGGGATCATGACGAAGATTCGAGTCAGGTCCTCATCCTCCACATCTCTGTGTTTGCTTGAATTTCGGGACTGGGCAATAAATACCTGCACAAGAAATGTTTGCAGCAAAAACATCAACATTTAACAGCTCAGGTTTATTTTCTTTTAATACAGAAAGATGTTTTTTCCACACAATATAAAAGAGAGAAATGCTTTAATGGAAATGTGCCTAAGTTTGCTTCCACTCCGTATATCTTACTCATATATATAAATAATACTCTATTAGTGTCCCTTCCAGTGTTTAGGCTTTTAGGTTTGTTTCAAGCTCTAGTCAAAGGTTTAGAGAAGCCCAAGATTTGTAGTCTAACTAGCTAGATTTGAGCCATCTAGTGCCTCCAATGATAATCAGGCTAAGAAATTGAAGGACTTATCCATAATCTGACTTTGTTTATTATTTAATTAACTGTGTAATTATGATTTTAGATTTAATTGTTTAATTGATAGGGCTTGTGAGTCTCGTGGTCGTCGTGTCGTTTTGTTTCACGTTCATTGAATGAAAGAATGAAGTTCTGTTCACGTGACAACAAACTCTACAGGCCAATAATTTCTGGGCAGCTAAAACGAAAATGGTTTAAATGCAATTTTTACGTTGTAATGCACAAACTAAATGCGCCTAGTCAGCTGCAAAAATGACCTGAAATTAAATAAATGAAATACATTTTGAGATATTTTATAATAAAATGGGAAGGCATATAAAAACTTCATCTTGTACGATCTTGTGGTCTCATTATCGATGTCTAGAACGTGAACAGAACAATAAAAACACACATTTTATTGAATTATGCTGTATTTTACCTTGATAGGCTTGGTCCCCTCGCCCAGGAGCCGTCCATTCATCGTCTCCATGGCGAGCAGGCCTGGAGGACTTGGCGTACTTCACATAGGCGACTCCCTTGGACTCTTTCGTGTTCTTGTCTTTGACCACCCATATCCCCTGAATGTCTCCGTACGCGCAGAAACTCTCCGTATCTGCTCCTCGGTCACGGTGCGGCTGCTCACGATGAACAGGCGGCTGTTTGGAGGATCATCGAGATTCTCGGGTCCTCTGCTTGAAGAAATATCCTCCATGTTGCGTTACTTCTGCCACAATGCAATTGCGCCACAGTGCAATGCGCATGCGTGAGTTTTTTTCACGAGCAGAGGTACGGAGAGCCAACTTGGACACTTTAGGTTGCTGCGCTTTTTCTCTTGCTAAAAGTACTACCATGGAAGTATATTCATGAGTACTACTCATAGATATACAATATATCTATGCTGCTACTACTACTACTACTACTACTACTACTACCACTAATAATAATAATAACAACAACAACAACAACAATAACAATAATAATAATAATAATAATAATAATAATAATAGACTTGAATTTCAGGAATACATACAATAAAAACTATGATATTATGTGATATTATCATGTAATAACATATTTTTAAAGTAAAAAGGTGATAACTATCGCGCTATAATGTATTATGATTGCATAATAATGTAATAGTTTCAGGCTAAACTAAGATCAGAAAATTACCACAAAGGTAAATGATAAATTGTATTATTATGCAATAACATCACATATATCACGTATTTTGTGATGTCATCACAGAAATACATAATACTATCACATAGCTTTGTGATAAGTTTTGGATCAAATGCGACTCAGTCGACCTGAGGCAAGTCATGACACTCAGTGTTATGAGGAGCCTATTCACAATAGGCCTACTAAGTTAGAGTTAGTATTCTGCATTTACCAGTAATTACGGTTACTTTAGTTAAATTACGGTTAAATTGGAAGGAAATACATTTTGATATTTAAACACACAATTTAGGCTTTAATATTTTTTGAAATAGTAATACAACTTCATAAAAATATATTGATAAACTGTTGCATGTGCAATATCTCCTCCTCTAATTGTAATGATTATAAAAGATGCCTAAACAAAGCCAAAAACCAACACATTTTTTTGACATTACATTGATTAATTTCATGGATCCTTACCAACTTGCCTAAATTTATCCCAACTCTCACCTTAATCCTAACCTAACCCTCATTCTAATCTAAATCTTAAAGGTGAACTGGGTAAGTTTTTGATTAAAATAAACCTGAATAAAAGCATGTTTCTGTCATTGCACATTCTTTATTGCCTTAAAACAATAATAAAAGTCTGTGTTTTTTCTTTGAGCGGGCTTCTGTGACCACAAAATGGACTGTTTTTTGGTCTAGAGAGGGTCTCCTCTTGTATGTTTTCATAAAAAAGCCGTTTCTTTAGCTGTATTTTTGTATTTTTTCATGTTATTGCATAAAAAATATTTTCCCTCATCCAGAACGCCCCAAAGTATGGTTTTAACTTTCTAAGTTTACAGAATTGCGTAGCTAATTTTTAATTCCAAAAGTTACATAGTGCACCTTTAACATTTGAACTTAAAACCATGTTGCTGATCTTTTATGAAGGATTTACATCATGGAGATCTTCCCCTAAGGAAGACCCCATAAAGTTTGTGTGTATAGGCCTACAACTTTGATCTTCACAATGTGATGAATGACTCTAAATCAGAAACGTGCAGATTTGTAAGTAAAGAGAAGGTGATGAATGTAAAAATATCTTTCTAATGGTTTGTATTCAACACACCTGACAGCTCTACAGTCAGCAGGATTCAGCCTGTCATGGTTCCACAGTACACTTCAATCATTCAAAAAGTTAGTATGCAGCCTCTTTTTATCAAATAACACATACAGAAAATGGTTTTATGTTTTTGATGCTTTCATTAAAAAAAAAAAAAAAAAATTAAATATGGAGTTCCACTTTTTACCAATAAAAAAAATCCAACTCTAGATCAACATGTGCATTTAGGAAACACCCCATGTGATAAAATGACGTCAAAAGCCAGCGCAGTTTAATCGTAGTGACCTTTTTGTCCGCCGCCAGATAGGAACCACTCACCGGCTTCAGAGCATCTCCGTCCGCGGACACTTCTTTGGGACTTTGGGACCCGCTTCTCCGGACAGGTGAGCTGGACTGGTTGCTCGGGACGGGACAGTGAGTGAGGGGAGGTCTGAAAGGGAAGATGTGAGATATTCGTGTTAGATAACTTTACAAAGCTAATACTACCAGTCTGAATACGTGTGTCAGGTTATTGTTTTGTCTTGTGCTGAATCAAGCTGTAATCAATCTAGTTTAACCAGTTTTTTGTTAAAGTTTTACACATGTAGAAGACCCCCGGTGCATCCGTGTCCGTGTGGATTACTAAACAGTCCCCCCTCCTCCCTCTTGTCTCGTGTGTCCTGACTTGACCTAAACGTATAGCGCGCATAGGGTTTGTCCACAGACCTGCTCACTCACTGTTGTTTTGTTTTCACGCTAAATCACAAAACTCTGACAGTGAAAAATGGTGCTGACATCTGGGTGTCCTTGAGTGTAAAAGACGAGGAAACGCCGGCTGACGCGTCATTCGCCATGTTGAAGAGGGAGGCGGTTTGATAGATTAGCTAGTAACTTGTCATAATAACGACTCGCGTGGACCAAGTTACAGCACAAAACCACTTGTTATAACCAGAAAACTTGTCAAACGTGGAAATGTATTGAATCTTGTCAGCTCGCAGTGTATTTTTCGTTTTGTTAAAGCTAAAGTAAAGGGTCATGTAAGGACAACTAGGTTTTTTTTTTAGCTAACGTTACATCAGTAAATTCAACTAAATTGCGTCAACTTTTTAGCTAACGTTACATTAGTAATTCCAACCTAATCGCACATATATTTAAAATTCATGGTAAATTCAAAACTAATTGATTGCGTTTTCTGTCGTGTAAATGTAAAATGCTAGCACGATCATAAAACGTTTTTACACGTAACTTTGAAGCTCCAGAGTCAACACCTTTGTACGTGACTTACATCATAGCTCCATGTGGGCTAACTTTACCCATTTGTTACATACAGGCTAGCTAAAAGCTTTGTGCTGATAGACCATGGGTAATTATACTCCATGAGATAAACCCATAAATGCATACCATACACGCACGTAACAGCTTGTAGCACTTCCACTCATGCCACAGTCTGCATTGGCACAGCAGTTACCTTAAACGACCTTCAAAGATGGCGCCCGGTCACCCCTGGAGTTATGAGTGCTCTGGTGCTCTCCAGGAATAGATGTTTTAATAATGAATAGGTCTAGATCACATCAAATACGTTTGCTGTTGTAAATACACTATGTGTGTGATCACAGTTTTTTCATTAAAGGTGAAAAATGCAAATTTGGGTGTAAATTGACAACTTCTTCTCATCAATCCTTCAACAAAATCAACAAGTATTCTTTTGGTTGCAATTATGGCTTATAAACTACTTTTTTACAGACAGCAAAGTGAAACTAGAGAGGATCACCCAAGCACAGCCAATCCGAGCGCAGAACTAAAATTCTTTATTATTAATTTCAGACTGTAAGGGAAAGTGAGGTGATTTGTGCCAGTGGTGGGGAATTGTGCACCCTGTTTTTAAAGAACCATCGAAGAAATTGGTCATGTGACCACACATTATTGAATAGCCTACTTTGCCATTTCACTCATCCTCTTGTGCCAAAGAGCCTGGGTTGTGCCACTAACATAATTGAAAATATATTGTTTCATGGTAATTGTGTCATTTTATCACTAAAACAATCTAATGCTTTACACCAAACACAGATGTAAAAATTAGCAAATAGAGAATTGGACTGGCCAAACTTAAAATTTAAGAAAAAAAAAGAATACTGATTTTACTATTATTACTTATAAATCATCTGTTTTTGAGATTAAATTATACCATTTTACTTGAATAATAAATGGCACAATTTACCCCAATGCAATCTCTCCAAAGGCCCAATTTCCCCTGCACTGAGGCAAGTTGTGCCACACGACAACATTTTTTTCAGAGGGCTGTACTTCTAAAATAATATATTTCAGTTCCTGAAATATGTGTTGTTCATATTGTAGTTTGAAGAATTACTCTCATGGTCTCACTTTAAAGTTGTATTAGGTAAACTGGCACGACTCACCCCACTTTCCCCTCTCAGTGGTCTAATTTTTTCACAAAAAGCTGCATATATCATTTACTATTTGTGGGGAAACACAAAGGTTACTATTTAAAAACGTATAACATTTTTAAGAACCCAAATTCTTATCATTTGTTCTCTTTTCTTTGACAGGAAACGATGGGTGATATTGCCAAAGGAAAGAAGTCTTTTGTACAAAAGTGTGCTCAGTGCCACACAGTAGAACAAGGAGGAAAGCACAAAACTGGACCCAACCTGTGGGGGCTGTTTGGCCGTAAGACTGGCCAGGCAGAGGGCTTCTCCTACACTGATGCCAACAAGGATAGAGGTGTGGCTTCTTACCTCCGTCTCTTTATCCTCTGAGAAATTAACCACAATATCTTAATAATTATGCATTTTCACATACACTGCTCAGTAATTATGTTATTTTTGTAACACTCAACTCAATGGAATATTACACTGACTTTTCAAGCAACCAAGGAATACTGCAACATTATGACCATCAGGGGGAGAGCAGCTAAACTAAACATTGTTTAAATGTTCATATTAGCTGCTTAGTTAATGGGTCTAGTCACTAAGGTAACTCGACCCATTAACCTTTGCCCTCCATTTGGACCAATGACATCAAATTCAAGGATGTGAATGAAACTTATAGTGTATAATAACCAAGTGATTCAAATCAACTGTATCATCAGTTATGTTGTGGTAAATGTCTGAAATAACTAGATACATTTTATAACAACATCTGCCAAGTCATTTTTTTCAACGCCTTATGAGAAAATAAAAACATGTGCGTCCTCTAGTGGCTACTAATATAACATAGCTTTTCTAAGTGCATATTGTGGACATAAATGCTTAACGAAGCTTATTCTTATGTGTGTATGTATTTGAATGTTTGGATTAAATCTCATGTTGTGTTAAAGAAGCCTCAATGTAACTCCTCTTTTGTACATCCAGGTATCATCTGGTCTGAAGAAACTCTTATGGAATACTTGGAAAACCCAAGAAGTACATTCCTGGGACCAAAATGATCTTTGCTGGGATCAAGAAGAAGGGCGAGCGACAGGATGTCATTGCGTACCTAAAGTCGGCCACTTCGTAACATTCATATATAAAGTGTACTTATTATTTCTTTTGGTGTTTAGTTTTACTCATTTTAAATGGTCAGTTTTGGATTTGACTGGAAATCCAACATGGTTAAGCCTTTATCTAATGCTTGTGCACTTATCTTTTTGGTTTATTTGTTTATTTGCTAATCACTTGATAGGAACAGTCTCGTTCCAGAACACAGCGCGTCATGCGTCTTTTTTATTGCGGTTTCAGCCTCGCCCAACAGTAAAGACGCTTTCCTGGCATCCTGGTGCTAAGTGTCATGTTTCTTTCCCTTTCTTTTATTCAGAAGTGTCTGTGCATCGAAGTGCCTGGTTGTTCCTCTCGAAATATTAGGGGGGCTTATTAATTGATTAAAATTCTAAAACTCAAACTTTGTGATTATTTTTTTTCTTTTCACTTTTCATAATTGTATGCATGTACTGTATGTATGTATGTTTTGTTTTGCACTTTGTTTGATTTTGTTTTTACCAAAGTGAAATTAGTGGAATTGTTTATGGCGAGGCTGTTTGTGTTGAGGTCAGATGTGTTTTAGTTAGCTAGATTGTTATTAGGATGGGTAGGGGTAGTGGATGGTAAGTTGGTAGGGCTGGTAATACATTATGCTATGATCTAACTAAGATAAAAAAACATGTATGTATTATATAGTGTTGTTACTGTAAAATTGTAATACATTATATATTACTAGAAAACAAATGTAATACATTTGTATTACAGTATTACTGTCTCAAAAATGTAAATAGTTACACTGTGAGTTACTTTGAGCCCATCAGACATTTGTTAAGACAAGACTAATCTTGTTATATTTACACTTTATTTCTGAATAATTTATGGAAATGTGATGTCAACACATTTTCCTCATAATATTTTATTTACCTTAAAGCCAACAGACACGTGTTGGCTTTCAATGGAATATAAAAGCAATAATTTATATGAAAGTAACTTGAGTTCTCAGATTGTAACTTGTCAATATTAATGAGTTACACTACTTAGTTACTGAAAAATGAAATATATTAAAGTAACTAGTTACTGTAATGAGTTACTGCCAAATGTATGTTTGTATATGATTATATATACTC
This sequence comes from Mugilogobius chulae, assembly GCA_038363315.1. Classification (NCBI taxonomy): domain Eukaryota; kingdom Metazoa; phylum Chordata; class Actinopteri; order Gobiiformes; family Gobiidae; genus Mugilogobius; species Mugilogobius chulae. The sequence goes on from CM076407.1 coordinate 23,381,588, forward strand.
AGGATAGGCAGTGCATTTAACAAAACCTTTCACTTTCATTTTGATAGATCGTTGTTTTATGAATCTGGCGCCATCTAGTGAATGTTTATATTTCATTTCACTTCAGTCCACGGACAAAAAGAGTTCAAGTCAAACTATGTTGCTGTTAATGTTTTTCCTGATGTACAAAGGTAAAGAATGGTATAAGCCCTTTCCCAACCAGAGGTACAAGACAATTTAGGCTACACAAATATTTACCAAAAGTTACTTGGAAGGATTTCGGACTTTAAAAGAAGGTGAAATGGTATAATAGGTTAATTTCAAATTCTGAAATCAGATGATTTTAAAAGTCCAAACAGAGGCAGTTTTTCTATTATAAACACTGTACTTGAAATAGCCAACCAAAAAATAAAACAACAAATTTCATCTGTGTTTTGCATTAAAATATTAAACTACATTTAAACAATATATTCATTTAAAAACAAAAAATCAGGTGGTATAAAAACAGCAAAAAAACACAAACTTTAGCTTCTCTCACATTTATCACAGTCAGATTGGAAACACATGCAGTTCCTCAATCCAGCCACTTTTCCTTTTCCTTCTTAAAAAAGCAGTTATGAGAAAATTTGATGAAGGCATTAATTGCAGAGTTGCAGTTAAAATGTCCTAATCTGAACTGTCGCTAGCAAACACGTTGCCATGACAACAGAGGAGCTACTGCCAGTTTCAGTGTTTCCACATAAAGGCTAATTTGTGTAAACGAATCTCCAGGGATGAAGTTCATGCTATAAACAACAAAGACTAATAAGAACACATGATAAAATGTGTTTCGTCTTTGTTTTGTTTTCTCCAGTGAGCATTTGTTTGGCAAAAATGTAATAAACAAGCTTTCTGTTGCAGACTTCTTTGCTAACGGGCAAGGGGAAATTTAGGGATTTTTTTTTTTACTGTTGAACTCAGCCTAAAAAATTTTAATTCTTGTTTTTACACAAATTAACTTTTATGTGGCAACATAGAAACTGACAACAGTTTTTTTTCTGTTGTCATGGCAACAGTGCAAAGTTGTTCACACAGGCTTGTTTGCTAACGACAGCAAACAGACTCAAAAACATCTTATTTACAAAGAAAAAGACAACAAGTTCAACTGTGTGTGATCTCATTGTCTGTTACAAGGCAACGCAAATTTATTTGTATCGTTCATACAAATTCATACAAAAAGCAATTCAAAGTGCTTTACAAGGCAGGGAAAGATGCATCAAAATTACAATACAAGCAAAACAACATTATTATAAAATATCTATAAATAATTATCATAAAATTTACTTAAAAAGAAATAGAGTGCAGATAAAATGTTTTCAGTCACACAGATAAACAAAAATGTTTTGAGCCAAGATTTAAACATTGTCACGGTCGAGGCCTGTCTTACATCATCTGGAAGACTGTTCCAGATATTAGCTGCATAAAACTGAAACGCTGATTCCCAATGTTTAGTCCTGACTCTGGTCCACGTTTAGTCCTGACTCTGGTCCACGTTTAGTCCTGACTCTGGTTCACGTTTAGTCCTGACTCTGGTCCATGTTCAGTCCTGACTCTGGTTCACGTTTAGTCCTGACTCTGGTCCACGATTAGTCCTGACTCTGGTTCACGTTTAGTCCTGTATCTGGTCCATGTTTAGTCCTGACTCTGGTCCACGTTTAGTCCTGACTCTGATCCACGTTTACTCTTGACTCTGGTCCACGTTTAGTCCTGACTCTGGTCCATGTTTAGTCCTGACTCTGGTCCACGTTTAGTCATGACTCTGGTCCATGTTTAGTCCTGACTCTGGTCCATGTTTAGTCCTGACCCTGGGCACCAGCAGGAGGCCGGTCCCTGAGGTCCTCAGAGTCCGAGATGGTTCAGAGATGTACTTTGGTTCTAGTCCATGGAGAGACTTAAACACAAGCAGAGCTGTTTTAAAGTCTATTCTCTGAGCCACTGGAAGCCAGTGCAAAGACATAAGCACAGGACTAATGTGATGGTACTTCCTGGTTCTAGTCAGGACTTGAGCAGCAGTGTTCTGGATGTACTGCAGCTGTTTTACAGCTCGTTTGGATAGGCCACTGAGCAGGCCATTACAATAGTCTAACCTACTGGAGACAAATGCATGGATAAGTCTCTCCAAGTCAGGCTTTGGGTCTGTACCTTTGATTTTGGCAATGTTTTTAGATTGTAAAAAGCTGCTGATGTTATTGACTTGTTAAAGTTCAAGTCTGAGTCCATTATTACCCCCAGATTTCTAACTTGACTTGAAGGTTTCATAGAGAGAGTGAAGGTGTCTGCTGACACTTTCTCTATAGATCTCTATAGAGTGTCGTCTGCATAGTTGTGATAGCACACATTGAGTATTAACTGACCTAATGGCAGCATGTAAAGATTGAACAGAAGGGGTCCCAAAATTGACCCCTGGGGAACACCACAAGTCAAGGCCATGTGCTCAGACACGCAATTTCCAATTTCAACAAAATACTTCCTGTCTCCTAGATAGGACTGAAACCACTTCAAGTCGGAGCCAGAGATGACCACCCAGTCCTCTAGTAATCAAAAGTGTCAAAAGCAGCACTCCGATCCAACAGAATTAAGACAGAGACTTTGCCAAACGAGAGAGAAGCTTAGTTTTGTTGTTTATCTGCTTTTCTACCATTTCTACCTGATTTTCTCTTTTTACATATCAATTACAAACCCAGTTCTCAGCAGAGTTGTTGTGGGTTAAATTGGTTCTCACAATGTAGCATCTTTTTCTTATTTTACCTGTCTTTTTAAACTCTTGCAGGAGAAAATGTCCCTTATTTGTAGTCAGTTAATTTGGGGAAAGTTAACATTTCATCAAAGCAAGAAGATGCAATAGAAACAACTGACAATATTCTACTTGAAAACCCATGTATATACAATTTACTTGGAGTGAGAGACAAAATAAAAAGTAAAAAATGCTACAAAATCATCACATGAGAAGCAAAAGTATAAATGTGAGAGAAAAGTGATAGAAAACTTCATAGTGCATTCATAATACTGTGCTAGTTGTATAAAAAACTAAACCGAGAGATCATCTGCTCTGCTCCTGCTGCTGCTTCCACTGGTTTTACTGAAGCGTCTCTTGTCTTTCTGACACGTCGCCACATCCGGGCACAGCAGAAGTCTTTCGTGATTGCTCCTGGTTGCGACGTTATAACAGTTAGCTTCAGTTCTGGGATAACTCTGATCGTCTAAGACGCGATGATCTCCCGCCTGGTGCCACCCGGGGCTGTACGACGGCTGGACGAAGTCTTCTTCCACCGCAGCGGCCATGTTGCTCTTCTCCGTGGCCATGTTTTCAGAGTTTTGCTGGTTGGCCAGGCGGTGCTGAGGGAAGGGCATGGGTAGGAAGTGCGTGGAGCCTAAAATGCACTGGCTGAAGTCTGGGGTGGGGTGGAAGGTGGCGGAGGTGATATAGAGAGTTGTCTGATCAAAGATGGTTCTTCGGGTTTAGGCTTGTTTCCGGCGCAGAGCAGTTGCCTGGAATCACAGAAAAGAATATAATGTGTATGCGCTGCGTATAAGTGGTTTTCAAAGTGGAGGTCCAGAGCTTTTTTGGGTATGTGAGACATAACTAGTCAAGCGATAATGTCAAGTTAGTCAGAATTTTTCCAGTTTAAGAGACTACTTATGTAAACACTATAGGCTATAATTTTCACATAATTGGGGTTTGTTCACTTTACAGTGGGAGGGAACTTTAACTAACTTTTTGGTCGTTTTATATTCTAGAAAGTAGAGCATAAACTTGTCAGTTATTGATGCCATATGTGGTAAACTTGCAAATTAAAAGTCAATATTCTAAGTCAATATTTGACTTCATACAATCTATCTCAACTCTCTCGGCCGGACAAAAAAGCTCGTCTTATCCCCATCAGACTTTGCAGGTCAAATACAGCCAGTTAAAGTTGGGCAACTCTTTTTTTAGCTGTCACTAGTCAACTTTTTGGTATGATAAATACAGCACTTTGTGAAAAAATTAGGCCACAGAGTCCTGTCTGAAGTGAATAATAAAGAAGTTTTAGTTCTAATCAGGAGCCAAAAGCAGTGCTTTGATTGGCAGAGCTTAGGTGGTCTTCTACAGTTTCGGTTTGTTGTTTGTAAAAATAAGTTTATAAGCTGTAAGCATTTGTTTGGACCAAATGTTTCTACACTCCATGATCGCAGTATGAATGACTTAATAAAATAGTCTATTTATATAGCGCTTTTCTACCTTTCCAGGCACTCAAAGGGCTTTACAATCTAGCATCCACTCACCCAGTGTACGCAGACACTGAGGCAGTGTGGGTCAAGTGTCTTGCCCAAGGACACAACAACAATCTACTCCTGTCTTCCCACTGTGGCACCTGGGTTCTAACAGTCTCCCATCCAAGTTCTAACCAGGCCCTTTCTTGCTTAGCTTCTAAGATTTGACAGGATCAGGCTTTGACAAGCAGGTATGGCCACAATACTCAATGAATTCCATGTGAAGTTGGGTCTCAAACTTGCGGCCCGGAAGCCAAATATGGCTCTTGAAATGATTTATTGAAGCCTCAAGTTGTTTTTTGATTATTATTGATAGTGACTCCACCAATCAAATACTACAGTGTATTGTTGAGATGCGTCTATAAAACCTCTAAAATGAACTAGAACAGCAAAGTTAAACTCAAATGGAGCTGGGGCCAAACTGATCAGAGTCAGAGTTAGTCAGGAGCTGCATTTCAAAATATAAAATGTGGCCCTGCTATTTTCCAATATGGCAGTTGGGCTATATAAAGCTAATATAACCCATTTGAATGAATGAATGAAAGGTTATACTTTTACATTTAATATTGTAACACATTGCATTATGTTGCATTAAATTGTATTGTACAAGCTTGTCTTTCCAATAACATTTTGTACAAATTGTATTTATCAGGGGCCACTATCAACAATCATCGTAGATCATCCTGAGGGGCCACATGAAATCATCTTAGGAGCCGCAATTGGGCCCTGGGCCGCCAGTTTGACATTCCTGCACTAGAATACAGCAAATTACATACAATTTGTCCACAATTTTCTGACCCTGGTTACCCACTTTTATTTACTTTTTAAGTATAAAATGCAAAATAATGGATATGAGCATGTTATAATGTATTTTTTTGTCAAACTATTTTCGGTTTTAAACTGTAGGCTACAACCTTATTCAAGCCTACATTTTGAAATGAGACCATCGAATAACTCTGACTTTAATCATTTCGGCCTCAGTTAAAGTTTGAGAGTCGTGAGTTGAAGTTCACCTGCAGCAGTGTCTCCAGGCCAGATGCTGCAGCTCCAGAACACTGAGCACCAGCGACACGGCCGACACCGCCAGCATGAACACGATGAAGACGTTCTTCTCTGTGGGTCTGGACACGTAACAGTTCACAGGATGGGGACATGGCCAGGCCTAAAGAGAACAAACCAAAATCAGGTCAAAGCGCCAGGGCTAGCAGAGATAACAACTGTACTTAAGTAGTTTTTTTGAGTATCTGTACTTGAGTATTACAATATCTAGTGACTTTTCACTTTTGCTTCTTACATTTTTCAAGAATAATCTGTACTTTCTACTCCCTGCATTTATAATCATGTTAGTTTGGGAATAACAAAAGGAATAACATTTGTTTTTCCTTTTAAAACCAGTTCAACCTGCTGTGCTGTCGTGTATCAGAGGTTTGTGAATAAATTAGCCAGTGAAAATCGCCAAAAACCTTACAATGATAAAAGTCAGATGAATCACAATTATATTATTGTAAAGCCCGTCTCACACTTTACAACATTACAAACCAACTTTATGCACTTTTGGTATATTTTTCCTGTTTTTTTTTTTTTTTATTTGATTTACATAGATTATATAACTTGTTTTGATGTGTTTTCTGCCTTGTTTCAATAAATGTCTTCTTATTTCAAGCCAAATTATTTGCTAATGAGGCAAAACATTTTTACTAATCTCAAATTTATTCAAATCTCTTAAAACAGTCACAAGTTAAATAAGCCGACAAGTATCTAATATTCTAGTAATTTGAACCTAGACTGGAGAATAACTTTTGGCAGTATGATTGTACTTTTTTCACTTAAGTACATTTATGCATGATTACGTTTATATTTTTACTCAAGTTACATTCATCAGAGTCGTTTTTTGCACAAGTAACTGTACTTTTACTTAGTGAACTTCAGTACTTTTGCCATCTCTAGTGGCTGATGAGATTAGACGATAAAGTAAGTGTTGTCTGGTTTTACCTTACACACATACAGCGAGTTCAGGAAGATGCCATAAAGGAAGTATTGTAGACACAGAAACACCACCTGTTGGAAAAAGAAAATCTTGTCAAAACTGATTGAATCAATCAATCTAATCTGATCTAATCTAATCTAATCTAATCTGTCTCTTAGGACTTCCCAAGATTGTTAAACGAGACCTATTGTGATTTTTCTGTCTATTTAGGAAGAAAGTGTGGCATAAGTCGATCACTAATTCACATTTTTTTGGGGTGCACGGTAGTCAAGTGGTTAGAGCTCTGGCTTCCCAACATCTCACAATCTCTCTGGGTGGAGTTTGCATGTTCTCCCCGTGTCACCGTGGGTTTTCTCCGGGTACTCCGGTTTCCTCCCACCTCCAAACACATGCATGTTTAGGTTAATTGGGCATCACTGTAAATTTCCCTGTGAGTGAATGGTTGTCTGTCTAACCCTGCGGCAAGTTGGCCACTGTCCAGGGTGTTCCCCGCCTAAGCCCAAAGTCACTGGGATAGGCTTCAGTCACCCGCGACCCCTAACGGATTAAGCGGTAGAAAATGAATGAATGAATAATTCACATTTTGTTCATTGCAAAGCAAAAACAGCTTAGAAATAGAAACTGGTTCATTGATTCCTGTTCAAAACTGCAGAACTGAAAAGCCCTGCCTCTTCATTGTCAAGCTTAACTTAACATCTAAAAAAAAAATAAAATGTTTTTTTGTTGTTGAAGATTTTTGAGTGTTGCAAGTAAAAATAGACAAGTAGCCTGACAGGTATTTTCTGAGCACTGGAGCATCAGCTGCAGAACAATACAAGATTACTCAAGCATGCAGGAATCAATCCAAATACAACTTTGAGTAAACTAATGTGGGAGAGAATACTGCTAACGTAGTTAAAAAAAAGTAGATTTACATTATATGTCTCCTTTAATTTAGCAAACATCAATGGTAGAAATTAAAATAGTAACATTCATTAGTCAAAATCACATAGTAATATAGGAAATAAGTAAAAGAAGAATTAGAATTTTAACTATTGGCAACATTTTAGATTTTTTATTTTTTATTTTTTTGCATTTTAACAATTTGTTTTGATTATGTTTTTAACAACATCAGTATCGGTCTCATCTGGGAAAAAAAGGCCAATATTGGCGAAACTTTCCCTAGTATCAGTCCCAGTTTGTCCTTAATGCAATTGCAGAAAGAGCCACTGCCCATCTGGTTAGCTGGGGAAACTTCTTTGAATAAAACAATAAAAAAGAGCAGCTGTTTGGATCAGGTCTGAACCGGTCTAACAGACTTCTGTCTCCTGAAGCTTGAAACAGTGTTTTTATCGTAGTTTTTTCACCTGGAAGTAACTTTTAAGGGTCGTAAGGTTGGCAGCGCTTTCTGCGTATCAACAAATATTCAGAATGTGCTGCCGATGTGTTGATAAACAAATAATCCCTCTATACAATGAACATTTAAAGACCATTTTGAATGTTTAACTGTGTAAAAAACTCAATGAAAATGACTGTAAACAACTGAAATTTTAAATAAAAATGTCTAAAAAACACAATGTGAGAATTTCAGCAATACTATACATAAAATTCTAAATCAGACAAAACAAATGACATTCCATAAGTGTGTTGTTCTTTGTGAGCAGATATAAACCTCACCTCCATGATGCTGCGGATGAGGATGCTCAGCACATACGTCTGCAGCAGGGCCCCTCGCAGACGTATACGGCCCTCTCTCTTGTCCTTAGGTTGTCCTTCTCGGCTCGTCCTTTGTGAATCTCTCCTCCTCCGCTGTCGTGCCCTCCTCCGTGGTCCTCCTCCGTCTTCTGATCCTCCAGCTCCTCCTGCCGGCTCCTCCTCTTCTCTTCTCTGCGGACCGTGTGCATGGCGTGGCCCATGTAGATGAGACTGGGCGTGGACACAAACACAATCTGCAGAACCTGAAAAACAAACATTTCTCCAACACAGTGCAGAGGGAACTTGAGGTGAGTTTGGATAAGAAGGTGTTGTTACCCAGTATCTGATGTGAGCGATAGGAAAAGCTTTGTCGTAGCAGACGTTCTCACAGCCGGGCTGCTCCGTGTCACAGTTAAAGTCCTCCTGCTCATCTCCCCACGACGACTCCGCTGCAGTGCCCAGGACAAGGATCCGGAAGATGAACAGGATGGTCAGCCACACCTGAGATGGAATGGCACAACAAATAATATCTATATCTTCATCTCCATCTATATCTATCTACAATATCTAATTTGGCAGCATAATTTTGGCAGATGTAATACATTGTCTGAATGTTTGGACATTTTGAAGGATGTTGTCTGTGACAGGAATAGCAGCGATAGAATTCTGATTGACCAGGCAACTGTGAAAATGTTTTTAAGAGGTTGCAGAGTAAAAAGGCCATGGGGCCAGATAAAATGTCCACATTTCTTCTCAGAACATTTGCAGAGGAGCTCACACCCGCCTGGCACATGCTTTTCCAGTCTTCTATAGATACACACACGGTGCCAGAGATCTGGAAGAAATCATTTATTGTACCAATTCCTAAAAAGGCTTGTCTGCAGAAAGATAATGATTATAGACCAGTTGCTATTACATCCAATGTAATGAAGGCATTGGAGAGGGTTCTGATAGCTGAACTTCGCACACAGGTTGAGCCATTATTGGATCAATACCAATTTGCGTACAGAAGCAAACGAAGCACAAGTGATGCTATTTGTACGATGCATCTGATTCTCAGACATTTGGAAAAATCTGGAGCCTATGCAAGGTTACTGTTCATAGATTTCAGTTCAGCGTTTAATTCCATCAGGCCACAGATGCTTCTTAAGAAACTTGTGGGTTTAAATGTAAACCCTTTCCTGATTAAGTGGTATTTCTCATTCTTATTTAATCGTCCTCAGCAGGTGAGGTTAAACTCAACTCTTTCTCACACAATGCTAAGTAGTACTGGTGTACCTCAGGGCTGCGTGAGCTCGCCGTTTTTGTTTACACTGTTTACAAATGACTGTGTGACTTTGAACCCGGAACAGTATATTATTAAGTTTTCGGATGATACAGTGCTGTTGAGTCTTCTTTCCAAATGCTCTACTTTATCCAGCCACACTGCAGGTGTTGGGGGTTTAGCAGGTTGGTGCAATGAGCACCATTTACAAATTAATGTTGACAAAACTGTGGAGATGATTATTGACCCATGTTCTGTTGGAGACCACAGCCCGGTGACCATCAACAATTGCTGGATTCAGCAGGTCACATCTTTTAAATACCTCGGAGTGCATGTGGATAGTGACTTGAGTTGGGGTACACAAGTTAGTAGTGTCTGTACCCGGCTCCACCAACGTCTTCATTTCTTACGTCGGCTCAGGGTCTTTGGGGTGGATAAGAGGATCATGGTGCTCTTCTATAGGGCAACCATAGAGTCCATCCTGCGGTATGGAATTACCTGCTGGTTCGGAAACTTGAGTGTAAGATCTAAAACACAGGTTTCTGGACTGGTTAGAACAGCAGGTAAAATAGTTGGGGTATCTTTGTTATCCCCAACAGTTATTTGAAGAATCTGCAAGAAGTCAGGCCCACAGGATTCTATTGGACCCAACACACGTCTTAAACCCTGAATTTTCACTGATGCACTCAGGGCTTAGATATCGGACTTTTTTGTGCAAGCATAACAGATACAAGAATTCTTTCGTACCTGTGTCTGTGAAACTTGTTAATGAGGAAATGGAGACCAGTCAAAGGAGGAGAAGACTTTTGTAACCACTGTATATTTCCTATTGTGATCTTGGTGTTATGTTGTAATTGTTTTGTGTATGTGTTTATCTGAGCAGCTCACACCTCTGTTTCAAAAAAGTTTCTCCCAACGGGAGACAAATAAAGTAAACTAAACTAAAACTAAACTAATGGTGGCTTTGTGGATAACGTTCTTGCCTCACAGCAAGAAGGTCGCAGGTTTGACTCCCGCTCGGCCCAGCCTTTTCTCTGTGGAGTTTGTGTTTCTTCCCGTGTCTAGGTGGTTTCCTCCGGGCACTCCGGTTTCCCCGCCAACCAAAAACATGCAGGTCAGGGAATGCTTAGTGCTCGTCGGAGGTTTAGGCGCCAGGTGTTTTTGGGCGAATCACCTCGGCTGAGCTGCCCCAGGGCTGCTGCTGTCACTGAGTGAGGAAGAGGGGTTGCTGTGAAGCGCTTTGTGACTCTACCGGCCTGATTTATCAATCCAGGTGCTAAATTGCTGGTGCAAACGGAAGAAAATGCATGTCTTATTGGTGGGTGTTTTGCACCCTGACCCTTCCCCCAGGGCTCCCCTGCAAAAGAGATTCTGAATCTCAGTGGGACTTCCCTGGTCAAATAAAGGTCAATTAAAAAAACATGTACTTTGTGTATAGCACAAAACAGATCTGCACCCACTTAAATTTTGCATCTTTAGTGTTTGTCAGCTATCTGAAGATTTTGCTCCCCTAACCTTCTTTTGCACGTGAGCAAATGGTTGATAAATCTGTCTGTGAGTCTGTAAAAAGTGCTAAACAAATAAAGCTTTCTTACCTACTATTTATCTTATCTTGCAATAATTGCACTGCTAAAATGTGATATTGTGACATCCCTTTTAGAAAGCGGAGTCCAATCCAATCCTATTCATTCATAAAACAGGTTTAAAAACAACAAAGTTGACCAAAGTGCTGTACAGACAGATAAAAACAAATAACATACAACAGTAATACAGTGAAGCAATTATTGAAACGGTAAAAGCCAAAACCATAAACAAGTTAGAAGCCAAGGGAAACAGATAGATTTTAAGAAGTGATTTAGAAACAAGAAGTGACTCAGATTGCTGAATGTGAAGAGGAAGCTCATTCCACAATCGGGGAATGAGCTTCCTTTAAGTTTTCTCCTTTAAGTTTTCTCCTGGATTGAGGAACAACAAGTACTGGGCAACTGATCTGAGAGAGGGCATAGGCCAGTATGGCACCAACAGGTCAGAGAGGTTACATGGGCAAGGCATTTAAAAACAAACAGCAACATTTTAAAATCCATTCTATAGCGCACAAGGAGACAATGTAGAGCCTGTGGAAAAACAGCTTTCATGTTTAGAAAAGTGATTTAAAACTGTACCTTTCCCACAGAGGTAGAATGTTCCTGCACTTCCTCCAAAAAGTTTCCTAATAGGCTCCAGTCAGCCATCAGAAATGAGACGCAGTACTTGACTTCAGGAGGATTTCACCAGGCGAAAGTAGGATTTTATAGTTCACAGATACCTCAATTCTCTTGGGTTCAGCAGTGGATAAATCAGCAGGTCCTGCAGAAGACATGTTCAAGTGGTAAATGGTCTGTATTTTTTAGAGGTTTTCCACCTTCACAAGGCACTCAAAGACCTTTACGGATCCACACACAGACAACACAGACGCTGAGCCAATGTCTTGCCCAAGAACAAACAACACTCCAGCAATCTCCCATCAAAGAACTAACCAGGGCATATCCTTAGATTCAGAGATATGCATGTTGAGAACTAATATTTAAACCCAAATCAATATGTTTCAGTCACAGCAACATTTAAGGAGGAAATGCAATGTGCAGATTAAAGAAGTCAACTTTCTGGAGGTTAAAAATCAGCTTAGTTACTTGTGCATGGTTTCATGCCTGATTAAGAATAAAGTATTCATTTTAATTTGTTCACCTTACCATCAGGGAACCCCAGAAATCATTGTCCCATGGGGATCCCTGCTGAGAACCACTGCTCTGTTGCCTGTCAATAGACTGCCTGACTTATAGGCAAGTTGCCTGACTCCTACATTCAGTTTGAATGCAGAAGTGTCTGAAACCAAAGACAGAGACAACAATTTCGTCGTCCAAAGTTAGGACGATCCAATCACAAACGGCCGCCCCCTCTCCCTCCTCTCTGCTCCGCAATTTCAAAACGTTTTTTCTAACCGTTTCAAAACATTCAGGATGGCGGACATAGCTAATAGATTAGCAAATAGGCAAGCTGAGGAGGGTCAAGATTACCTGCAACATGACACAAAAGCTCATTCTAAACGTGTTTTTTAAAGCTCTTCGTCACTGAGGAAGCAAGTGCCACGGGCCTATAGTCATTGTTAGAATTGGTGAATCTATATTTAGGTCCTGGAACAATGATTGATTCCTTCCAGATTCTAGGAACTCTCTAAAGCACGAGGGATTTCCTGAAAACGCCGCTAAAAATCTCTACTAACTGATTTGCGCAGTTCCTTAGAATTCGGCCACTTATTCCATCTGGGCCAGGGCTTTTTCTTTACTTTAACCTTCTGGAAAATACCAGTTAGCTTTCAATTGCTAAAGCACGGTCGGCTTTGCCATCACAAGTGACAAGGGGTTTAGTGCTCTGCATGTGGACTTCACTCCCTGCCAGAGCTTAAGAGAAGCCTAATCTGGCTTGTTTCTATAGAAATCTTGTTCCTTTAGTTGAGCAGCTGAGTATGGCATGAAAATGATGTATATCAATGAAGAAGGCCTCAAGCTATTGTTTGATTGGTTCCACTTTAAGACAAATTTTCGTTTAAAAGGTTGCAAAGCGAGACATTAGCAGAGCAGAATGTGAGAATAATGAGATTTTATAATGTGTTTCCTCCATCAGACAGCTGTCGTTCTTTTAAATGTATTAAATTTTTTTATGATAGGGATGTGAAGATTATTAGGTTAATCGATAATCGTGATTATTCCAAACACAATATAACCGCAAGACCAAAAGAATAATAATCGTGACAATTTTAGAAACAAAATTATCTTTTTAAGACAACTCTTCTGAAACTGTATGATGGATACAATTATGAGCTTAGAAAAAAGGATGATATATTATAGCTGAAGATGTGTTTTATTTTAGATAAACACAATTTCTTGCTATAGTGCGTACATTTGTGATTTTGTGAGCCTTGTTTTAGATAAAATCTGCAAATATCTGCAGGTCTAATAACAACAAATATTGATATTAGCAAAAAAAAAAACATTATTTTTTTTATCAAATACTAACTTTGTATCTATTTTGTATCACAATAATTGCAAAACTAAAATGTTATATCGTGAGATCCCTACATGATCAGGCCTATTTTAGCAGTAAGGTCTGACCCGCTCTCTCTCTCTCTGTGGTGGAGTGCAGTCGGTTCCCACAGTGCACCACGAGTCTGTCCGGAGAAAGAACAGATCTACGCTGCAGATTTGGGCCTCAACTCCCAGAGCAAAACACCAGGTCATACTCACTGCTTCCCGTGTTTAAGAATACAAGGCACTTACGCTGACCCACATGTGCCCCTTGTACACGTGGGAAAAGTCTCAGCGTCACAGATTGCCTGGCAATACACAACTTAAGGCCAACAGCAGGTGAATAAGAGATTAAAACTGATCACAAACAGGTCAGGATTCACAAGAGCATCACTGAGAGAATAAGAAAAGTCTGAGGTACTTTGTCTTTGTAAATGTCTGATAATGGTCACATGGCCCACACATTTAAATACAATAAATCTGCCTAAAACGGACTCTTTTCTGTTCAATAGGAGACTCCTCTTAAGATAAGATAAGATATCCTTTAATTGTCCCACAATAGGGAAATTCCAGTGAATTCTCTTTTTATTTCTCTCGTTTGTTTTCGTAGAAAATATTCTGATGCATTAGCTGGTTTCATTTCACTTTGTGGAAACTGTCTGACATAGAATCATTGGGTTTGTCGCTTCACAGGAGGTGGGGACTTTTTTAATTTAACCAATCACTACTTTTTGGTTGTTTTGTCGTCCAGGGAGTAGAGTATTAACATTTGTGTCAGTGATTGCTGCTGTTTCTATGTGTTAAACTTGTAAATTAAAAGGAACAGTAACATATTCTAAAATAACATTTGTGACAAGGTCAAAGGAGGAGAATATACTGTATATAGTCTGCAATCTCAACTCGGGTTGGTTCTATCCAAATGCACCGCTCTGCTACAGTTCGCTGATTGGACAACCATACTTCCTGCTTTTTGGGAACTGTCTGCAGTTCTGCGATACCTGACCTATAGTAGCTGGAGTGAAATTAAATTGAGTCTAGTTGGAGCCAGCCTGGCCTAAATATTTCATAGTACGGAATGAAACTTTTACATATTGATAAAGAATACCACAAACTAATGTTTTAACTTTCTGTTTTAGCAGGATTATGCATTTGCAGAAAGTTACATGATGTCACTTTAAAAGTATTGATTTCATCATCTTATTTCAAATATAAAGCTTGGAGGCCAGATGCAGCTCTCCACTTCATTTTAAGTGGCCTGCAGGGTCTTAGCATCAGGAGTAAAGTAGTGTCTAAACATCATGAAACTATTTGCCTAAAACATAATTTTTAGACTGGAAATGTTCAAAGAGTCAAAGGACCTGATTTATCGAGCCAGATGATAAATTGCAAATGCAAACTGAAACAAATGTGTGTGGTATTTGTGAGCATTTAACATTTAATTTAATATTGGAAGTAACATATTACACAAAACAGATTTCCCAAGTTTCAGCTGAGTTGTGTGTTGTGCACCGTGTAGTGTACATGGGGTAACGAGAAGTGATTAACACAACAATTGAAGGATCGCAAGAAAATCAAACTTGTTTTGGTCGCTCCTCGTGGGAGCATCGCTCTGTAGAAGCAGAGCCATGATCTCTCACACTGACCATGTGCAAACAATGTTTGTTGTTAAACACGGGGCAAGATGGCAGAGCAGCGGGTTCATGGATGACCCTTCCATGAGCGGGTTAATTGGACTCAGAATGTCCCAGGAAACGAACACATCTCCACTTCCAGATTCTTCTTCTTCTCCTCCAGCTTTTATGTTGTGCTTCTGGATACAGGAGTCTGACCCACCGTGGATCGACGTACAGTGTGAGACTCAGATCACATAAGACCATCAGACCGTGGAGTGTGAGGACATGAATCGTGAGCTGCTAACTTTTGACCCTAGAGATTCACTCGTACAGTCTGAGCAGGCACTGCATATCCACGACTGAAAACATCGCACAGGAAGTGCACTGCTAGAAAAGTGGGCGGGACAGAATAAGGTGAATACTGTCTCAAAGACAATAAGGTTTGTTCTATTCCTATAGATTTAATTGACCCTAAAAGGGTCAATTGCCTTCTTGTCTTTTTGACATTTTTATTTGCAAGATTGTTTAGACTTGAAAACATGCTTATAGTGTCGCTTAATGTTGTTTTATCAATTTGTCAAAACTTTCACTTCACATTACATAAAGGAGGCATTTTTACCTGCGCAATATCTTACCTTTTGTTGGTCCTTTTTATATCCAAATCACCAAACAGCAGAAGTAACAGGTCTACTTTGATGCACAACTAAAACTGTCCAACACCAAGCTGAAGAAACTGCTCTCACAAATCCAAAATACAACAAATGCTAAACTCTGAGAATCACAAATTGCTCTAAACAGACTTAAAGGAGCTGCTCGGTCTCGTGCAGAAGAGTCAGAAGCCAAAGCCGCTGTGGGGAAAAGGAACCCTCTGTCCCACCACCACACAGTGTACAGTGGGAGTTACTACAGCACAGCACCCTCCTCTCACTGTCCCAGAGTCCCAGAGCGGGCCAGAGGAAGCGGCTGGGTGCCTGTGCCTCCAAGCTTGTCCCTGCTGCTGTTTAGGCTGTCTGCCATTTAAAGGAAGTCACATATTGTATAAGGCACAATGGTCCAGGTCGCGCCCGGCATTCCGTCCCGGTCCCGGTCCCACTCGCGGCTAAAAAAAATCTAAAATAAGTGTGATAAGTGCTGTTGGTGATAGGTTTCGGGAAATAGGAGATGTTGTTTTGTGTTTAGTCACCTGGGAGAGGTGAGAGGTGGGGCAAAGTGACTGTTTTTGCAAGTTTTACTAAGTGTCGTGTCTTTGGCTTCAAGTCCGAGTCAAAGAGAGACAAGTCCAAGTCAAGTCCCAAGGCAAAAAGAGACAAGTCCAGGTTAAAGAGAGACAAGTCCAAGTTAAAGAGAGACAAGTCCCAAGTCAAAGAAAGACAAGTCCGCCTTAAGTCTTAAGTAAAAGAGGGACCAGACTAAGTCTAAGTTCCAAGTCAAAGAGAGACAAGAATGAGTTAAGTCCTAAGTCAAGGAGAGATAAGTCCAAGTCAAAGAGAGACAAGTCCAAGTTAAAGAGAGACAAGTCCCAAGTCAAAGAGAGACAAGTCCCAAGTCAAAGAGAGACAAGTCCAATTTAAAGAGAGACAAGTCCAAGTCAAAGAGAGACAAGTCCAAGTCAAAGAAAGACAAGTCCAAGTTAAAGTGAGACAAGTCCAAGTCAAAGAGAGACAAGTCCAAATTAAAGAGAGACAAGTTCTGAGTCAAAGAGAGACAAGTCCAGTCAAAGTGAGACAAGTCCCAAGTCAAAGAAAGACAAGTCTAAGTTAAAGAGAGACAAGTCCAAGTCAAAGAGACACAGGTCCCAAGAGACAAGTCCAAGTTAAAGAGAGACAAGTCCAAGTCAAGTCCCAAGTCAAAGAGAGACAGACCAAGTTAAAGAGAAACAAGTCCCAAGTCAAAGAGAGACAAGTCTAAGTTAAGTCTCAAGTCAAAGAAAGACAAGATCAAGTCAAGTCCCAAGTCAGTGCCCCACAAGCCCAAGTCAAGTCTGAGTCCTGTCATTTTAGTTTCAAGTCACATTTTGTCTTTCCACAGCTACATAGATTTTTTAAATATCCTATTGAGAATCGTAAAGCAACACTGTTTTTTTGGGGAAAAGCATAAAGTCGTCTCAAGTCCAGTTTATAGAAGTTAGTGCTTTAGCCTCATATCAAGAAGGTCCTGGGCGCAAATCCCAGGTGGCCCAGAGGCTTTCTATGTGGAATTTACATGTTCTCCTAATGTCTGTGTAGATTTCCTCTGAGTGCTTTGGTTTATCCAACGTACAAAAGCTGTAAAAACTAGAAGCTGTTACAAGCATCTCTGCCATTGTGCTTAATGTAATTGTACATTGTCCTAATAAAAACACAACCTTAAGTCCCAAGTTTTTAGTAAGTTTCAGGTGTTTGGATTTCAAGTTCGAGTCAAGTCCCAAGTCAAAGAGAGACAAGACCAAGTCCAAGTTCCAAGTCTTAGTCAATTTTATCAACTAAAGTCATCAAAACAGTGACTCAAATCTGACTCAAGACTGAATCATGACTTGGAGGTCCACATCTCTGATCCACTGAAAAAACAGGATGCAACTCAAAAGTTCATAATAACTGATGGTAAACATAGCCTATAAACCAAAAATTCTGTTCTAATTCAGGGATCATCATCAGAATTTAATCAGTGTCAATTTTAAAGACTTCTTACCCTCCTTTTTTATTATCTTGTGACAGAATCAATGCTGCCTGTGTGCTCTGGGCTTGACTCTAATGGATTTGAACAGTGGTTATTGCATGTGACAATTAAAAGAAACTCACTCACAACCCACTAATCAGACTTTTAGGGTCAAAAGACATTTCATCTTATCCAGAATGTGAGTTTATTCTAAAGAGGAGCTCATAAATACTGGAGTATCTGGGTTGTATTTTTAGCTGCTTGAAAACCATTCCCAGGCTCAATTCCCGGGGCTAAAAATGTCCACAGACAAAACAAGTTTCTCTTTAAAAATAAACAACCGTGAAGTTTTCCAAATGGTTTCTCAAAAGCGCTCCTCAGAGCAAGTCATCTGACTAACCCAGTGCGTCTGATTAAAACGAGTTTGATGCCGATTTTAGAAAACAAATATTTTCAAGTCATCGCTGTGATTTAATGTCGGCAGCATTGACCTGATTACATTGCAGCTCTGATCAAAACAACACAAAACCAAGTACACTAAACTAGTTAATGCTCTGGGACACAATCTTTTCTCACCTGATCATTTAATTTGCATAGTCATAAACAAAGTCTATTTTCTGAAAGCCAGTGCACAGACCTAAACACAGGACTAATGTGATGGTGCTTCTTGATTCTAGGACCCGAGCAGCAGCGTTCTGGATGGACTGCAGCTTAAATGTTTAGGCCGGTGTGCAGGCCATAACAATAACACAGGGGTTTTCAAACTTTTCAGACTGGGACTCCAAAAAGAACCATGTAACCAACTTGCGACCCCACAGCAAAATAAAATAGATGTCAAGCTATTTTAAGCTGTAAAATTGGGTTTAAAAGTATTATATTCAAAATTCAGCCAAACATGACGCTTCCAGTTAAAAAATACTGTGACGATTTGTAGAAATAAGCTACAGGAGAGATGGTAATGGTTGCAATTCTTGTGCCCCTTACACCGCACGACCCAAAGAATGTTTTATTATTGTTCCACCATAACACATTTAATGCAGTGAAGAGTCATTAGACCACATGGTAAACTCAATCATGGTGGCAACTGTAATAACTGTATAACTTAACCTTTGCAACTACCAGGCATGAAAACAACAATAATTGCTCCTAGAATTTTAACAAACCAATAGGACAAAAACAAAAAAAAGACCAATATAACATTCTTAGATCAACAGTGTAAATACCCAAGCGCCCCGGCAAGTCATGTGACTTGTTAACTGCGCTAACAAGCAGACTTCAGCAGCAGTTCGCTACTGTTAAACACCAAGTCATAATTGTGAAATTACATCTTGAAATCATTTTGCGACCCCCTAAGGCAGTGGGTCCCCCGAACCATGTGTAGGGGGTCCTCCAAATTTTTTTTAAACATTGGTAATTTTTTCAATGTAGCAATTTCTTATGATTTACCATCCTAAACATAGAATTTTGGATTGAAAAGATAGACAGATTTGAATAGAAACAGGTAAACCAGTAAAAATGACCATAGGAAATTAACCATTTATTCAAATTTGATATTTAGCTTGGCTTTAATTTTCGAATTTTAATGTGATACCAAAGTGATAGGGGGTCCTTGGAAGATTTTTGAGCCAATAAGGGGTCCCTTCTTGTAGGTATGATCTGAGTGTGTTTTCCATGTAACCCTTTCTTGCATACCACTCACAAAAGTGTTCGCTAAATAACCCCCCTTGCTACCCTCATAATATGCTTTATGTACTTATGTGCACGCTGGTGGCTTTTGTTACCACTTGTAGTTCCAGTGAATGTCAATAGGTGGCACTGCATGAAAATGATCTATGATATTCATATTTTTTATTACAATAAACATAAATATTTGAGTAAAATATAATTTGATACATTGCCTACATGGGTTTATATTTTGCAGTCACAAAAGTGCTCATCATGCACACAGGTGTACTTCAGTGCATTTTCTGTCTATTACAAAAATGAACAATATGCATTTAGAGGACTATACCGTGCACTCTTATGTTTACTTTATGTACACATTATTGGTTTTCCTTGCACTATATTGGCTTCTTTTTCCTATTTTTGCAGGTCTGCAGCCATATTTACTGTCTAATACCTGAGGGGAGATTATGGCGTACACTAAGGTTACCATTATGCATTTACAGAACAAACATGAATTAGTTTTTATACGTTTTTATTGCAACCTTCTGCATCAACAATATGCACGTGTGTATGTCACTGTGAACAGATCTATCTTTTTCCTACACGGCAAAGCTGATTGTTTCTTCAGATTTCACAATGACGGAGATGTGTGTGCCTAGACATTTGAAGAAATCCATTGGTTGAGATGAGATGTACACAGGTGGTTTTGGAGTGGCAGTATTTTATTAACTAATTATAGGAAGCATTGGTGAGATAAACCCACACACGTCTGCACTAAGCTGGAGCTGGATGTGTCGTGGCCGGTTGAATCTTGTCCTTTTGTGTTTTCCCCCGACAGCCTGCGCGCTGCTCTGTCCACATCACTAAAGTGCCTCACACCTTTTTATCAGCTGCACAACATCACATGCCTTTCCTTAAAAGAACTCTCCACGCTCACATGTGGCAAATTCAAATGCAGCGATATTAAACTTACTCCACTCGTCCGTGCCTTTTCTCTGACACTTAAAATCTCACTGTTTGGAGGAGTGACCTGCATGTGCACATACAGTATCTGACTGTCTGTTTAACCTTTTCAAACTGAATCTGTTTGTAGTTTTGTCCTCTGAAGACTAAGTTGTAAGCGAGAAGACAGTTATGAGATTTTAAAGACCTATTGAGTTTTTTATATGTATTTAGTAACAAACTGTAAGATGTGTAGATCAATAATTTACATTTTGTTTATTGTGAAACATAAAATTGACCTAAAACAGCTTAGAAATAGAAACAGGTTCATTGACTTCTTAATGTTGGAAAATGGCTACTTGACCTTTAAGAACCCTACATGATATACCTGGAACCTGATTTTTTTCTAGCCTGATACATCAGCCGGTTTCATTTCACTTCGTTGAAATCTGACATTGCATCAGTGAGTTTCATTCGCTTCACAGTAGGCGGAAAGTTTTTTTTACCAATCGCTGCTTTTGGATTGTTTTGTCGTGCAATACGAAGAGCATAAACATGTGAGCCAGTGATTGTTGCTTTTTGTATATGATAAACTTGCAGATTAAAAGGTACAATCTCATATTCTAAGTCGATATTTGACGCAAGGTTAAAGAAGTTGCAACTGTGTCACATGATCACATGGATGTGCCATGATGGAGGCAGAAGTGTGTGTATGCAGTATTACAGAAAGCACAAAACTGACAAATTCTCAAATATTTTCTTATTTTTGGTAAGGAAAGCAATAGATGCTTCTAGCGCATGTTCAGTACATTTGTCTGTGGAAGTAGGATATTTTTTAAATGCACAAAATAAGGTATTTGGAAAAGCTAATGAATGCAGCGGATCCAAACTCTGTTCCTCCTGCTATGTTTGCCCATTTTAAAAAATGTACAAGTTGGCATGACTTTAAACCTCATGGTTTGTAACATTCTGTGGTAAACAGGGTTTTGTCTTACACTGAAGCAGATTTAAAAGCAACAAGAGTTTGGTTTTCAGTAACTTGGCTGTCTATCATGTGAGGCTAGACACACACGATACAGATTGTTTTTTTTTTTCAAATGTTTTTTTTCTCATTAGCATTGAGTGATTCTAGTAATTTATTGCTGCCTCCCACTGACGTCTTCTATCTTCATCAAAATGTAAATGAAAAAGCTCCAAGCTTAGGCTTACAACCTCCTGCCTGTTAGTGCAGCGTGCCACACAAGATACGGACATTGTACAACTGAAATCAATAAACTTAGAAACAGGCAGGTTTTTGGCAAAGTTTCCATAGTTGTAATGCACACGGAGAGAGCTTTTGCTTCCTTTATGTGTCATGGATCCTGTTTAGAGACTGTTTTAGTGAACAAAATAGCACTCAAAAACACAGAACAACATAACTTAGGAAGACATGACTTGGACGAAACAGACAATGACAATGGACCGACAGTGGACTTTGAGAAACATGAGGTTTAAATACATTTGAAACACAACAGGTGAAGCACTTTAGGGCGGGGCAGACAATTAACAGAAAGGAAGTGAAAAGTCAAAAAATAAACACATACCGGTACACAACATTTCAAAATAAAACAGTCTCTAAACAGGATCCATGGAGAAGTGGGCGTTCCCTCGAAGAGCGTAACGACTCGTGCAAAGGGTCAATAGGTCTCCTTTAAGTTGTAAGTTTAGGGTTATCATACCAGAAAGGTTGACTTGACATAGAAAAAAGAGGGTTTCAACTTTTATTTTTTAGCACAAACACATGATTTCTATATGAAACTTTCTAAACAAAGGGGGAAGGGACAAATGCTAAAAATAATTAGGGGAAAAACACTAAAAAAATTGTGTCCAGGAGAGTGAGAGAGAAGGTTTAGGTAGGACATATACAGTATTATGCATATCTTCTATACACTGATACAGAAAGATGTTGTTTTAGTAGGGTCTCCAGACTGGCTCCTCTCCTCGGACAGAAAAAACACGTTCCTTCGATGTAATTGGTCAGCGTGTTGACCAATCCGCGGTCATCCCCAGGCCCGTGCAGCGGCTGGTTCGCTCCGTAGTAAAACGAGTTACTGTGGCTTAGGGGAGGCGGCTGGGGAGAGGGAAGGTAAGAGCCGTACGATCCGGCGGCGGGAGCGTAGGCGTGAGACAGAGAGGAGCTGAGAGATGTCACGTGACCCAGAAACGACGGCTCATTGGTCCAGATCGCAGAGGAGTAGGCCTTGCACTCTGGAAGACACAAGACAAAATTACTCAACAAATGTAAAACAGGGTTTATACTGTAGGGAGGAAACATGAAAAGAAATGCTGAATGTTTTGAAGACATTTCACTAGCTTTAAAAAAATAATAAAATGGCTAAGGTTTAAGTTTATTTAGATAAGTTAGTGTCCCCGTAGAGAAATTTGTCCTCTGTATTTAACACATTCTTCCGCCTCTGAAGTAGTGATGGGTAAATGATACCTCAGGTGTGTATCACACTTTCCCCTCACTGTGTCGACACTAGATCACACTGTGTTGGTGTGTATGGGCTCCCTCAGGTGGTTTAAAAAAAATGTACTGCAGCTGTAGCCTATTACTAAAGAAACATATTAGGTCTAAGGTTAAGTGCAGGTATTTTTTTCACATATGAACAATTGAGTGTATGTTCAATAACCTATAATATGCAATAAAGTTAAATCATGGTGAATATTACAGTTCTTAGCAATATTCACTTTAAATATTTTTATCAGCTTGAGAACATTTAATGCAATGTGCTTGAAACATTTGCCTATGAAATGTTGGAATTACAGAATAACATAAATGTATATGAATATAGGTCTCCACATACAAGTTTGAAGTTGAGAAAAATAAAGTACCAGCAGGGGTCTCAAACCCGAGACCCTTTGCACTATGTACCAGCCGTCTATCTAGTGAGGCCAGGCGATCAGTGACGTCAGGTGAGTGCAGGGGAGCAAATAACTGCTAACTATACTTTATTTGTTTCTCCTCAGGAGCAGTGAGCGCCACAATACAGCGCTCAAGGTCCCATCTCCAGTTCCTCTTGCTAGGCTTGATCAGAACTACCATAGCTGGGGGACATTACTAAATGTGCACGTTTTGGTTGGTGGGGAAACCGAAGTACATGGAGGAAACCCACCCAGACACGGGAAGAAACATGCCATACTGAGGAAGCAGAGGTGCGATTGGGTGGGACTCGGATGACGGCTGACCTCATCTCTCTCTGCCTCTGTCCTAAAAGTTACACACAGGGATATTCAAAAACTAAGTAGAAAATGCAGATGTATGTAAATGTAATGTAATGTACAGACGTCGGGGCAGTCGCGGGCCGTCCACTGTCACTTTGATGGCTCTGTGAATGGTGGCGATTTGTGGAGGTGTGGTCAAAACGTTGATTGTCAAAGTGAAGCTTTTCCCTGTGAAAATAATACACAGAGGTGGGTTTAAGACGTAGTTTTGTAAGTCTAAAGTAAGTGTTTGGCCTCAAGTCCGAGTCAAGTTCTAAATTAAAGAGAGACAATTCAGAGTCTAGTCCCGAGTCAAAGAGAGACAAGTCCAAGTCAAGTCTCAAGTGAAAGAGATACACGTCCAAGTCTAGTCCCAAGTCAAAGAGATACAAGTCCAAGTCAAGTCCCAAGTCAAAGAGAGACAAGTCCGAGTCTAGTCCCAAGTCAAAGAGATACAAGTCCAAGTCAAGTCCCAAGTCAAAGAGAGACAAGTTTGAGGCAAGTGCCAAGTGAAAGAGACAAGTCCAAGTCAAGTCCCAAGTCAAAGAGAAACCAGTCCAACTTGAGAGAAAACTAAATCAGTGACACAGTAAATTGAATGTTGTCAGAGTTCCAGATGAGCATTGTTAATTTAAGCCAAACTTTGACATACTGTATGTTCAAAGCAGAAGATGATGATAACAGACCTCGTCCGCTGCGTCCCAGGAAGCGCAGGTCAGTGAAGTGAGCAGAGCCGTGTTTCATGGTCGTCGTAGCGTTGCGCAGTTCAGCACAGCAGTTGTCATCGTTACCTGCCATCAGTGTAACGAGCACACCATCAGGCACGTCGCTCCCCAGCGCCACCACCTGGAGGACAGAGCACAGTATTCAAGCACATAACTGACACATGAGCAGGGTGTTGGGTATAAAATATCTTGGTGGGAGCTCGTACATAATCGCAAGGCAGCAATTTGTATGAAAACAAAACGCTACATGTATTGTTATTGTAAGTGTATTTATTCTCCTAGGGATAACACTGCATAATAATGAAAAGAAATAAATTATTAAATAAGCTTTACTTGATCATTACTAAATGATTAGCTATTTACTAATAGAACAGAACAGAAAGATGTATTGTTATTGTCACAGAGTACAACGAAATTATGTTTGAAGTGAGCCTTCGGGCCGCCGCACCTTTTGTGTGCCGCCACTCAAACAAATGAACAAACATTTACAAATCATTTACTTCCAGCGTCTATCCTAAAGGGATGACCATTTAGAGGGAAATGAAGAAATCATTCGGTGATATATTGTGATATCTGATTCCCGATATTGGTGTTGATTTCCAATAAAAGATGATTCTGTATTTTAGCTTATTTCAACATCAATTTCCTTGTCATGATGGCGCTAGGCTAGTTCCAGTTTGCCTCAAAAGTGCAGAAAATGAGCCAAAAGTAAATGCTTAGTTACTGTTTGTTCATTATTCGTGAATCTTTTATAATCATTCAGTAAAGATCAGGTATTGTTATGTATACCGTGTAACTTTTTGACCAAAAAATACACTAAAAATCATATTTTCTGGTTTAGGTGTCATTGTGGCACTGAATAAATAATAAAATTGTATGAATTTATCCTGAGCGAGCTTGCATGGTTCCAAAATGAATTATTTTATGGTCAAGATGAAGACCTCCTCTTGTTTGTTTTCTTTGAAATATTTTGTGACCCTATAGCATCAAACATATTTATCCCCAATCCAATTGTTCTAAATAATGATTTGATCTTTCTGTTTCTATTGGATTGAGCAGTTGACTTCTTACTTCCAGTAAGTTACACAGTGCACCTTTAATATTTTACAAACATTTGCAAATGATTTGTATCTGGTCATCATTAAACCCTAACTGAAGAAACAATAAGTAAATACATAAATACTGTTAGCAAGGAGGGCTGCCATGGTAGGGGAAACACAATAATTCACATTATGATCTAAAATATTATTTTTATTTTTTTAAAGATCAGATTCTCAAATGTTTTTATATAGCTATAGGTATTTATTCATTTAATAATTTATTTTTCAGAAGAAAAAAAAAACTTGCTTTTTGGGGCCTTTTCTGGGGAAACTTTTTTGATAAAAACAACAAAACAGGACGAGAGCAGCTGTTTGGATCAGGTCTGAACCGGTCTGACGGAAATCTGTCTCCAGAAGCTTGAGACAGTGTTTTTCTCGCAGTTTTTCACCTGAATTTGACTTTTAAGGGTCGTAGGGTCGAATTTCATTCACAAATGTTTATTAAACTCTTGTAGTTATTGATAAGGGAGCTTTTTTGACTTGTTTCCACTGTTTGTGTCTATGAGTGGAGGCACTTTCTGCAGGCCGGGTCTGTGTTGTCGTCTGTGTTGATAAACAAAAAATCCCTCTATAGCTTATTAAACGTCATTTTACAAACAACAAAGTGAGACTGGAGAGGACTACCTAAGTTCAGCCAATCAGAGCGCTGCATTCGGCTCCTGATAAGAACTAAAAATGATTATTACTCAATTCAGACTGTACCCAGTGGTCTAATTTTTACACAAAGCGCTAAACTTTTCACATACTTTTTAGTGGAAAACACAAAGTTTACTAATTTACAAGTAAAAAGTTAGTTACCCCAACTTTAAATACCCCTGTCTAGATTGTGTGTTCTCACTGTGAAGGTCCTGGGGAGGCTCTTGTTGCATCTCCAGTGCTGAGGTAAACCGCTGCACAGAAAGTTCGGGCTGTCGGTCTGAACCAGGCCTCTGGAGGGCACTGTGCTCCGCAGGTACTGAGACTTCCCCTGATCTCTGCCTGCAGCGGGAGGAGGAGCTGGAGACGGACGCTTCAACACACCATCTAAACGAGAACACACAAATTATATTATATAAACACAAAGGGATTCATTTGTGATGACAGATGCTAAACTGCAGGAATAAACTGCAAACAAAATTGTGTTATAAGGGAGCGTTTTGCACGTATCATTTTTACACAAAACTGATTTTGTCTGGTTTTTGCTCCTCTTAACTTATTTTGCACATGAGAAAGTGCTTGATAAAAGAGCCGTAAAATGTATTAAGTTTACATTTTGATTGATCGACTGAAGAAAAAATAAATTATGCCAAAGTACTGTAGATGTTATGTAAATTCAGATTTTGAAGGAATCACATTAGACAAGTACATTTGCCCTTCTTCAATGTCTAACAAAGAAACTCATCCAAGGCAATAGTGAACCGGTGGGTTTGAAAAGTTAAAATACAATTATACAGAAAGGCGTCTCATAAAGTGTTACGTACCATGGATGTTTCGATTGTCCACAGCAGCTTTGCTTGGTCTTGCAGAACTTGCCTCAGTCCAGGAGAACTCAGCTGCTGCTCCTGAAAGAAAACACTCACATCAGTTTGTTTCTGTAATGTGACTTCTTCTGTGAGGACCTGCTGAATGTGGTATTCATGTTTTTCTGAATATTCACAATAAACAGGCCGCTATGGCTGTGTGCTTTATAGGTTAGTAAACGGTAAAGAACATTTTAGGTGTACCTTTGACAACATACTGTATATTCATAAACTGTGGTGCTTTTCCTCTTTGCAGCATAATGATAAAAACTACATACTATCCTCTTTAATGTTTATGTTTTAGACTGTGATGCACTGATCTGATACTGGAATTAGATATTAGTAGTAGTAGTTTATTCAAACACATAAATAAAACATTGTAACAGTCACATACAGTGTGTTCATTGTGACTGAAAGGCATTGGCTGAAGCAAAGCTTATTTATGCCTGCCTAATTCCAGATGTGATATCATGACTGTGCCTTTAATTGAATGTAATAAGACGATTTACTCTCTGATGTTGATACAGAGCGTCTCATGTTTATAATGTATTCCCATAAAGTTGTTAAGTTGATATTTGAACAGCAAACAACAGCTACCTAACATCGTATGACCCATTTTCTAACAATTGTCAGTTCCAACAGTGGTATCAGTTAATATCGAGTTTTGACAGATACTTACAAGTCAAATGATCAAAATCAGTATCGAAACTGAAAATGCTAGATCAGTGCATCTAATTATAGAATATTTGAACACTGTATTTGCAATTTTGCAGCTTTGCTTTGACATTGTAAATATTGTTCAGCTCTGTAGTCGTCTGTACAGGTGCCCCAAGAAAAATACCCATCATTCCAAAAATAAAAAATAAAATTAAATAAAACAAAAAGTGTAAATATCTGCTCTAGCTCTAATAAATGTTGAATGGCTGTTTGCTCAATAAACTTTAATTCCAAAGGCTGATATTGGCTCCAAATATGATGTCTGAACTTGCACACATTTTGTCATCGAGACATTGAACTATTATGTTGTTTGATGTCCACAGAGATCTCCACATAAAGATGCACAAAACCGAACTTTTCAGGTTTGCCTCCCCTGCCTGTCTCCATGGAGATGGATTTCCTTGCCAGTAATATTCTGTAATTACATATATTCAGTCACAGCTCATCTTACTGTGGGCAGGGTCACCTCTCCACAGCTTCTGATTGTGACAGGCCTACATTTAATGTCACTCTGTGGCAGCCTATCACATCTCTATGAAAATGTGCAGCTCATTGACTCCACAAGTTACACGGTCAGGGGCGTAGCACCAAATTCAGGCCTCAAGTACAAACTTTGCTCATGGGCCCCCGATACATAATCTTATGTTTTCATTATTTAATCCACTTTATTTAATAATTCTTTCTATTCATTTGGGTTTTATTTCCTAGAATAATCATATACATTTATTTAAAGTTTGTTAATAATTTGGCCAACGAATAATCATCTTAATTCAGCGATCTTCTTTGGCAAAAGTCCACTTGTTACGTTTCCAAGGAGTGATGGAACTCTCTATCACAAATAATAACATCTAGAGCAGGGGTCCCTAAAGTGGGGCCCAGGGGCCAAATTCGGCCCGCCAGATGGTTCAATTTGGCCCGCAAAAGGTTGTTCAGGTGTGTTAGGACTAACTGTTTGATTAAATTTTGTGCTGAAAAGACTGTCAAATGACAAAATTCATATGCAATCTCTTAAAACGTGTTAGTAACAGATATTTTAATCTTCATCTCTTCTCAAAATGTTTTTTTTAAATGCTGAACAAAATTATGTTTGGCCCTTGGCACTCTTCAATGCAATACATTTTGGCCCGTGAAGAAAAAAAATCTGCAAATTTTGGCCCACCAAGGAAAAAGTCCAACACCCCTGTACACGGTGCACCTTTAAAATATTTGACCAATTCATTAAACTCTACTCACAGTCAAAATTCAAAAAGAGTTGCTAACCTTGGCAAAGCCTGGAGGACTGATTTAATGCCAATAGGACTAAATGAGATCTGTTTTATCTGTGTTAAATCTACTATATCTCGATAATTTTCTGTTTTTCGATGGGTTTTGTGGTTTTAAATGGCAAAATCTCACAGGACTTGTAAACATGATAGTCCAAGTACCACAATTTGAGAAAGGAGACATTAAAAAAAACAACAACAAATAAAAACATAAAAAAATAAAACAGAGCCTTGATTAGAAGCTTGAGATTCAGACCACACGAGCTTTTCCTGTAGACAGCCAGTAGAGAGCGCTGTTAGCAGTGTTTCTGGTCTGCAACAATCAAAAACATCCACAGATCAGTTTTATGTTCGTGGGACGTGTCTCCAAATGGTCCTCGCGAGCTTCAGGAGGTTATAATCTCCACTCTTCACACGTTTGTTGTACAGATACTCACGTTTTTGTCACTGCAGAAAACACTTTTATTTATTTTTTTAATCGACGGCGGCTCCACGCGTTTTGCCTACGTCATCAAATCGCGCTGAAAGTCCAAAAACAATCTCCAGTCCGCGCGGTGTTGTTGTTAACAGTCAAATCAAACTCCGGGCTCACGCTTTGTTCCGAGGCTGTTGTCGGATGTATTGTTGTGCTTCAGTGTCATGTGCGTATAATAGATCCATGTCCACTCGCCACAGCCTTTGAATACAACCAGGGTAAGTCTTTTATCATTCATATTTGGACAGGAGGAAGTCTCTGCGGTTTTTCCCACCTGTTTAACTATTTAACTACTAGTTACTTGTCATGGTACTTCGTGTGCTCTTCTGCCTCATGTCATCTATTCTTCCTTTGAAAGAGACACGTAGTTCAGTAATTTACATTTTGGTTACTGTAAAAACAATCAAACTGCTTTGTAGACTTCATATTCAGCTGTGCAGAATTGAGAACTATTCATAGAGGTTATGCAGGACTCAGGAGACATCACACCATTCTAAATGTAAGTGCTGAGTGGTAACGATGCATGAGAGTTAATCTTGTAAGAGTTCAATAAACAGCTAAAACAGGAAAAATAAACTACAGTTTGATAACAAATTCAACCCACAACAAGTCTACTGAGCACTGGGTTTGTAACTGACATGTAAAAAAAAGAAAATCAAGTCAACAGTTGTAGCAAAGCAGATAAACAACAAGACTTTAGCTTCTCACATCTATCACAGACATTAGAATCACACACAGTTGAACTTATTACCTTTTTCTTCTTAAAAAAGTTGTTTCTGAGTCAGTTTGTTGCAGTTAAAATGTCCTAAAACTGTTGTTAGCAGACAAGCCGTTGCCACGACAACAAAGAAATACACTGAAGATATTATTTTTCCTGTTTTAGCTGTATATTGAACTCTTACCAGAGAAAATGTCCTTTCTCTCCATTAACTCTCACATTTAGAATGCTGTGATGTCACCTGCAGAACCTCTATTGTAAAATGTAACCAACGGCAGAAGTGAATTTGACAGATTAGACCTTATATTCAATAAAACACAGTGAACATGATTATATTTAAGATTTCACCAAACATTTGGCTTGTTTTCCTCATAGATTTTATAAAGTTTGTGGTTGTATTTTGTTCAGCAAATATGACATGTACAGGGGAACCGACAACTGTTACCTGGGATGCTCTGGACAATCATTCATCTGCTCTACTAATAATCTGCTTTGACATGCTTGATCAAATGTTTCATTGAATGTGTATTGTTTCATTGAATATGTATTGTTTTATTTTGATTTCCTATTATTCATATTTACTAAAATTATAATCTTGGGAAGTCCTCAGAGACGAATGTTGTTGTGATTTTGGGCTATACAAAAATAAATTGATTTGATTTGATTTACCTAGCAACCCACAAATCTACAAAATCCATGTTCAGTTGCCACATTTGTGACTGATAATGGACTGCACTAAAACTTATATTTGTGAGAGGATCAAGAATTTCATTTTCATACTTATTCAGGCTGCAGATAAAACTGTACATAAGAGTTCTTAGTAGAGCTTGTGAAGTGTTCACTTTGACAAATGACAGGTTGAACTACTCATTTGACAAGATGTAGTTAAGAATATTATATTTAAGGTTTTACTAATGGTAAATAGTCTCTATTTATATAGCGCTTTTCCACCTTTCCAGGCACTCAAAGCACTAAACATTTTTCAAATTTCATTCCAGTTCGACAATTTTTTAGTATTAAAAATGTACTTCCTGTTCATAAATGGTGACATCAAGCTAGGTAGTCAGGGCCATAAAAATATATATTTTTTTGTGAGAAAAGTGAAAATATCCTCGTCTTGTGTGATGTCTTCAGGTTCGAACTCTGCTCTACTTTCTGGTGTTTTCAACATAATTTCACATTTTTCTTCACAAGCTTGTTCTTGATTAACGTAAAACTATCATTTATAATTACAACAAGTATTAATCTGCAAAATTAAATGAAAATTAGAAAAACATGAAAACCGTCATATGCACTTTAACTTTAAAGATATTGATATATTGTATATTGCAATCTGAAAAAAAAAAGATTGAGATTAACATTTTTGTCCATATCACCCAGCTCTATAAAATATGTCTTTTAAATCCTATGCATACATTATTACATTGCTGATTAGAACCTTAATTTCAATGAAGTGTGTTATATTTATTGTGACCTGTGACGTGATACTTCTTTGTGCAGAACATGAGCAGTCCCATGATCGGGTCAAAAGAGCGGGCAGCCTCCAGAAGCAGCTTCATCCCGGAGCTTCAGAGCATGATGTAAGTACTACAGCCACACTACAGCACAAGGGTGAACAAATGTCCATATTTACCAGGGACAGTGGCCGTTTTGAGCTCTGTGTCCCAGCAAATGTATCCAAAACCTTTACTTTGTCTCTGTTTTACTCAAGATATGTCCCAGTTGTCTTAGTTTTAGACCATTTTTGAGACCCAGCAGCAGTAACCATGATTGTTTATTTAGTCAAAATACACTTACCCCAAAACAGAGTGGAGCCAAACAGACTGTTGGACGCCATCAGTGCACAACAGAGAGTACCTGGGCAAACTGGACAAATGAGAGGACAGAGAGATAATTAGTTTAATCAGAATTAGAATTTTAAATACCGGTGAAATTCTCACTCTGGACTTTTAAACACTTTTTAATCATAGTTGCAGTTTAGCATTTTGATTGAGTTTTTCCACAGATCATATTTTATTCAAAACTTAAAATTCACCTTTTTAATCTTCAATACATATTTTAAAGAATGCAATGGAAAGTTAAAAAATGTTTTTCCTTTTACTTTTTATGAATCAGTGTTATGTAAAATATTTTAGCTAAAGAACAAGATCTCCATGGGAACAAGCAAAAGAGGGCTCCTCTAGGTTCTGTTTTGTCATGACCCCAAAATAACAGCTGTAAGCATTTGCGTTAGAGATCGACCGATATGTGTTTTTTCTTTGGCCGATGCCGATATCAATGGCCGATTTTCTTATTTTAGTTATAAAAGCAGAGCTGGGGTGAGATATTATAACCAAAAAAAAAACTTCAACCTAAACTATTATTCAGCACGATACATGTGCGTCTCTTTCATTAGAACATTAGAATTCAGTGTTTGTTAATTATTAATATTCAATATTAATATTAATATTTTATGTCATTTATTTTTAATGTACTGTATTGTATGTCTTTGTTCTTTGTGATAAGAAACCATGTCAGCAAATTAATTCTGACATCTATAGCCTATAAAAGTGGCATTGGTTGTACCTAAGAGGGCAACAGTGTTTAATGTTCTGTCCCTCTCAAATAAAGTAACTACTACTTTCACTTAATGTAATGACGCTCGATTGTGTTTTGGCCCAAGAAACAATCATGTCTCAGCTTCATGAAAGACACTCGTATTGTTCACTTATTTAAGCTTGTGCTGCAGCCAAAGTCATAGAACAGGGCTATTCAACTATATTTTCCCGAAGGGCCAGATTTGGTAGGAGTTCTATTAACTATTAATAGGTAACTATTAATACTTTGTATTTTGGGCAAAAAAAACTAAATATTGCCAATTTTTTTAACAACTGACCACAGCTATGACATGACTAGGAACACACAACCAGCTTTGAACAGACTAAACCAGAATCTAATGTCTAAACCAGGAACAAACCAGGTATAAACACAGTAGGGGTGTGAATTGCCATAAATCTGGCGATTCGATTCGTATCACGATACACACGTCACGATTCAATTAATCCCGATTAATCCCGATGCTGACACAAACGATTATAATTGCAATTAATTGATAATTATTTCTGTTTTTATAGATCTATACTATTAAAGTA
Source organism: Mugilogobius chulae (assembly GCA_038363315.1). NCBI lineage: Eukaryota > Metazoa > Chordata > Actinopteri > Gobiiformes > Gobiidae > Mugilogobius > Mugilogobius chulae. The sequence continues at coordinate 23,414,567 of CM076407.1, forward strand.
CACTTAAAAAAACTAAATGTTATGAAATAATTCGTGTGCCAAGGGTTAACATTAGATTGTCTTCTTAAAGACAGTGTTGCCCTCTACTGTCCTGGCTGAATATGCACATTTGAACCACTATTGACATTGAATTCAGTGAAATCAATGATATAAAAGCATCCTCATTAATATGCATGACGTCATCAAAAGAATCGGTATCGGATTTTTAGTATCAATTCGAGTATCGTGGGATCGAGTATCGCGATATATCGCCGAATCAATATTTTTTGACACCCCTAAAACACAGACAGACAAATATTTTTTCCGATGTTTGAAAGATGAGTAGAGGGCCGGATTTAATGTTGAATAGCCCTGTAATAGCACAAAAAAACCCCCAAAAAACTTAAAGCCATGTTATTGATGAAGTCAAAACTGCAGACTTAGGAATTAGACTTAGGTTTCTCTCCAAACCAACTCAGTCTCAGCTGTGAGTGCGGCTTTCCCACAGAAGATAAGCCCAAACAACTGCCTGGTCAGATATCGGCCAAAATTGAGGCCGATGTATATATAAATATATATTAAAAAAATCTAAATATCGGGCCCCAAATATCGGCCGATTGATCTGTCTCTAATTTGCGCCCCCCAAACACAAAATGTAGTCTACCCACAAAGTGATAACATTCTAAATTAATGTTAATGTTTATTTTTTGCTGTTGTGAAGAGTAAATTTGTGACTTTATGAGCCTTGTTATGGATCTAAAACTCAAAATTTGAGGTAAAATATCGGATATCGGTATGTGATCTTTTGCAACCTGTAGAAACTGGTCACAAACTTGAATAAAAGTGACGTGGTCGTGAAGATCGTAATCAGAATAATCGCCAAATTATGATATTGTGTTCAGTGAAGTAGTTTTGTGTATAGATAAAGATGTTTATGCATGTGTGTGTGTTTGTGTGTGTGGTACTTACAAATCAATGCAGAGAGCTGTCGTTGTCGTCGATGGTGGTGGTGGTGGTGGTCTGACCCGCTCAAACCAAACTGACCCCAAGACCGTCCAGACCACAGCCCAACACAGAAACACTGAACCAGTTCCTACTTTCCCGACGGAACTTTGAGCCAATCACAGCGCTGGCCTGGGCTGTCATCCCAACCTGGTCTGGGGCACGGCCTTGTGACAAAAGAAATGGGAGAGGGAAATGGGCCCAGGATGTGGCTTGTGTGTGCAGTACTGTCCTGGAAGTGGCTTTTCTCGATGCAAATGCCGGTCGGACTAAGTGTGGTCAGCACTGTGCCTCCTGTGCTTTTGTGTCGGCCTCCAGAACAAAACCTCAATATTATTTACACACGCAAAACATTATGGGTCACAGCACAGGACGTCCGCGAGGGCTTAAAAAGTGTTAAAAAGTATAACGATGATGGAAATTATAGACTCCTCTATGATTTCTAAGTGTGAGAACTTGCAAAATCACAGGGTGTTCAAATATTTATTGACTTCACTGTTTTATTAAGACTAGTTAGGGACGAGTGCAATAATAACTGCACTTTCCATTTGAGAGAGTACAATTTTAGGGCCATGTGGGTTGTCAGATTGTGTGTGTACAACGCAGATGTGTTATGTTATGTTTATTCTTTTCTTTGTGGACTGTATCACTCTTTGGAGGAGTTGGAGGAGTATATTGTATGTAAAAGCATGAATTGTTAAACTGTTGTGTTGTGCCTTGATATCCAAGACGAATAATAATAAAAAAAAGTAATCAGATAGTTGGACAGTTATTCTTTCGATTAATTGTTTAGTTGTTTAGAACTTAAAAGTAACTTGTATAGTATAGGGCGGCTCTTGTTCTTTTGGCGCTCTTTGCAAGAAATACTAGAACTTGAATTTTTTGTCAGGACAATATCCTCATGTTTTATTTATTTATTTATTTATTGGTTTATTTGAATAGGGACAGATACATAAACATGACTAACTGTAATACAGCAGTCCGATGCACGCATCATAGTGCTTATAGCCAAAGCTAATTCGCAGCACTTGTCCCTAGAAGGGCTTTTAACAGACAGAAAAATACAGAAAAGAGAAATAAATCTGTTTCTGTCACTGCAGTACTTTGTGTGATTAAATATGCAGCTGTATAACTTCATCAGCAATTTGTGGTCATGACTCATGTGTCCTATTGGCACAAAATTAAAGCTGGCTAATAGCTTATGAGTGTTGCAATTTGGCACCCTCACCCATAGTTCAGTTTAGTCAATTAACTGGTCAATGGAGCTTTTATTGACCAAAAATTGTGTTGGTTGAAAAATTCTTTTACTTAAATTATAAGGGTTTATATTGCACAGTAACCAAAAGTAGACACATTTTGGGGCCTCTCACAAAGCTGTCATTTCTTTGCTCTGATTGCGGCACATCAGGGTGCTCCTCCGCTGACAGACACATACACATGAATGGGATTTCAAGCGAAATTTTGCTGCTCATTGCGTTTAACTTGTGAGAGGCTGCTGTGCTCGCTCCCCGATGGATTTTTTTTCATCTGGAGCCACTCGGAATGGAGAGCTCAGGGCTCAATTTGACCAAGGAAACAAGGAGACAGTGGTGTTTTGGGCTGATCCCAACAGGATTAGGTCTCTTTCCCATGATCGCTTACACGGCAGGCATTAAGTTTGTTCAAAATAATATATTTCACGGCAGCTCTCAGTGCTGTTCAGTCGGAGGTTTTTCTCAGCTCATCACATGTAGAAGTCGACGTAAAGATCAGTGAACAATTATTTGATTACTAAACTAGTTGTGATTACTTGAATGACTACAAAAAAGGCTAATCTAAATAATCTGTTGGTGTTCTTCTGCAGGTTTGCTCTAGGCGATGCTCGAAGACCGCTTCAGGAAACAGCTGCTCTGATAGAAGACATAGTTCACTCTCAGCTTTTAACTTTGGTAATGAAATTAATCTGAGATCTTAAAATCTCTTTAAGCCTTAACAAGTCATTCAGTTTTGTTCTTCTTTCAGCTGCATTTGGCGTCTGATGCAGGAAATCTGCGGGGGTCAAGGGTCATTTCAGCTGAGGACATTATATTTGTGATGAGAAGAGACAAGGTAAACAAATCAAACACGGTCATAGAAAAGTTTAGGGTCACTCAGACAATTTTGTGTTTTCTATAAAAGGAATAGTCTTCATTTTTAAGAAAAGAACTTGGCACGCTTCAAGATAATAGAAAAAAAAAATCTGCAAATTTTTGCCCACAAAGAGCAAACGTTTGGGCAACCCTGCTCTAGATAGATGGATAATGAGTGTTTTTCTGATTAGTTAAAAAATTGGAATGTGACCCCAAACTTTTGAACGGTAGTGTATATCGTAAATCATTCTTTCTTGCATTGTTGCTTACTTATATAATTTCTTGATCTCTTTGTGTTTCAGAGAAAAGTGGCGAGGTTATTAAAATACCTCCAGTTCAGAGATTATAAATCCAAAATCCTGAAAAGTCTGGATGACGATGAGCCACAGCCAGAAACAGGTAGGACCTGGATTAGTTAAAAACTGAATAGAGTTTTAACCCTTTCAGGCAGTGGTCCCCAAACCCAACCACAAATTTCTTTTCCAGAGGCCAATCAAGTTTGAGTAGCACCAATAAAACGTACATTGGTCTATTTATACAGCGCTTTTCTACCTTTCCAAGCACTCAAAGCTCTTTACAATCTAGTATCCACTCACCCAGTGTAACAGACACTGAGGCAATGTGGTTTAAGTGTCTTGCACAATCCACTTCTGTCGTCCCACTGTGGCACCTGATGATCCAGCGGTTTCCCATCCAAGTACTAACCAGACCCAAACTTGCTTAGCTTCCGATATCTAGTATGGCCACAACGTAAAATGCATACAACTGGTTACTGTGTTTATTTTTAGCTCTTATTGCTTGAATTTGCTGTTAATTTAGTGAAGTGGCACAATATTTTCATAACAAAGCACAAGGAAGTATGATAAACTATGAAAGAATAATAAAAAACATTTAAAAGATCCTTTGCAGCCCGGTAGCAGATGGCCTGTGGACCGGTTTTGGGCCCTGGGCCGATGGTTGGGGACCCCTGCCTTAAGGCACCAAGACCGCTTCCACTAATTTTAATATTTAGTCACTCAAATCAAACTTCTGGGTATTTAAATAAAAACAGTAGATGTTACAGTCACATCAACAATTTTGGATGATAGAATTTGTTCAAATGTTCTTCTGATGAACAACAAAATACCTAAAAAATTCTCCAAATTTTAATAGGACTTTAAATGAGAAGTGCCTGTTTATTTTAAGCCCCTAAAACATTTTTAGTTAAATGACGTTTAAAGACGAACTGTCAAAACCCCACATGTAACAAATAAGTTTTATTGTGGCCACCCGCTGTAATATTTCTTATATTTACCAAAAAACAACAAAAAAAACACAAACAATGTTCAGATTTCCCTTTGTACAGATATTATGTTTATAAATAAAGTCACCAGAGAAATTACAAAGCCTCGACTTCATAACAGGGCTGGGCAGTTTGGGGAACAAATTATTCAAGTTTTTTTTCTTTCATCTTGATTGATCTTGATTTTAGATTCAATTATATTTAACATTTTCAAAAACAAAATAAAAAAACAGCTCCACAGGCCTACTTCTTAAAGACCCACCTACAGCTTTTGAACAGTTTTCGTCAGGCGTTTGAGTGGTGTTTTTTTTTAAGAGTGCTGTTTCAGACAGGTGGGGTTCCAGCTCCTCAGGCGGGACCCAGCGGAGGCAGCGGCTGGCCCAGGACTATCTGCTGTGGATGGACCAGACTGGAGAGCTGATGGCTTTGGCCGAAAAATCTGACCCCGACCCAGTTAAACAGGAACGTCTGGAGGTCTGTTTCAGCTGGAGGTTGTTTTGACTTTAAAGCTATTATTGTAAAAGAATAATTTAACAGTATTTAAGAGAAAATATCATTTAAAATTCATCTTCTAGTAGTTAGTTGGCTTGAGATCTTTAGTTAACTCTCCCTACACAAGATGGCTGCCGGAACCGGACATTTGTTGCTCTAGGTTAGGTTATCATGGCTATGCTTGCTCTGGTCATTAAAATAACTAATTGTTTTGCTCTGCCTGAGCCATGTTTCCTAATGTTGTCTGTGCTCTTCCAGCGTTTGGAGCGACAAACTCGAAACATGGACCAGACGCAGTATTCAGAGTTCTGCGAGAGTCGGCAGCTCAGTTTTGGTAAGAAGTCGACACGATCCATCTCCCTCTGTCGATACTATCTTCACCTAAACCTCGCCACTCATCGTTTTGTTTTAACTGGAACAATCACTGATTACTAACTCAAACTTTATTTTCATGTTAAAATGACTGAAGCTAAAAAAGCCTCAAAGTTTCGGGACTGGTTGGACTGCAGCAGTTTGGAGCTGAAACCCAACACGGTTGCCATGGAGATCCTGTCCTACTTGGCCTATGAAACAGTCGCCCAGGTAACAAGAAACGAATCAGCCACTGAGTACTGTCTGAATTCAATAACTGAGTTTAATGCTGCGTTCATGTGGTCCTCGGGAAGTCGGAAAAATGTTGTTCTGAGTTGAAAAATGCACATGAACTCTCAAGCAGCTCGGAACAACTGCTTGGAAACTTGGAACAAACGGAGCTGTCCGGGCCCAGTCACTGTGACATGAAGACTGATGAAAATATGCTAGAAAATAAATACTAGCAACCTTTAACGTTACGCCTATTAACGTGCTGTGTCAATTATTTATTATGGTTAAAAACAGCATCCCAACTTTTTGAAGTAAAAAGCTCATGAATGCAAACAAGGTCGGAACCTTGATCTCATCTCAGAAACACAAGCACCCGAGGACCACATGAATGCAGGTCTCATTAGCAGCTGAAAGCAGCGTTCTGATTGGCTGTGCTCAGAAGGTCTGCTCCAGTTTCACTTTGTTGTTTTTAAAAAGAGGTTTTTAAGTCCCAACTGCTGCCAAAACTGAAAACTTTCAATGTTAACCATGACTTGAAGAATTTGTGATCAGATTTAAGACATTTAAATCATTTTTGCATTGTGAAAATCAAAAACCCTAGCTTTAATGTCCTACAATTGTTACTTTTGTTTAGCCTACAGCTTAGTATAAGTCATACTGTTGACATACGAGTTCATTTAGTTAGAAAACTTTTAACATGGGAGCTGGTAAACTTGGAAAGCCAACCAACTTTCTTTTTTCTTGTAACAGGACAGTCGTATTAAGCTGAATGCTCATTGACCTGACAGTTTCAGTTTCAGGACTTGCGTCTTCATCAGAGGTCTATACAAGAAAAAAAAAGTTAAAATTAAGAAATAGACAAAATTAAATTTCTAAAAAAAGGTAAAATATCCTTAGGCCATGTGGAGGGCAATTAATTACGTTTGCCTGAAATATTTATTTTTCACCATTTAAAAATCTGGTGATTTCTGAGGTGACCAGACTATTCCCAATAATCTTTTGTAGAACAAAAAAAATAAACTGCCTTTAAAGAGTATTCATTACGCTGCCTCAGGCTGTAAAATTTAAACCAAAGGAAGAACACATGAACTTAACATGCATGTATTCATGTATTTTTATCCTTTTTGAATGATGCGTGTTGTACAGAAATGGCAAGTAACTAAGTATTTTTCTCAAGTATTGTACTTAAGTAGTTTTCTTGAGCATCTGTATCTGGACTTTCACTTTTCAAGAAGTATTTGTACTTTCTATTCTCTACGTTTTAAAAATAGGTTAGTTATTTTGTAAGCCAATAAACACTGTTTCCCCTTTTAAAACCAGGCCCGACCTGCTGCTGCCGTGTATTAAAGATTTGTGAACAAATTAACAAGTGAAAATGGTCAGAACTTTTAAGATTTTTAACAAAGATACATATAAAAGTCTGATGAATTATAATTAATTTACTGTAAAGCCCATTTCACACTCCACAAGATTACAACCAACTTTGTGCACTGCAAAAAAACCTAAACATTTTTTAGATTGGTTGAAATCTCTGTCAGAAATGTCTTGTAACAAGTGAAATAAGCTGCCAAATATCTAGTATTCTAGTAGTTTTCACTGAGACTAGAGAATAACTTTTGGCAGTGTGATTGTACTGTTTACTTTTTGTACTTAAGTAATTTTACACAGGTTTACTTTTATACTTTTACTCAAGTAAAGGAGTTTCAGCAGGACTTTGACTTTTACCAGAGTTGTTTTTTACACAAGTAACTTTACTTTTACTTAGTGAACTTCAGTACTTTTGCCATCTCTGGTGTTGTATGTGGTGGGACTAGCTGCAGTTGCAGATATGTAAGACAAGTTTCCGTTTTATTACGCACAATAAAGTTTTATCATATCATCATCATATAGCCTACGTATATAATGTTGTGATTTCACGTGAATGGGACCTATTGGAAGTTTCCATTTGACCACAAAAGCTAATTTACTGTATGTAAAACACAACCTCCAAGGCTGTAAACGGCAGAGGTACATTGTCTCTATTGTGTTGCCCATAACTTTGACACTCAGCTGGAGTGTTTAGAAATATTTTCAAATAAAAGAGTGTCTTTGGCAAAATCTCGATTCATAACGCCTGACATAAGCCTACAAACTGATATTTAAACATCAAAAAAGCAGCAAAACAACATTTTCCATTAGTTCTGAGATAATTATAGTCAGTTATATGTGTTGTGATGTTTTTCTTTTACAGATTGTGGACCTGGCTCTTCTGGTGAGGCAAGAAATGACGGCAAAGATCGACGTCGTCAGTCATGTGATCAGTGCCAGTTACATCCAGTACCAGCCTCCACACGAGGTACAGTCGCCCCAGTGTCATCCAGTCACTTTCACACACCAATATCATTCTTCAAACTATTACCTTTAAGGTGAAGAAGGATCCAGATTCACCTGAAGCCACACCTCCGTCCACTCCCGGCTCCTCACACGCTGCAAAGTCTCTGTCGCAGGGAAATGGCAGTTTGGGACGGACGCACACGGCAGAGGAAACGCAAAAAGGTTGAGACAAATGTTCAGAGTGCTAAAAGTGAGTCTAGAGTGTTTAGGATTTATAGGAAAGTGTAATTGTTATTTCAGAGCTGTCCGGTTGCAGCAGAACCTCCGACTGGAGCTCTACAGACCTGCCACATCAGAGAAGCCATTCGCCGATACAACTACAGACACATGGTACCAGCTCAACACAAACACTACATCAACACAAACATACAAACATACTGCACATAAAGTATGGTTGTAAAGTTCTACAAACATGAAGGCCCACTTTGCTTATCACAGAGAACTTTAATTTCATGTTATAAATGTTCTTAAATATTACTAGAACATAATTTCTAGCCATTTAACTTCTTTAATAGGCATTAAAAGTCACTAATTGCTACTACTAATAATTATAGGCTTATCACACGACCAAGACAAGACTAACCAGAGGAAACCACCAAACTTTAAAGTCTTGGACTAAAGATTTTGACCTTTTTTTGCAGTAGGATTAAAGATCATGCTAATTTTCAATCAGATCTAGAAAACTCAATTCAAAATCCTCAAAAAGAATCAAAACACTTAAACTAGAGATTGACTGATAAGGGTTTTTCTTGGGTCGATACCGATTTTTATTTATTTTTTTATTTGTCAGCCGATGCTAAACAATGGCTGATTTTCTTATCTTAGTTTTCAGAGAACATAGATGATATGAGATGGTCTATCCAAAAAAAGAAAAAATCTATCTAAACTATTATTTGTTTTGTTGTTTAATGAATAAAACATGCTTATGCACATAACAGATCATTTTAAAAATTAAGAAAGTTCTCCTTTTCAAAACACAGTAAAATGGAGATATATAAAACAAACTGTATAATTTCTCTCCAAAACTAACTTAGAGCTCAGCTGATCACTGTGAGAGCAGCTCGACCGTGTACACGATTGTTCAAACAACTGCCTGATTAAACATTGGCCAAAATAAGGCTGATGGCCGAAAAAAAAAAAATCCCAAATATCGGCCAGCCAATATTTCGGTCTAGCTCTAATTTAATCCCTTTACATTCCTCCCACTTTTTCTTCAAAAATTTTATTTTGCTCAGTATCTTAAAAAAACATACTACAAAGCACCTGGAAAGGTTAAAGGTGACCTATTATGTCAAAATCACTTTTCTAAGTTTTTAACCTTGTTATGATGACCTTCCTTCGTCATAAGTTTACTCAAAGTTATATTTAAATTGATTCATTCATGTTGGAGTAATCTTGTGTTGTTCTTCAGCTGCAGCTCAAGTGCTCAGAAATCCCCGTTCTCACCTACCACCTATCCCTCCCACTTTCCTGTATTTACTTGATGTATTTCAACAGATTAATACTCAAAGTGAAGTATGTATGGTTCAATACTGTCCCATGGACACTTCCCAACAATAAAGAATAGTTTTTAAAAATCTGTTGCTTTTTACAGTTACATTTTAAAATGAAGAGGCGGGGCTTATCAGTTCTGCAGTTTTGAACAGGAAGTCACTGGATCTGTTTCTTCTTTCAAGCCGTTTTAGATCCACTTTGTGTTTTACAATAAACAAAAGGTAAATTACTGATCTGCATATGTTCTAGTTTCTTACTGAATACATTAAAAAACACAATAGGTCTCCTTTAAATATAAAATCCCATTTTATCCCTTTTATTTAGAGCAAAATCAGCCTCTGGGATGATCCAGACTTCAGCTGTAAACACCCAAAATAAAAAAAGTCCCCAAAAAAGACTTTTGATTTGGCTCCACCTTGATTTTGTAATTTTGGGTCTCTAAACTCATTCTTTACCTCAGTTACCTTCAGCTTTTACAGAGGAATTGTCAAAACCCAAAATCTGCCAAATCTAGTGTCATTTTAGTCTCAGCTGTCAACACCAGCTATACTAATCCTTATATCTACCAAAAATTTGTTTTGGCGAAATTTAGATTTTGTTTTTCTTTTGCTTGGAGAAAGTTCTCACTTAAGATCAGAGCCTGTTGGACATCAGAACGCAAAAACTACAGGGATACAGCTTTAAAAAGACTCCAGACATTTGCATGTGCTCCAAAGGGTTCAGGAACAGTTTTAGTTTGAATTTTTACCCGATTTTAGTCAGACGTGTGAGGGAAAAAGGCCGGATTGAGAAGGTGTTTTTAAACAAATTTTTTTCAGATTTTGCCAGACTTTGTTTTGCATTTTTGACTGTTTTACACATAAAATGCTTTTCTTTGCAAAAACATGACATGGTAGAAAAAAAAAAACTACATTTGCATTTGTGAGTAACCACAGCACATGTTTCACCCTTGATAGCTTTAAAATGATTTTTATTCCTCTTCAGCAGCAGCTATTTGACAACTCAACTTTATGACTTAAATATGTAATAAAATCTGGTATTAAATATGTATATGTATATGTTAAAATGTCACTCTGATTTATGAAAAGCAATAAAAAGTTGAGACCAAGTTGAGACATTGAAAAATGCAAAACTGATAAATAATCTCAAATGTTTCTCTCTCTTACAGAGCGCTCACGTGAGGAACGGAATGGCTCTTTTTGTCTGCTAAAACAATCTTATTTTTGTTGCTTTGAAATAAAGTTGGATCCTTTGTACTCGTCTTAAAATTTTATTGGATAATACACAAAAAAAACAATCATTCAGAGTGAAGTGTGTACATAATGTCGACACCACGTTTGAAGCTATTTTCAGACTGTACATTTACAGATCTGCTTTGAGAATCACTTAAGTTCATTTGTTGTAGTTTTATTCGCTTGACAGTGAAGAGCGAGACATTGAGCTGTAATATGGACATGTATGGACATTATGGTGGTAATTTTCTGTCTAAAACCACCTCAGAATTTGTTTGACGTGTTCATGACGGCCTCTCTCTCCATCATTAGCTCTCCGTATCTGTGCTGCAGTTCTTTTTCACGCTCCATCTGCCGCTCCACGTCTTCTCGCAGGGCCTAAAACAACAACATATATATTTTTGTGAGAGGCCTTGTTAACATAATGATGGAAATAGAAGAAGGTCACAGTACCTCCAGTCTGCGGGGAATGGCTGTGTCTTCTTGGTCTTGAGCTGTGTGAATGTCTGAAGCTCTGTGGCCGCCTGCTCCACCTGGAAACACATTTGCAAAAGTTAAGAATGTGTGTGAACCAACTGCAGGCTCTAATTTCGCCTATTTGGTTATTTTAATAGGATGTGAAAAAGCTCAAGAGCCAGCATGTTAAGTGTTATGATTTAAATTAATATTATTATGCCCAGTGTCTTCTATTGAACCTCAAGGACAGATGTACACAATCAAGTACAAAACTACTGTTTAAAATAGTGTTTTTTTATCCTGTTCATTGCTTCCTCATAAAAAATTGTGTTCATTTTCTACTGCTTGTTCCATTAGGGGTGGCAAGTGACTGGAGCCTATCCCAATGACTTTAGGCCTTAGGCGGGGGAACATCCTGGACAGTAGCCAACTCATCACAGAGTTAGACAGAACCATTCACTCTCATTCATTACAGGGGAAATTTACAGTGATGCCAAAGTAACCTAAACAAGCATGTTTTGAAGGTGACAGGTAGGGCTGTCAAGAGCCTTCCGATACAATACGTATCTCGATACATGTTTATGCCAATACAATTTTCTCAATACAATATGTATTTTACTGAATGTAGAAAAAATAATAAAAAAAAAAAATATATACCAAAAAAAAAAAAAAAAAAAAAAAAAAAAAATAATAAATATAAAAAATATTGTATACTACCAGTAAAAATGTTTTCAACATGAGTACAGCCCTCCCTACAATCATTGTTAAAATGTTTTAATTAACATTGATTATTTAGACAAAATGCAGAAGCATTGTATTTTCTTAATGTTACAGACTAGTGTCCTATGATTTTTTAGCTCAATATTTTCTGCATTAAAGCAGCAGTCCAAGTGTAAAATTTCTGAGTTTTAAGACTTAAGTGGCAAAACATATCTTCATGGTGAAGCAAAATGCAATGTCGATGAAAAAGCCTTGCTAGGTTATAAATATTTTAAGGCATGGGTGTTGAACTAATTTTGATGACACACTGGCCACACTGGCATCAGGGTTGCCCTTGAAGGGCCAGTTGTAACCAAAATCAACCTTACAATCTTTGACATACTACAAATAATAGTTGTTTTTGTGATTATTGTATATTTATTGAAGCGGCATTTACTGAATATACATCTGCAATAGTCTGAAAAATTATTTACTCTAAGTTTCAGACAAATCATTTCATTAGGTCAAGACACCAGATTACTTCTGGCATAAATTAAAAAAATGGAAGTAAACCTTATAAGCCTTGAGGGCCACATGAAATGAGGTGGAGGGCCACATCTGGCCCACGGGCCTTGAGTTTGACACGTGTTTTAAGGGGTTTAATTTTGTATCATATCATGTCTCTAGCTGTATTTCTTTGTTTTAATATTATAATGTTGAAAATAACCAATTTGCAAACGTAAAATAAGCGTTAGTAGAGGACACACCTGTTCCCAAAGGTCGTTGTGCTGCTTGAGAAGCCCCAGAGCTCGAGACTGGAATCCTCCCAGAAGAATTTTAAGTTTCTTCTCTAGTTTAGCCGCTCGACGAGCCTCTGCAGTCATGTGACCACGATTTACCTGGAGACAAATACATTTTAATAAAGCAGAGTTTAAGAAAGCAGTCTATAGATAAAGTAGTGCACTATTATACCTCTAGTTTTTTCTCCAAACTTTCAATTCGATCTTTTTTAGACGCCAGGTTAGCTCGAGTGTACCGGCTTTGAGCTGGAAGATACAACACCTGGAGGAAAAAAGTCACTTGTATTTAAGTTTTGTCAGATGTACAGAAGAAGCAGAAACTAAAGTGTGTTACCTGTCCATAGCATTCCTCCCACACCTGGCAGTACGCCTCCATACTCAGCTCACCGTGGCCCATTCCTGCTTTCACCACCTCCATTTCCGACGCCAGAAGAGCTTTGGCCTGCAACATCAACACTTTCTTAGAATCAAAACTCAGACTCGTCTTGTTAACCACACAGACACAGACCTGCTCCATGTCTTCTGGACTCAGCGGTTTGTACTGGTGACTTTCCAGATACGTGACGTGAGAAGCGTTGTTGGAGGTGGAGGCGGGCCCTTTGCCTTTGCCGCGCTGTAACTGGCTGGCCGCGTTGGCTGAAGGGTGGTGCAGGCAGTCGTAGTGTAACATGGTGATCATCTCCTGTTTGATCATCTCTTCAGCCAGTTGTAGGTCCAGCAGAGGCTCCATGGAGGGCGGCCGCAGAACAGACTCGTTTACCTGGAAACAGTCGAGTTCATCAGACCAGAAGTAAATGTTTTAGCACTGGGGTATCCTTAAACATGCACTGCTCTTTTCACTATACTGATTCACAACATGGCAGGAAAATATTGTGATAAAAACTAAATTGTGATCTCACTTCTGTGACAATCAGATCTTTTGATAAAATTATAGTACGGGCGCACTTTTTGATAGCAACATTGGGCTTCTTTTGTAAATTTTGACAGCTGCGTTTTGTGGGTTTGCTCCTGGGCCACACTTTCACATCATAAAATTTTTATTTTTTTTTATTTGGTTTACAAGTAATATATAATTTTATGACTATGACATAGATTTTCAAGCATATTTTCATGTTTAAAAGTCGTTAAAATGCTATTAAGTTATGTCAAAATCATTAACACTTGTTTAGCAACAACACACAATGTTCTAATTATTATTTCAATAACTTTTTACTAAAAGGCTGCGGTTGCTTGTTTTTGGCTTTTTTTCAAAGTCTTGATCGCTTGTTTCTCTGAAAATCTGGCAACACTGACAGCTGGATTTACCAATAACAGCTAAGTAGGAACTTTCTGAAAAAGCAGATGATTTTATTTACCTCAAAGGCAAAAGGAATTGTGATAAAATCAAAATCGATCTGGCTCAAAAAACTGTGATACAATTTTTTGCCATGTCGCCCAGACCTGGGTCACAAGGCAGACCTTTAAGAAATATCTGATATTTTAGGCTTGAAACCCCTTTAAAATAATGATGTATTAATACTACTTTTACTATTTTGTATTTTAATCCTTACGAGTTAATACATCCTATGCAATTTTCCATATTCTGGTGTTTGGATGTGAATTTCTTAATACATTCAGTAGCAAAAGTTACATGAGGCCCAAGAGCTAAGAGTTAACCACAACAGGTGTGCATGAAAGCCTTTGTTTTTTCCCACGACACCCCTGCACTCACGTACGAACCTCCTCTGTCTAGGTCCACTTTATTTGTGTGTTGTAAGAACCTCTGCTCAGTGTGTTGTGTTAGTGTAAGTACCTCAGTGGGTCTTGGGAGTTCTCTCTGCACAGATGTGTGTCGCAGCTTCAGCTCCTTCTGCCGCTCTGCTTCTCTGTGAGCCTAGAACATAAAGTTTTATCAGAAATGTCCAACATATGACAAACAGTAGAGAAGTGAAGAGTAATGGACCTGTACCTGTTTACGTGCTTCTATATCAGATGAATCCTCGATGAAGCCAGTTTCTGATTCGGTTTCATCCAGCTCTTTCTCAGCATTTTCAGGAAGAACAATCTCAAAGTCGTTCTTTGGGACGGGAAGTGTCATCAGACCCTGCCTCAGCTGCTGCAGACTTTCTCTTTGCTGTTGGACAAACAGACAAGTAATTACTGTTACTTCTAACAAATTGTAACATTTCAGCACATTGTAATGACACAATATGATTTTGCCAAAAGGTTGTGGGTAGAGGGGCATTTTTGTAGAACATTAGGACTTTAATACAAACTTTTTTCTGAACATTGTTTACCGCGTGTTTGGTGAAGGCAGGGTCAGCCAGCTGCTCTCACTGTTGATGTTGAGTTTGTCTCTGAGAGGTGTGCGTCCTGGAGTCAGTCCTGGAGTTACAGCTCCACGAGGAGTCATTGCACCTCCAGCCTGAGGGGTCATGCCCTCTGAACCCTGACCTGGCCCAGGTGTCCTGTACAAGCCACAGTTATTTGTTACAAACAATAAAAAAGCCACTAAAACTCAAATGACATGTAAAGCAGGGATTTGTTGCTCTGGATCTGTTGTACGGGCGTGTTACCTGAAGGGCGTGCTGAGGACTGTGTTGGGCGTCTGTACAGTCTGTCTCTGGGCGTCACTCCACTGAAGTCGCTCTCGTGCAGAGGGGTGTTGAGGCCTCCCTTCAGAGGTGTGTCGATGTTGGTTAAAGCCATCAGGTTCTGAGCTTCCTGTAGCACACAGTAAGTGAAAAAATTACATCCTTTAATATTTTTATCTACTGGGAGAAAAAAAATCCACATCAACATACAGCTGCTTATCTTTACATGTTGTGTAAGCGTACAACTAAATAAATTACAAGCTTTGTTGTATTAGGATTTGATGTGGACAGTTTGGGTTTGTCAAAATAGAGTCACAAAACCACATGTTCAGTATTATATTTTCATAATGTAATAAATTCAGTTCTTGGTTTAGTAAATTGGAAGAACAGGTTAAAAATATGCATCATATTACACTGAGTGCGTAGGTTTGTGACATTCCCACCAGGGGGTGTGTTTGCCTACTTTGGAATAAATGTGACACTGTTACTCCTCAGACACACCACTGTATGAGCACAATCTGCCAAAAGGCCAATCAAGACTTGAGTATTAGGCAACATGTGCGCAGTCCTCGAGGTCACTGTTGTTGTTTTTTTTTTAATCCCTTTGAGAGTTTATAATAGGGATCTGTACTTCCAAAACTAGTAATCTTCCACTGATGAGCTAAATGTGTATGATGTCATGAGATTATTACAAAGCACCTATACACACTGATGTGCATTAGGACTGTACTTGATGTATCGTATCGAGATATATTGTAACAAACTCATTGGCAGTACGTGTATACATACGTTGAGGCGTATCAGGACTCTTAAACTAATACATTATACACTGAATTGCTACTTTAAGGCTGAAAAAATGACTTATTCATAGCAACACTTGTATCTAACTAAAGAGCAGTGTGAAAAGACAATTCTGCATTTCATTATTCTATATAATCAAAGTTATAATCTTAACATGTTCTCATTTTGGTCCAGTAAGTTGAATTTTGTGTATTATAAGGCAGATGTTACTTACTGTTATTATTCATACATTTGTTGTTCTCTGATAAAGACATTGTAGATAAAGACTAAATTAAATGTACAGTGTTTTTTCTGCATGATTCAGCAGATTTTTGTTTGTTTTTCAAAATTATACACATGCATATCATATTTAAGCAATTGTACCAGGATATATATAGTATTACGTATTGTATCAGAAGGCTTTTGGCAATACCGATCCCTAGTTTGCATGTACTGTACTGTCTGAGTATAATAATGTGTATAGTTATGTTTATGCACCTGTACATCTTCACTCAGCGCTTCAGTGTGTTATTATTAGATTACTAATGAGCCGACAATTATTAGAAAAATCAATTAGTTGTCATTTTTAGATAAACCTGAGGGTCAAAAAAAACCCACGAAAGAATCCTTGACCGCTGCCGTTAGAAGAGCAGTGTGGTACCTGCAGTATTCGATCCTGGGCAGCAGGGGTCCTCGGGGTCCGGAGCCCAGTGCCCACAGCGTTGGTCACACTGTACTCAGACAGCAGAGTAGAAGAAGCTGCGTTCCCACTGTCGCTCTCTTCTGCCGCCTGACGAGCCACCTCACTGGCCACGCCCATCTTCACCACCTCCTCCAGCTCCGCGTCACTGATCTGTGCACAAATACAGCAGAATTTAAGGACTACTGCAGTACACGCACAGGGCAGATACTCTAGTGTGAGCTGGATTTAACCTGTGGTGCTGGTAAGACTAGTTTGGAGCGTTTTTTGGTGAATTCAGCCACTCCACTCGTCTGAAGGATCGCAGAGGGAAGGTCGCTCTCCTTTTTCTTCTTTATCTTCTGTTTGTCTCTTTTTCTCTCGCGTTCTTCTCGCTCACTGGAACAAACAATGAAAACAATAAATGTGCTGCATGAAGCGACCAAGTCAGTGTTTTGTAAGTCTCAAGTCTTTGGCTTCAAGTCGAGTCAAGTCCCAAGTCAAAGGGAAACAAGTCCAAGTCCCAAGTCCAAGTCCTCTTCCCCAAGTATTCTTGCAACATCAGATTTTTATTAATAAACTATCTAATTAAGTTAAAGTACTAGTTATGGCAGGGCGATATGGCAAAAAATTAGTAACAGAATTTTCTTTGAGCCAGATTACGATTCTTGTAGATTATGTATTTTTCTCTTGCCTTCGAATTAAACAGATTTTCAGAGAGAAACAAGTGATCAAACATATGAAAAGTCACCGATGTTGAGTGTTAATATTATTTTGGCATATTGTAATAGTTCTTTAAGATTAAAAACGACTTCTTAAGACAATAACATTTCAGTTTAAGTGATAAATTGATATATTTTTGTCAATAAAACTATAAAACCCAAAATATCTTCTTTTATGGCGCAAACGTGCAGCCCATGAACTACACCCAACAAAAAATTCTACCTGCAATCATCAAAATTCACATTCACCCAAAGTCTCTATGAAGAAGTGGACTCTGGAGGCTAAGAGAAAAAAGGCTGGAAATTGTCTTTTTTTAAAATCAAACACATGCATCAAATCAAGAAACCGGAAACCACGACATGAGGAAAAAAGCAGATTGTCACAGAGATGATCTCACGATTTGATTTTTATCTTAATATTGCCCAGACCTACTTCTGGTTACAAAAAAAAAGTAGTGACAAGGGACAATGTTGCAGTTTGTTAATGTCAAATACATTATCATTATTTTTTTTTTTGAAAGAGAAGCAAGTCTCAGTCAATTTTATCAAGTCTCAAATCATAAAATAGTGACTCAAGTGAAGTCATGACTCTAATAAAAGGTATATTTCAAACAGTGTGAAATTGCATAAAATATCTATTCAAAATGTATTTAAAATTAATTTGAACATACTTGCGTAGTTCTCCATCCAAGTGCTGCTGTCGAAGGCGTTTGAAGTCCGGCTCCATGCCTCGAAGTTTTCCATGCTTGTGTCGTAGAAACCCTTGAAATTATCAAAAAAACACCAGTGTCAGAATATAGAAAATTATATTACAAGTAACTGTTTTCTAATGGTTTGCTATTAGAAATTGAAGTATTATTTGCTAATGTTTGTACCGGAGCAGGTTTCTTCTCAAAGGGGATCTCTGCGTTGTAGTCCACTCCCCTCTTCTTCTTCCTCTTCTTGTTAATACGGATTCCTGCTGCCCTCAGTTCCCTGCGTTTCTGTAGAGCTGCCAGCCGTCTACAACACAAGCAACAGTCAGAAAACATCCGACAGAAGAGCAGTGAAGGTTAAGATGTAAGTGAGCACAGACCGAGCCTCCTCCAGCTGCTTCTCTCTGGCCTTCCTTTTAGCCTTTTTACCCTGAGTGTTGGCAAGACGCGCTCGCGCCTCTGACAGCATCTCCAATTCATCTGGAAAACACATAAACATAAAGCCTAAGTTAGGGCTATTCAAACTTTATTTACTGACGACTTGATTTTTGTTGATGGTCTGAGAGTCATTCAGGTTCCAGACAAATTCTAGACAGGCTGCCATGTTCTTTTTACGAAAGAGTGGGTTTGACATATAGTCGTGGTTTTGACTGGCACTCTACCAACAGGCCAGATGGTGGATTGCTGCAGAGATGGTTGTCCTTCTGGAAGACTCTCCCACAGAGGTACGCTGGAGCTCTGACAGAGTGATACTGGGTTCTTAGTCACCTCCCTGACTAAGGCCTTCTCCCCTGATCGCTCAGTTTAGATGGACAGCAGCTCTAGAGAGTCCTGGTGGTTCCAAATGTCTTCATTTATGAATAATAGAGGCCACTGCGCTCATTGGGACCTTCAAAGTAGCAGAATCTTTTCTGTATCCTTCTCCAGATTTGTGCCTAGACATCTGTCTCGCAGATCTACAGACAATTCCTTTGAGCTCATGCTTGGTGTTTGTGCTCTGACCTGCACGCTCAACTGTTGAATCTAGACAGGTGTGTGCTTTTCCAAATCATGTCCAGTCAATTGAATTACCGCAACTGTTGTGGAACATCTGAAGGATGATCAGTGGGAAAAGGATGCAATTTGAGCTTCATGGCAAAGGCTGTGAATACTTGAATATGAGATTTCTTTGTTTTATTTTTAATAATTAAAAAAATGCCCAAAAACTTTTTCACATTGGCATAATGGGGTATTGTGTGTAGAAGTTTGAGATAAGAGATTAATCTAATACAATTTGGAATGGGGTTTTAACATGACAAAATGTAGGTTGGTGAACTGACTCAAGGGGCCCAGGTCTAAAGAGGAGCCAACACTGCTGTTGTATCAAGAAATTAACTTAGAATGTATATTGTACCTTTTAATTTGCCAGTTTACCACATAGAAACGGCATTAATCACTGACTGCTCTTCTTGCAGGCTGACAAAATGACCACAAAGCTGACAAAAAAGTCCAGCTTACTGTGAAGTGAATGAACCTCAATGATGCGATGTCAGACGGTTTCCACAAAATGAAAGAAACTGAATGATGCATTAGTTACAAATGAATAGCCTCCAACAAACAATTATTGTCTTTCAGCTTAAGAATCACCAAAATTAAACATTTCCCACCTTCATCCATATCCACGGGTCAGGTCTGGCAGGTTTAGTCTCAGGATTGGGGTCGATCTCTCCAGGTTTTAACTTCCTGGGGTCATCGCCCACTTCCTCCTCATTATCTCTCTGTGCAGCTTTGTCTCTGAAAACACACAGATGTCAGAAAGACGGCCAAAGTGAACCTGCAGCACATCCAGAACCTGAGCTTACAGCAGATATTCGTAATGCTCTAAACACTGCGGCTGTGCGTCCTATGATGGGAGCGATGGTTCTCCATTGAGTGGGCATCAGCTTGGCCAAATGCAACAGCTTCTCTTCCTCTTCTCTGGACCATTCTGTTTTCTTGATGCTGGGGTCCAACCACTCGTACCTGAAGGAGAATATTACCAGAGTTACAGACAGTTACCAGAATGAGTCCTAACTAGAGCGTCAACAAATGTAGTAATTGATAGCAATTGAAACTAATCAATTATTAATAAATAATAAAAAGTATTTAGTGATGGAATAATTGTTTCGATAACTATACACAAAGCCTGCCACAAACTTGAGGAGATTTGAACAAAACAGGGGTTCTTTCAAATGATACTAGAAATGTGTAACTGCCATTTTAATATATATGTTAAGCACAATTTCTTTAGTGCTGGGTTAAAATTAAAAAATAAAACATAAAAATAAATTATTAGGAAAAAATGTACAACTTATTTACCAAAGTGTTAAAGCTTTAACCCTCTCAAACATACTACCCTGGAGTCTGTTTGAATTTTCTCTCTGAGGGCCATATTTGAATAGCAGCTGAGGGTTGTTGGCCTGCTTCTTTGGTGAAACAAATGTAGGCCATTTATTGTACTGCTTCCTTCATTTCATAATCTTTATTTAGAAAACAAGTGGAGACCTTCCATAAGTTAGACCAGTGGTTCCCAAAGTCAGCGAACTGAGCAAAGCAAAATCTGGGGGTTGCATGATGATTTCAAAATGTATTTTTACAATTGATTTGGCATTTAATCCATTTTTGGGGAAATGGGGGTCATATAAAGCAATACACAATCAAAATAGACACAATTAAACTCAATTCAAATAGCTTTGTAACTTGAAATGATCACAAAGGTATATATTTTTGTTGTGGGGGTCGCGAGTTGGTTGCAGAGTTATTTGTGGGTCCTGGGCTGAAAAATTTGGGAAATCCTGAGTTAGACAACTAAAAAGTAAAAACATTTAATTGGCCAGGTCAGATGTATATTCCTACTCAAACTTGAATAACCCACATAATTGTATTTTACACATAAAAGAATGCTTCTTACAGATTCATTATAAATCCTTCTTTTTGTGTTCGCTGAAACTTCTATCAAGGAGCATACGCTTTTATATTAAACAAACAACATGTCCATCTCTACAGCTCTCCCTTACTCTTTCATCATATTGTTGCTTACTTCCCATATTCAACTACAGTCTTTATTTATCTTTTAAAATAGTGGTGTGCAAGAAAGCTTTCCGCAATTACTCATTTATACAGTTATGATTGTGCAAATAATACAATCAATACATTACTAGCTGCTGTGCCAAATTCTATAACATTTTGGTCAACCTCATGAATCCTCACACTCACCATCTGGCTTTGCACTGTTTGGCGGACTTCCGGTGCAGAAGTGAGGCAATACGAGACCACTGGTTTTTGCCATATTTCATCACCGCCGCCTTGAGGATCTCATCCTGAAGAAAAACACAAGCAATGCATTATAATACTGTAACTTAAGGATAAATCTACTGTGTTTTTCTATTTATTTACTTATTATAAAACTAAAGCATTAGAAGATCCATAATTTACATTTTGTTCATTTTAGAACACAAAATTGATCTTAAATAGATAGAAACACGTCTATTGGCACTGATAAATTACATTCTTTATTGCGACAGACATAAAATCACTTGTTATTGTTGTTGGGATGTGGATACTTGGCGCTTTTGAACTTTACATATTTTTCTCAAAATCTTAACATTGTAGTAAACACAGTAAACAACAAACAAGTGGGCAGGGATAGGTGGTAGGTAAAAACGGATTTTCTAAGCACTGGAGCATGTTTACTTAAACATGCATAACTCAATACAAATATAACTGTGAGTAAACTAATGATGTGAGACTGTAATAAGATGATTAAAAAGTGGATTTTACATAATTAGGCTCGGATCGTGACATCATACAGCTGTAGAATGTTCAGTTGGTCTAATGTTAAACAATGGAGATTTTAAATAGCTAAATACCGAAAATAGCATTTATTAAATCACATTTGACATATATACTGATAGATAAACTTACCAGTACTGACCAGCAGTTTATTGGCTGCTCCAAGGCTGTTTTGTTTACTTTTTTTAATCGTTTTGTCTAATGTAGGAAGTTTGCTAAACTATCAACAAACATGGCGGATTTGCCATTATTCCATGGTAACCTTGAGCCTAATAGGTCCTTTAATTTAAGTAGTAGTGCTGTTAGCCTTGTTACAACTAACTGTTACAAACGTCACAAACGAGCTGATGTTGTGCAATGTTCATTACATCGCCTGCGTGATGTTGTAGTTAAAAGTTATAATATTTCATTACAAGCATGTTTATAGACTACCCGTACCAGTAGTTTGTGATTAGCAACAGGCTAATGCAAACCTATAGATTTCATTGTAAATGTTAGCATTGTGCAGCGGAACAGACGCATACCTCGGTGTTCCTCCAGACGCCTCCTTTGATCATAATCCGAGGCATTTTTGCTCTTTTAAGTTCCCTCAAATACAAACAAAGAAAAATAACTGGACTTATCTGTAGTATTACAAAAACAGACACGAAAGTCTGGCAGATAGAGGACTATCTGCGTTTGATGAACGTGCTCAAAACACCGGAAATGGCGACGACGCGTTGCATTGTGGGTTGTGTAGTTAGTGGTCAAGAGCAATACTGACACCTACTGGTGTGAAATGTTCGTCTTTTCTTCTCAGTATCCAACGGAACACAGCTGTAGATCTCAAATTGGGACCTTACTTTGATTTTTTTTCTATTTAATCGATAATAAAATAAAATATATTTAATTCAAGATCATTCATAAAATTTATCTTGCACAATTTTTAAGCAAAAAAAAAAAAAAACATAAATATGTCATTACTTCATTATTTTTTGTGTAATGTTCATCTAGGCTATTGGACCATTTTTTAACTTTAATTAAATTATTTTTTCGCAAAATAGTTATAATAGAAAAAAATTAAATTTATTCTAAGAGCATTGAAAACTGTACTAATCCAAACGCTGAAAAATCTGTTGAAATCTGATCTTAATTGTTTTCGCTACATTTTGAAAACCCTTGAACAAGAAAAAAAAGTGTACACATTTTGCATAAAAATGCTTTAAATGTAAATTTTAACAATAAATAAATAAATAAATAAATAATAAATAAATCTCAAGTAAAAATGACACCGGAAGCAATAGTTAAAGTAAGTTAAGTATGTATGCTTTTGTCACAATAAAAAGTGTAGGATGTTCTTTCTTAAGTTAAAAGAGACAATCTATTATTTTAAAACATGATATTATTTCAAGAATATAAGAGGTACCTCTGGTTTGTATTTAGACCCACTGATAGTTTAAGTCCTTGCTTGATTTTTATTCAGTGTGCAAGAAAACATATGGTCAATACAGTGTTGTGAGTAACTCATTACAAAAGTAACTAGTTACTGTAATGTCTAAGTAGTGCAACTCATTATAAAAATGTTGACAATATATTACTAGTTACAAGTTACTCAAGTTACTTGTATTCAAATTAATTGCTTTTATATTCTATTGAAAATATTTTAGGACCAAAACACCTCTAAAATAATGTCTGTTGGTTTAAAGGTGAAAAAAATATGAGGAAAAACTATGGAGACAAATCACCGCCGCATGTACTAGCAAAGAAATTCTACAATTGTGAAAGAAAAGAAAAAAAAGTACAGAGAAAAAATAAATCAAGTTTTGAAAATAAAAAAATGTTTTGTAAAGAATACAGTTTCGCAAAAAATATATATATAATTTTTGTTTTGCAAAAAATAAATTTGTTTTGTAAAGAAAAAAACAATAATAATATATATTTTTTTTTTGCATTTTTATTCTTTTACAAACATTTTTTTATTTGCAAAACTTGATTTATTTATTTATTCACAATTGTGAATAAAATGTAGAATTTCTTTGCTAATACATGTGGCGGTGATTAGTCTCCATAGAAAATGTGTTGTGACATCACATTTCTATTAATGAATCAGTAATTAAGTGTAAATGTAAGAGGATTAGTGTTGTACAATGTCTTAACAAATGTGTGATTAACTCAAAGTAACTCACAGTAGTGTAACTATTTGTGAGACAATAATATTGTAATACAAAATACTGTGTAATACACATTTTTCTCACTGTAACTAGTAATACATAATGTATTACAATTTTACAGTAAATTACCCAAAAGTGGGTCAGTAAGGAACATGTGTGAGGAGGAAAAAAGATGCCTTGAATCCTGAAGTAATCATGCTCTCTATGTATTTAGACTGGCAAAATAGTCAGAACTATAGAAGTAAATGAACATTACACATGTCTTTGGCTTTGTCTTTGTTTGCGACTGTTGTGTCTGCTCAGGAGAACGACAAACTAAGACTCCACGCCCATTAAAGGTGAGTGAGCGGTGCTTTTATGTAACATTTACTGATTACACATAAATATTGGCAGGTCACATTTACAGTGCTGCAGCTGCTGATATTACAACAAGAAGAACAAGAACATGACAAAGAGACATGCACGGACACAGTAGGAGTCACTCCATCACCCACTTTCACAGGGCAGGACACGCTTAACCAGCCACTTACAGCGCTTAGGGTTTCAGAGCTACGCCACAAAACAAACTAACAACCCAGACAACATTATATTAAAAATCTCACATTTCCAGAGCTCATTTGGACATACGAGTTCAACTATCAAGCTCAAGAGAAATATAGTATCACTATTCAATATCTCAACCAAATAACTAGAGAAGACTTAAAATATAGATATGCACCACAACTGACAACAAAGCATCAATAACGCTCACAGGTGATCTTATCTAATTTAGCCAATCATATGACAACGTTCAACCACAAGTCGTAACAAGCTAACACAATTAGCTTGAATATTCTCATCATTTCTTAAGTATGATTCTTTATGTATGACAAATACAAAAATATCGCAAAACAACCAATCAAATCGACCTCACAAATACCTCCGTCCTTAATCTTTCTCAAATTTAAGATAGTATTTAGTATGATGACTGTCGTTACTTATCCCACCATAATTATTTTGATCAAACTCAAACACACCAACGATCAGCAATCAAATCATCTCAACAGTGTCAAACAAAAGCCTACCCCGAAATAAACACGATATAACAAGTATCACCTTCGTTACACTATACATAACTCTTTAATAAAGCATGCAATAATACCTATAATATACTCAAAACAATGAACAAAATGAAAATGAACATAGACCATGACACTGAACTTAATTTTCATAAACTTAGCAAAACAACTTAAATTCACAACAAGACATAAAACAAAAACCACTCACCACCTAAACTCCAAATCTTCCAATACGTACTATCAACGTAATACCAGTTCAAACTCAAGCATGGCTTACTACACCTTATCATCCATATAATTGAAATCCATAATAGGAATGGATTAAGTACAAACATACATTAAAATACATTATTCAATGCCTTCTACTAAAGACTCACATCTGCCAACATCAATTTCAAGCTCACAAAAAAATAAATTAAATGAATAGCATATATAGATAGCCTTCGTATACCCTAAAATAATTCTTCAACAAGATCGATTACCCTTCATACTTCGAATCAGCGAGCTAGCCACAGAACACACAACACCCAGATCTACATTCACTTCCCTTGGACGACCAACCACTGCTTGAAATTCGTTCTCTGCTATTTCGCGAGAAAAAGCGTATCACCTACGCTGAATTTCGTTCATACATCTAATCTGGCGAAACACTGTATTCAATTCTCTATTCAGAAAAAACCACAAGTCTAAGCTGCTTACTAAACCTTTCTTAATCACCTGAAATAGCCATGACTATCATTCACTGCAGAAATGTTCCAACAAGTCGCACCTACACGCCTTTACAAAACGAATCTCGGATATATATATTTAAGTCACCACAAGATTACACCACACCTTAGCTCCTGATTTACAAAGCCTCTATTGAATAACTCATGTACAACAAACACTTACAGCACATCTATTTAACCGTACTGTCACTCCTGATCTTATATAACCCTGAACCAGAGCTCACCAACAATAATACTTAAATATATCTTAACATTGTTTATTTGTAAACTGACACTATTCACATCCACAACATATTACCCAACCTAATTAACAGAACTATATACCTAGATATTCTTCAAAAAACAACAACATTCGGATCAAATCTATCTCCACTTCACCAAGACCAGATGCACACACTACATAAAAGTTTCTTTCTGTTTTTCACATATCACGGAGCGACACGTTAAAAAGAATGCCCAATCAACAAATCTCTACACATATCTATTACACACCAAATTCATAAAAACAGAAGTTCAAAATACAGATCCAGAACTATCATAAAATAATCTGTTATATCAACTACAAACCAACAATCCTATAAGATATTTCCATAACACAAATAATAGTTCAGGAACATCAGCGCACAAATCTCACATGCCCAACACTGAACACCGACTCGTACCAGGTCAGTCTGTTAAAGAGCGATCTACCATCAGATCGACATTGCGCAGACACTGCCAGCGGCGAACGAGTGTATATAAACGATAATCTCCCATAGGCTGGACATCAACTAAAGATATGCTACAGCAAATAAGATGCCTCGACACCCACCCCAGGCCGCCCACAAACAAAACGTTAAACGATTATCAACCACAGAAAAGACCAAACCAAACGACACCACAAACCACTAAGACAAACCAACCAAACACCCGACCACAAAACACACAAACACACAATCCACCCACACACCCAACATCCACTCACGATAACAAAACAAAAACACCAACACATACAAAAACCACCATCAGACTAAACAAACAAACAACCAAAACCAACAACCTAAAAAAATGAAAATTTCCAAACCACTCAATATCAAGAATCCCCGGAGATCGTCGCCCATGATAGTCTATTATCCTGACCCAATATCAGCAAAAGCACACCACCCCCAAGCACACGTGCGAAAGACCACTATCCAACGCGAGACAGAAATCGAATCCTCCAATTCAAACAGCTTCTGTGAACACCAGGACCTCGCTGTTCTGTTCTCGTGCAAGCCTCAAAGCAATTTCACTACCACACGTTACGAGCGAGCAAGAGACAGAAGAAATTAATCAGAATGAGTATAGGCAGACTTCATTCTATAATCCAAGTATGAAGCTGGGACATAGAAAAACATAATATTTGGCAAAGAAAAATAATATCATGATTGTTTTATACGAGCCAGATAACACCCATTTTGGATCATCCTCCAATATATTTTCACATATGTCTATATTCTAATACAATTATACGATTACAAGTAACGCTAAGTCACATCCTAGAACTTATCTAAAAGCACCTACGACCAAGCAACCATCTGCCTTACAATAAAAAGTTATTCAAAAATTATTGATCTACATTAGGCTATCACGAATGAAATGATAGCTAACACAACAAACACAAAATTAGTAGAGCAATCTTTATACTTTACGGAAGATATATAACGGAACAAAAACTAAGGTCACAAAAATGAGGAAAAAGGGATGATAGACATAAACTAAGACAATGAAAAATAGAAAGCAAAATAACTCTGTTCATGAGACAAAGTCAACCAGATAACTACTCAGGTATAATCCAGCACACAAATTGTCGTACACATAATATTACATCTACTCTATTAGCAGATAATAAATCGCAATTACTGTAGGTCCATATTGTGACCATCACATACATAACTACGCAATTACAACACCAAGATTTTCCAATCACCTCAAATTAGCGATTTTAATCAGTGTAAGATAGCAGAAGCCAACGATTTATGCATGCCTTACTCCTGTTTCCAGACCACCAGCTGCGCAGCGCACAAATGACCTACTATAACAACATGCACCACATAAGGTATACCTAAGTGAACTGACAGATAAAGACTGAGACCATGCCCATTACCTTTAAAACAGCTTTGATTCCGCAGCGCGCTGCCTAGCAACATACGAAAACATTTCCTCACTAGTACTTCTACAATAATGTCCACGACTCTCAGACCAACCAAAACATAACAAAACAAAACATAATTCACCTTTAACCGTGCATAGAAAACCTAAAAAAATTAGCCCTCAAGGAACACACAATAGCATTATACATCCAATACCAAGTCAACCCAACAACCTACACTGTTCAACCTATAACAAGCGGTGAACCAGCCCGGTTACAGAATTATTGACATCTAACGGACGCAGAACTCATGAGTTGCAACACGAATGTCTCGCTGACGTACACTTTTAAGTGAAAAGACTAAGCCAAAAACCGGTACATCAAAACAAAATACCATAGCAAACAGATGCTATTCAGACAACTAAATCAGAATGAGACCGGATAAATAATCACACATTATTCATCGCCACATCTATATAAATTATCACACTATAAATGACATTAATTTAGGTCTCTCGTTGAATCAGTACTTCTAAAAGCTTTCCGAACTCGGCCCCTTCACATCAAACATCACCTTCCTTATAGAAACCACATTAGAGACCAACACAAAAGTTTGGCCACACCTCACCACAACCTAGCTCCAAATATGAAGCAACCAATACAACACCACCTAGAAATCGCAGACACCAACCCGCCACTGTCCGCAAGATTAAAAAAATATGCCCGCAAATATATAACCATAACCACTAGGACTTTTCGAACAAATTCAAAAATTCTAACTTATTAAAAAAAAGACATCATACCGCCGGCCAGCTATCACACTCACCTTCAAAACTCAACGAATCCAAACAAAAAGCCACGCGGCAGAGGTTGTTATTCAGCCTAAAAAAAGGCACAACTATAACTTAAAACTAGAAATGTCCCACGTAAACTAAACTTACGTAACTCTACAAACTGAACAAACACCATATAATTCAATAAACAGACAAAAATCGTAACTTCATTATGATCTCCGTAAACTCAACACATAAAGAACGAACCTTACTCAGCCCCCAAAAGAGCAACAGCTTTACCAGACTAAACACTATTTAATATAATTTTTTATAATCCGAACCCCTATGCAAGAATATAACATCAAGAAACAGACTCCAACACCCTAGATATCCAACCAGACCAACACGTGGATACCCAATCACTAATAGCATACGCCGCTCCAATTCTAGGAACGCGATATTATTAAGACAAAATATCCTTGGTAGGCACAATCATGTCTAAGACACAACACTCAAAAAAAAAAAAACATACAAACTTGTAAAAAAAGATTCAAATTCACGTGCACAAATATAATTTAAATATCATACAACTCCCAGTCACTGACAATGTCAATACTACACAACAAAGTATTAGACAAGCCATGACACTTGATAATGTACTCAAAACAACGATACCGCACAACAGTCTTATAGTCATCACATCAAAAGTCCTTAGACACCACATCTTCATCATTCATCATGCAAAAATTTATAAATAAAAGTGCCAGCCACTTATTAAAAATAGCCAGTACCGTAAAACTCTACACAGCATTCTCATCCACATATATAAAAGTTCTCAGCATCATTGGCTTCAAATACCAACAATCACAAGAGAAAACAAGTCAAAACAAGTCCCAAGTCACTAAAGTTGCGCCAAGTATCACGTCCAAATTGAATCTCACTTTAGGTCCAGTACTGACTCTGTGTTAAAATCTTATAAAACCGAAGTGGTATTTAAGGAGATTACAACCAACATACATCACCCAAAATACTAATAATTTCGAAGACAACTCCAATGATTTATTATAAGTCCCATAGAGACACAAAAAAAAAGGACATTTTCCACTATATTGTTAAACCTAAACTAAGGAGTAAATCACATGACATAGCGCTAAGTCCAAGTTCACAGTCCTAGATCACCGACCTTCAAGCCACCAGTCGCACAACATACCAACCCAAATCAACAAGTCAACCAAGCATCTCATCAAAGTACGAACAGCTCATCAAAACACCTCTGCCCTAATCTAACAACAGAACAAAACATTCAGCCGATTGAAAACCTCATCCACAATCGAAAGTCGAACAAAAGACCATACCTAGAAAGAAATATCATATTATGGCAAATACTGCTACTAACAAAAAAAAAGACAGCCCGGGCAGGTCTGTCCCATGCTGCTCTATTACCACACTGCCACCAAACATATCAAAACCTTAACTTAGAACCAAAATATCGAACCAATAAGCCCATCGTACATACTGATGAACAAAGCAAAAAAGAATAGAAGAGATCTAAACATCCATTGTTACAATCATAGATTTCGATGGACCTTACTATGTAAGATAGAACTCATCAACTTAAGAGACCCGCCAGAAAAGGTATATACAAGACCACACACTTCAGAACAAAGACAAACACAATGTAGGTCGAGACAGACATACATAGAAAACACAGAAAATAGAAGAAAACATAGTTCCTAACAAAATATAGATGACTGACGGTAAAGGTAGTCAATCTGAAGTATAAGCAAAAAATATCAAATTCGTAAACTATATGAAACATAGTGAAAATTTGTCTATTCTAAAAAAATCTGATTCTAACACAACTTATAAACTAGTACAACAAACACACGAAAGAGACGAAAAAACACAAGACACGCGCTACAACTTCGAAATACATGTGTATCATTCAGTCAACTCAAATCCACGTTGTTTGAATAGACAGCAACAATTGTCATTCCTAGCAAGCTTGCTCTCCTGTTCCTCAGCGAAGTATATCTTCACACTTAAATATAATATATAAGATGCTAATACAATCAAATTTCTTTCCAACTTAAAAAATTATGAAAAACAATACATTAACAAGAATATCTATGCTGAACGAACACAATGATCATTACAAGTCGTTATACAGCTAAAACTAAGTAACGCTAATAGTCACACCCTTGATCTCCATCTATTTTAAAGCATTCCTCATAATTAACTATACTAAACACTAGGTTCTATGACCTTACCTGTAAATGAAGCAACAATAAAATGCAGAGCAGCGACCAACTCCACAATGTCACTTTATACAACAAGCCCAGATTCGAAAAAATGAGTTTCAACATCCGACAAGGGTGGCTGGCCTTTCCCTATAGAACATAGTGCTGCAGAAAACTACCCAGGTCACCGAGAGAGAACCACTCGGACTAAGATACAGTAGAACCAACCCCTCCTTCCCAACGATCGACGAAGACAANCTCAATCTACAGTTGCTTTTACAAAACGAGAACTCAACTCCTAGATTGAGTTTCAATCAAACAGAGTAGTGATAAGGGACATAATGTCTGCTCCAGTTTCGTTGAATTCTGTAAAATATTCATTATATAATTTATTATATATTTTTAATTGTGGACATATATGGATGCAAGCAAGATGCTGGGAGGTGAGTATTTGTATAGATAAGCTTTCAAATATAAAAAATAGTGACTCAGTTAGAATAGAATATGTACTGTTAAAATAAAAGGTCGTGGGAGAAATATCGTACATGAGAGCATGGTGTGGAAATTGGATTCACTAATAATTACGTGTACCTTTATTCTTTCTAAGTGCTGACTGTTAAATGAATATATAATGATTTATATGGTCAATAATATGGTGCAGTAGACGCTGTACATATACTGCATTCAGGGTCTTAGCAAGAGTTCGTTAAGTCTCAGGTGAGAAGTGTGGCGTAGGGTTCCTGAAGATAGGCAGTACAATATGAGCTTTAGTTTTTCCGATGTAGTGTTGTTGTGGAGGATGATTTGAGAAAAATTGTTATCACGAATAATATCATGTCTAGTGTTGTATAGTAAGTATATATATGGATTTTTTTAAGTGTAACAGTAAATGTTTTCTAATGGTTTGCTATTAGAAATTGAGTATTATTTGTAATGTTGTACCGGAGCAGGTTTCTTCTCAAGGGGATCTCTGCGTTGTAGTCCACTCCCCTCTTCTTCTTCCTCTTCTTGTTAATACGGATTCCAGCTGCCCTCAGTTCCTGCGTTTCTGTAGAGCTGCCAGCCGTCTACAACACAAGCAACAGTCAGAAAACATCCGACAGAAGAGCAGTGAAGGTTAAGATGTAAGTGAGCACAGACCGAGCCTCCTCCAGCTGCTTCTCTCTGGCCTTCCTTTTAGCCTTTTTACCCTGAGTGTTGGCAAGACGCGCTCGGCCTCTGACAGCATCTCCAATTCATCTGTAAACACATAAACATAAAGCCAAAGTTAGGGCTATTCAAACTTTATTTTACTGACAACTAGATTTTGTTAATGGTCAGAGAGTCATTCGGGTTCCAGACAAATTCTAGACAGGCTGCCATGTTCTTTTTACGAAAGAGTGGCTTTTGACTGGCCACTCACACAGGCCTGATGGTGGATTGCTGCAGAGATGGTTGTCCTTCTGGAAGACTCTCCCACATAGGTACGCTGGAGCTCTGACAGAGTGACACTTGGGTTCTTAGTCACCTCCCTGACTAAGGCCCTTCTCCCCTGATTGCTCAGTTTAGATGGACAGCCAGCTCTAGGAAGAGTCCTGGTGGTTCCAAATGTCTTCATTTATGAATAATAGAGGCCACTGCGCTCATTGGGACCTTCAAAGTAGCAGAATCTTTTCTGTATCCTTCTCCAGATTTGTGCCTCAAGACATCCTGTCTCGCAGATCTACAGACAATTCCTTTGAGCTCATGCTTGGTGTTTGTGCTCTGACCTGCACGCTCAACTGTTGAATCTAGACAGGTGTGTGCTTTTCCAAATCATGTCCAGTCAATTGAATTTACCGCAACTGTTGTGGAAACATCTGAAGGATGATCAGTGGGAAAAGGATGCAATTTTGAGCTTCATGGCAAAGGCTGTGAATACTTGAATATGAGATTTCTTTGTATTTTATTTTTAATAAATTAAAAAAAATGCCCAAAAACTTTTTTCACATTGGCATAATGGGGTATTGTGTGTAGAAGTTTGAGATAAGAGATTAATCTAATACAATTTGGAATGGGGTTTTAACATGACAAAATGTAGGTTTGGTGAACTGACTCAAGGGCCCAGGTCTAAAGAGGAGCCAACACTGCTGTTTGTATCAAGAAATTAACTTAGAATGTGATATTGTACCTTTTAATTTGCCAGTTTACCACATAGAAACGACATTAATCACTGACTGCTCTTCTTGCTGGCTGACAAAATGACCACAAAGCTGACAAAAAAGTCCAGCTTACTGTGAAGTGAATGAACCTCAATGATGCGATGTCAGACGTTTCCACAAATTAGAAGAAACCGAATGATGCATTAGGTTACAAATGAATAGCCTCCAACAAAAATGGTTGTCGTTCAGCTTAAGAATCACCAAATTAAACATTTCCCACCTTCATCCATATCCACGGGGTCAGGTCTGGCAGGTTAGTCTCAGGATTGGGGTCGATCTCTCCTGGTTTTAACTTCCTGGGGTCATCGCCCACTTCCTCCTCATTATCTCTCTGTGCAGCTTTGTCTCTGGA
Organism: Mugilogobius chulae; assembly: GCA_038363315.1. NCBI lineage: Eukaryota > Metazoa > Chordata > Actinopteri > Gobiiformes > Gobiidae > Mugilogobius > Mugilogobius chulae. The sequence continues at coordinate 23,447,916 of CM076407.1, forward strand.
AACACACAGATGTCAGAAAGACGGCCAAAATGAACCTGCAGCACATACAGAAGAACCTAAGCTTACAGCAGATATTCGTAATGCTCTAAACACTGAGCGGCTGTGCGTCCTATGATGGAGCGATGGTTCTCCATTGAGTCGGCATCAGTTTGGCCAAATGCAACAGCTTCTCTTCCTCTTCTCTGGACCATTCTGTTTTCTTGATCTGGGGTCCAACCACTCGTACCTGAAGGAGAATAACATCACAGTTACAGACAGTTACAGAATGAGTCCTCAGAGCGTCAACGGTTAATTGATCAATTGAAACTAATCAATTATTGATAAATAATAAAAGTCATTTAGTGATGGAATAATTGTTTCGATAACTATACACAAAGCCTGCCACAAACTGAGGAGATTTGAACAAAACAGGAATTCTTTCAAAATGATACTAAAATGTGTAACCAACATTTTATTTTATATGTTGTTAAGCACAATTTCTTTAGCGCTTAAAATAATAAAAAATAAAACATCTAACAAATAATTATTAGGAAAAATGTACAACTTATTTACCAAAATAAGTGTTAGCTGCTGCAAGCTTTAACCCTCTCAAACATACTACCCTGGAGTCTGTTTGAATTTTCTCTCTGAGGGCCATATTTGAATAGCAGCTGAGGGTTGGTTGGCCTGTGTTCTTTCTTTGGTGAAACAAATGTAGGCCATTTATTGTACTGCTTCCTTCATTTCATAATCTTTATTTAGAAAACAAGTGGAGACCTTCCATAAGTTAGACCAGTGGTTCCCAAAGTCAGCGAACTGAGCAAAGCAAAATCTGGGGGTTGCATGATGATTTCAAAATGTATTTTTACAATTGATTGGCATTTAATCCATTTTTGGGGAAATGGGGGTCATATAAAGCAATACACAATCAAAATAGACACAATAAACTCAATTCAAATAGCTTTGTAACTTGAAATGATCACAAAGGTATATATTTTTGTTGTGGGGGGTCGCGAGTTGGTTGCAGAGTTATTTTGTGGGTCCTGGGCTGAAAAATTTGGGAAATCCTGAGTTAGACAATAAAAAGTAAAAACATTTAATTGGCCAGGTCAGATGTATATTTCCTACTCAAACTTGAATAACCCACATAATTGTATTTTACACATAAAGAATGCTTGTCTTACAGATTCATTATAAATCCTTCTTTTTGTGTTCGCTGAAACTTCTATCAAGGAGCATACGCTTTTATATTAAACAAACAAATGTCCATCTCTACAGCTCTCCCTTACTCTTTCATACTGATCGATCCGCTGTTACTTGAAATTCCCATATTCAACTACAGTCTTTATATTTAACCTTTATCTTTTAAAAATAGTGGTGTGCAAGAAAGCTTTCCGCAATTACTCATTTATACAGTTATGATTGTGCAAATAATACAATGCATTTTAATACATTACTAGCTGCTGTGCCAAATTCTATAACATTTTGATCAACCTCATGAATCCTCACACTCACCATCTGGCTTTACACTGTTTGGCAGACTTCCGATGCAGAAGTGAGGCAATACGAGACCACTGGTTTTTGCCATATTTCATCACCGCCGCCTTGAGGATCTCATCCTGAGAAAAACACAAGCAATGCATTATAATACTGTAACTTAAGGAAAAATCTACTGTGTTTTTCTATTTATTTACTTATTATAAAACTAAAGCATTAGAAGATCCATAATTTACATTTTGTTCATTTTAGAACACAAAATTGATCTTAAATAGATAGAAACAGGTCTATTGCACTGGATAAATTACATTTCTTTATTGCGACAGACCATAAAATCACTTGTTATTGTTGTTGGGATGTGGATACTTGGCGGCTTTTGAACTTTACAATATTTTTCTCAAAATCTTAACATTTTCAGTGATCAGTAGTAAACACAAACAAGTGGGCAGGGATAGGTGGTAGGTAAAAACAAGGATTTTCTGAGCACTGGAGCATGTTTACTTGAACATGCATAACTCAATACAAATATAACTGTGAGTAAACTAATGATGTGAGACTGTAATAAGATGGTTACAAACTTAAAAAAGTGGATTTTACATAATTAGGCTCGGATCGTGACATCATACAGCTGTAGAATGTTCAGTTGGTCTAATGTTAAACCAATGGAGATTTTAAATAGCTAAATACCGAAAATAGCATTTATTAAATCACATTTTGACACTATATACTGATAGATAAACTTACCAGTACTGACCCAGCAGTTTATTGGCTGCTCCAAGGCTGTTTTGTTTACTTTTTTAATCGTTTTGTCTAATGTATTTCCTATGGAAGTTTTGCTAAACTATCAACAAACATGGCGGATTTGCCATTATTTCCATGGTAACCAAGAACCTTCCGAGCCTAATAGGTCCCTTTAATTAAGTAGTAGTGCTGTTAGCCTTGTTACAACTAACTGTTACAAACGTCACAAACGAGCTGATGTTGTGCAATGTTCATTACATCGCCTGCGTGATGTTGTAGTTAACAAAGTTATAATATTTCATTACAAGCATGTTTATAGACTACCCGTGACCATGTAGTTAGTGATTAGCAACAGGCCTAATGCAAACCTATAGATTTCATTGTAAATGTTAGCATTGTGCAGCGGGAACAGACGCATACCTCGGTGTTCCTCCAGACGCCTCCTTTGATCATAATCCGAGGCATTTTTGCTCTTTTAGGTTCCCTCAAATACAAACAAAGAAAAATAACTGGACTTATCTGTAGTATTACAAAAACAGACACGAAAGTCTGGCAGATAGAGGACTATCTGCGTTTGACGAACGTGCTCAAAACACCGGAAATGGTGACGACGCGTTGCATTGTGGGTTGTGTAGTTAGTGGTCAAGAGCAATACTGACACCTACTGGTGTGAAATGTTCGTCTTTTCTTCTCAGTATCCAACGGAACACAGTGGTAGATCTCAAATTGGGACCTTACTTTGATTTTTTTCTGTTTAATCGATAATAAAATAAAATATATTTAATTCAAGATCATTCATAAATTTATCTTGCACAATTTTTAAGCTAAAAAAAAAAAAAACATAAATATGTCATTACTTCATTATTTTTTGTGTAATGTTCATCTAGGCTATTGAACCATTTTTTAACTTTAATTAATTATTTTTTCGCAAAATAGTTATAATAGAAAAAAATTAAATTTATTCTAAGAGCATTGAAAACTGTACTAATCCAAACGCTGAAAAATCAGTTGAAATCTGGTCACATGAATTGTTTTCGCTACATTTTGAAAAACCCTTGAACAAGAAAAAAAGTGTACACATTTTGCATAAAAATGCTTTAAATGTAAATTTTAACAATAAATAAATAAATAGATAGATAAATAAATAAATAATAAAATAGATCTCAGGTAAAATGACACCGGAAGCAATAGTTAAAAGTAAATTAAGTATGTATGCTTTTGTCACAATAAAAAGTGTAGGATGTTCTTTCTTAAGTTAAGAGAGACAATCTATAATTTTAAAACATGATATTATTTTAAGAATGTAGAGGTACCTCTGGTTTGTATTTAGACCCACTGATAGTTTAAGTCCTTGCTTGATTTTTATTCAGTGTGCAAGAAAACATATGGTCAGTACAGTGTGGAGAGTAACTCATTACAAAAATCACTAGTTACTGTAATATATTCCCTAAGTAGAAACTAAGAAGTGCAACTCATTATAAAAATGTTGACAATATATTACTAGTTACAGTCTGAGTAACTCAAGTTACTTGTATTCAAATTAATTGCTTTTCGATTCTATTGAAAACGATATTTTAGGACCAAAACACCTCTAAAATAATGTCTGTTGGTTTAAAGGTGAAAAAAATATGAGAAAAAACTATGGAGACAAATCACGCCGCATGTACTAGCAAAGAAATTCTACATTTTGCAAATTTAAAAATGAAGAATTGTGAAAGAAAGAAAAAAAAGTACAGAGAAAAATAAATCAAGTTTTGAAAATTCAAAAAAATGTTTTGTAAAGAATACAGTTTCTCCTAAAAATATATATATATAATTTTTGTTTTGCAAAAAAAAAATTTGTTTTGTAAAGAAAAAAAAATCTGTTTTGTTAAAAAAAAATAAATATATATATATATATATTTTTTTTTTTGCAAAATTGTATTTATTTTTTACAAACATTTTTTTTATTTGCAAAACTTGATTTATTTATTCACAATTGTGAATAAAATGTAGAATTTCTTTGCTAATACATGTGGCGGTGATTAGTCTCCATAGAAAATGTGTTGTGACATCACATTTCTATTAATTAATCAGTAATTAAGTGTAAATGTAACAGGATTCGTTTTGTACAGTGTCTTAACAAATGTGTGATTAGCTCAAAGTAACTCACAGTAGTGTAGCATTTGTGAGACAGTAATATTGTAATACAAAATACTTTGTAATACACATTTTTCTCCCTGTAACTAGTAATACATAATATATTATAATTTTACAGTAAATTATCCAAAACTGTGTCAGTAAGAAACATATGTGAGGAGGAAAAAGATGTTGCCATATTGAATCCTGAAGTAATCATGCTCTCTATGTATTTAGACTGGCAAAGTAATCAGAACTATAGAAGTAAATGAACATTACACTTTCATTGTCTTTGTCTTTGTTTGCGACTGTTGTGTCTGCTCAGGAGAACGACAAACTGACTCCACGCCCATTAAAGGTGAGTGAGCGGTGCTTTTATTGTAACATTTACTGATTACACATAAATATTGGCAGGTCACATTTACAGTGCTGCAGCTGCTGATATTACAACAAGAAGAACAAGAACATGACAAAGAGACATGCACGGACACAGTAGGAGTCACTCCATCACCCACTTTCACAGGGCAGGACACGCTTAACCAGCCACTTACAGCTGCTTATGGGTTTACACTAGAGCTGGGCCACAAAAACTAACAACCCGATAAGTTTTTAGAGAATCTCGATAACGATATTTGGACATCAGTTCAACATAAAGGTGTAAAAATACGTGTTCAACTTTAAATATTCCAATACTGTAAGCTTAAAATTGACTGAATAACGTGGTGTTTATCGTAATTTTAGCAGGTTTGACTGTCTAAACAAAGTCGAACAAGTAAATTAGTGTGAATATTTCTTATATTTTATACTTGTTTTGTTGGCAATCAAGTTCAAACCAATCAAAATCTACTCACACTTAGTCCTTTGTTTTCTAATTTAAGATGGTATTTTGTTGTGTGTGTTAATTATCACACAAATATTTGTCAAATCAATCACAAAAGTGCATCAATCTCTCATTGTAAACAAAGCTGGTAACACTTTATAACAAGTACAACTTGATTAGCCTTAATAAACTCTTAATAAAGCATGCATAATGAGTTAATTCATCATGAACAAATGAAAAATGAATGGACTACACTAAATTATTTTCTAAGGTTTAGTAACAACTTAATTACTACAAGCTCAACCACTCAACCCTAAATCCTAATCTTAGCTCCTTAAGTGAGCAGTAACTAAGCCTTAATACACTTTTTCATCCATTAATTGATGATTTATTGATGGATTAGTAACTCTTTATTCATGCTTTATTAAAGGTGCACTGCGCAACTTTATGGCCAAAAATAAACTTTAATGAATGCATATTTAGATGCCTTAGTTACACTAAATAATTCTTAAAAATCTGTATTTTTACTTTGAGTGGGCTTGCATGGCCACAAAATAGTCTATTATTTGGCTTGGAGAACCCTGAACACGTCTGTTTTTGCAGAAAAGCTGTTCCTTTAGCTGATTTTGTTCATTTTATGGCGAAAAATGTATTCATCTCTATTCAGAAAGACACAAAGTATAGTTTTAACTTTCTAATTCTCCTGAATTGAATAGACTGACGTTTCACCTGCAGAAAGTTCCACAGTGCACCTTTAAGGCTTTACTAAGATCTGGTGTAGTTATTATAAAGTGGTACCACTTAGCTTCCTGTTTTACAAAGCTCTTTGAATTACTTATTGTACAAATTTTTATACAGTTTATATTTAAACTTGCCTTGTCTTTAAGAAAGTGCAGCATTACTTATTTAATTTTTATTGTAAATGAGCTTTTGTAGCATGTTTTTACTGCACGATGTACTCGATATTCTTCAAAACAACATTCAGGATATTATCTAAACTTCGATATATTGCCCAGCTCTAGTTTTCTTTTTTCTCATAAGGAAGACATTAAAGATGGCCCACACATTCTAATATTCAGCACCAGAATAAAACAATAAAGAATACTATATCATAATATCTGTTTGCACTAAATAACAATCTCATAAAGTATTTTCCATAACACAAATATGTTCAGAAATAGATCATATACATTTCACCTGACACGCTGAGCTGTCCAGTCTGTTCAGAGCGAATACTGTCGAGTTGGAGGACTGGGGCGAGTGTGAATATAAGTGATGTGACTCTCTAGGGTGACATGCACTGATATGTACAGCTGTAGATGCCCTCGAACCCACCCAGGCCGCCCCGCGTTAACGTCGTGTGTGTTTATTTCAGGTCCCCGGCGTCGCCCTGGATGGTCTTTTTGATTCGCAGCAGCATCGTGGTGAGCCACTGGTCCAGACGGGAGACAGAATCGAACTCTTTAACAGCTTCTGTGAACGCCTCGCTGTTCTGTTCCTCGTGAGCCTCCAGCAGTTTCTGTGAGCGAAGAAAAGGCAGAAGAAATGTTCAAGACTGAGGGGTCATTTATTAATCCAAGTAGAGCTGGGCGATATGGCAAGAAAATAATATCATGATTGTTTTTGGAGCCAGATCACGATTTTGATCTGGCTCCATTTATTTTCCTATTGTCTTTGAGGTAAACACAATTTACTATCAGTAGCTAAATCCATCTGTCAAAAGCTGACCAAGCAACCTCAGCCCTTCAATAAAAAGTTATTCAAAGATTTGATTAATTAGAACATTGTGTGTTGCTACAAAACAAGTGTGAAGGCTTTTATTTTCTTTCGGGAAGTTTGAATGGACAAAACTGGTCACAAACTTGAGGAAAAGTGATGTGTTAGACAATGAAAATGAAAGAAAATATCTCTGTTGTTTGGCCAAGTCAACTGTAATCGTGAATAATCGCTAAATTGTTATATCTTGTCTTGCAATAATCGCAATACTGTAGTTCCATATTGTGACATCCATACATACAACACAAAACAGATTTGTTTCACCTCAAAATTAGCATTTTTAGTGTGTGTGAGACAAGTTTTTGCTGCCCTTACTCTGTTTAGCACGTGAGCAAATGCTTGATAAATGAGGACATAAGTATTCCTGGTGAGTGACTAAAGTGAACATGCCATACCTTTAAAAGTTTGAGTTCTCTGGAGTCTGTGAACGCTGGAAACATTTCCTCGTACTTCTCTATTGCCAGCTGCAACCACAGACACACAAAACAATCACTGTGAGGTTAGAACCATGTTGTGGAACAATGTCAATGGTTATCAATACATTACAATGTTCTAGAACAATGGTGCCCAGGGGGTTTAATTTGACATGCAAAGAGGGACTGAGATTTGCTAAGAATGTCTGTCTGAGTGCATTTTAAGTTGAAAAGACGGTAAAAGTACACCAAACAGTTTTATTCAGCTAAATCATGAAGGTAAATATAATTTTCTTATTGCAAATACATTTTTAAATGTAACATAAAGATAAGTTTGGCTCTTGGAACGCTGCTAAAGCATTCAAACTGGCCCTTCAAATGAAAATAACATTATTTGACCCATTGAGAAAAAAAGTTTGGGCACCCCTGCTCTATGGAGCTCAACAGTGGAAGCCCGCCCTGGTTCCGGAAGAGTTTTGCCCCATGTTATAGTACCATAGGCTTTTCGAAAAATTCAAATTTTAAGAGTTTAAAGACATACCGCGGGCTATCCAGCTATGTGCTAACTCAGATCCACAGCGGGGTTGTTTTCAGCCTAAAAAGCACAACTATAACTTAAAATTCAGCAAAATGTCGTAATAACTTCGTAGTTTACAAAGCTGAAAAAACGGCTTTTAAACAAAAATGTAGGTCTTATGCTCCTGACTCACCACATAGCTGCTTAGCCCCAAGGACGTTTCCAAACTTTTAATATAATTTTTTATCGAATTCCCTATGGCAATTTAACATGGGGTCCAAGATGTTGGAACCAGGAAGTGGGCGGTCACTGTTGAGCTCCATAGGACGAGTATTAGTCCATTATGTGGCCATGCAAGCCCACTCAAAGAAAAAATACAAATTTGTAAGTTCTTCAGTGCAACAAATTTATCTGAATGATTAAAAACATATAGAAGCATATTTATGGGTCAAAAAGATACATGACAAGTCTTAGTTAATAGTTTGAACCACATATTTTCAGTCTATGTACATTTTAAATAATGTGCCAGAATTATTTATAATATTTATAGCTTCTCAAGTCTCATATAAAAGTCTCAGGTCTTTGGCTTCAAGTCCAAATCAAAGAGAGACAAGTCCAAGAGAAGTCCCAAGTCAGTGCCCCATAAGTCCAAGTTGAGTCCAATTTAGGTCCAAGTCGAGGTCTGTACTTAAATTTTAAAATGTTTTTTTTCAAGATTTACATCAAATTACTAAATACAGCTTATATTTGTGCAACTTCAATGATTTTTATTAAGTTCTGGTCACAAAAAAGGGACATTTTCCATTTTGTTTATGTAGAAGGTCACATGACATAGCCCTAAGTCCAAGTCAAGTCCTGAGTCACCGACCTTCAAGCCCAAGTCGAGGTCCCAAGCTTTATCAAGTCAAGTCATTAAAACAACCTCTGCTATCTAACACAGAAGTACCTTAGCGTTGAGCTCATCCACAATGAAGTGACACAGAGAAGCCTTGAAGAAGTACTCTTTGGCGTTGTACTTGAGCAGCGGGTTGTCCATGGTGCTCATCGCCACCTCAAACACAAAACATTCAAAACTTAAACTTAGAAATATAATTGTGTACATACGATGACAGAAGAATGTAGATAAACTTACCTGTTCATAGATTTCGATGGCCTTCTGGTACTGCTCCAACTGGGCGCTGTAGTGACCCACCTTCAGCAGACACTTGTTGGCAGAGCTGTAATGAAACAGTGAAAGTGAGGAAGAGTTTCTGATTATGGCTGAACGATTGGGTGAAAAATATCTAATTGTGATTTTTTAGACATTTGTAATTTGTTTTAAAAATCTGATTCTGTTCACATTTCAAACATGTCCAACACAACTGAGAAAGAGACTGAAACAAGTCGAGTTTTACTTGAGTAATGTTGTTTTAGTCACTTCATTCTTTGTTGTTGATTGAGAACAGTGTCTTTTGGTTGCTCTACCATGTTTGCTCTGAGTTATTTTTCCTAAATTAATATTTTAGGTGCAATACTCGATTTTTCTTTCCTTTATAATTTATGAAAAGATACATTAACAAGATATCTATGCTGGGGGAAATGATTTAAGTTGTTTTATTGTAAAAACAAGTAGGTATAGTCCCTTTGAACCTATTCATTTTTAGTGTCTCATAATAATTTAAAACCTATGGTCATGAGCTTTGGGTAATGACCGAAAGGGCAAGATCGCGTATACAAGCAGTCGAAATGAGTTTCCTCCGCAGGGTGGCTGGGCGCTCCCTTAGAGATAGGTGAGAAGCTCAGTCACACGGGAGGAACTCGGAGTAGAGCCGCTGCTCCTCCACGTCGAGAGGAGCCAGTTGAGGTGGCTCGGGCATCTGTTTCGGATGCCTCCTGGACGCCTCCCCGGGAGGTGTTTCGGGCAAGTCCCACTGGGAGGAGACCTCGAGGAAGACCCAGGACACGCTGGAGGGACTATGTCTCTCGACTGGCCTGGGAACGCCTCGGATTCCCCCAGAAGAGCTGACGGATGTGTGTGGGGATAGGGAAGTCTGGGCCTCCCTGCTCAGACTGCTGCCTCCGCAACCCGACTCCGGATGAAGCGGAAGAAAATGGATGGATGGATGGATAATAATTTATCCTTTAAAGCAGAACTAAGCAACTTCAGCAGTAGTGCTCCCCTACAGCTCTCTTGTACATATAGTACATACTGTATGTAACCATCATCACAGAGACTTACAAAAATATTTAATAAGGTAAAAATGTTACTTAGTTCTGCTTTCAAAATCTGAATGCTTTAAATATGAACTGACAAAGAATAAAAAAGAATCCCATGATTTTTAAACCATATTTTTAATTTTTACTTTGTCCTTTAGAGCTTGAAATCGCTTAAAAAAAAGGCTAATTTCATTAATTATGGACTAGTTTGTGCGACTCAAAGCAAGTGCATGTAATCTAATTTTTGTCTTGCGATATAGCTCGTATTAGTTTCAGCCCTGATAGTCTTGGTTTAGTCTAGTTTTAGCCCTCATAGTCCTGATTTAGTTTTAGTTTTATTCCTGGTCTAATCCTGGTTTAGTCCAGGTGTACTATTGTTTTATTCCATTTTTAGTCTAGCTTTGATCCTGGTCTATTATTAAAAATCCAATACATTGATCAAAACAACTGGTTTCATTAAATAAAATGTTGATAAAGGTTGAGAAAATATAAATATTATAATATAATATTTCGGTCACAATGCTACAATTAAAAGTGACTTTGCTGCCATAGTCTACGTATTAATGGAAACATAGGAGAAGACATTTTGTTTTTTGAGAGAAAAATTAAGGTTCTTCAAATATTGTGATTTTGATTTGATTGTGATTAAAGTTGCAGTTTTAGTTCTGTTATAAAATGTAAAGATTGTGGGCTTTACCTGTTGGATTCTTCGCCTTTGTATAGTCTGCGGCCTGCTCATAGTGGGCAATAGCCTGTAAAACAAATGTTTAAATACTGTATACCACACAGACAGAACTTGTAGAATAAATAAAGAACGTCTGTATGTGCGACTTACCTTTTCTATATCTACAAGCTCCGACTCATAAATCTCTGCAATCGTGATGTGGTGTTTGGCCGCGATGGTGAATCTTCCCTGGAGCAGAACAAGAATAAAATGAAGAATTCAAGAAAACGTGCAAGACTAAAGCGCACATATACACCGGTACTTTATGAAATGTGAAGAATGCAGAAGAAACATGCACAGGACACGCAAAAAGACACGTAGAGAAGAGAGAAGAGACGTTGATGGGCACAGGAAGGACACGTAGAAGACACAATGAGGAGAGCACAGATGGAGTTGTGGATGACACAGACAGAGAGAGAGAGAGATTACTCAAAGCACCATGTCCGTGTAGATGTCAATGGCCTGGTTCAGACAGTTGATAGCCTCTGCCAAAGATACAGAGCAGAGTGTTAAAAGACTGTTCACAGAAGCTTAGTAGTAATGAAATAAAGCCTAATATTCAAAAGTCTAAGTCTAAGCAAGACGAGAAAGTCCAAGTGAAGCGAGCAGCCTGGCCGAGAAGTAGATTTTTGTAAACAATGAATTTTAATCCAGATTTGAGCTGTTTTAACTGGATAAGATTTAATTGCTTAGGTAATGTAAGCTTTGACATTTTTATCTGGTTATAAATGAATTTGTCTTAAAACAAGAACAAAAATTTACCAATGAGGTAAGAACATTTTTAACACATTGGCAAATAATTTGGCTTATTAGACACAAACTCTGCACACCTGAATGGGCAACAGGTGTGTAAGAGAAAACCACTTCGTGAAGAATCCGTAACAGAAACTCCTGCACACTGTTTCACTCTGACCTTCTCCTTTTGTCGTCACTGTAGAATATCCGTGCCACTATTTACCAGAGCAGATGGCTATATTGCAGAATTGCATCAATATGAATAACATCTGAACTGCTTTTCTATGTATTGTTTTGTTTGCGAAAGTCACAAATATTTTGAGAATCCATCCGGTAGAGCCAGGTTAGATTTCAATCCAATCCAATCCACTTTATTTCTATAGCACATTTTACAAACAGTTGTTTCCAAAGTGCTGCACATAAAAAAGTGAAACAACTATAATAATTAAAAGCACATAGACCAGGACTATTCAATTATAGGCCCAGTAGTTATTTAGGCAGTATTTCTTGGCCAGCAGGATAAAATAGGTCAACTGGATCATATTATTTAATAGTTAGCCATCTTATTAGCCAGATGAGAATGAGCATTTTTTGCTAGAATCTGAAATGTTTACATGTGTATTTTACAGATGTTCTTTAATATACTGTCCCTATAAACAAATAACATAATTCTTCAATCCAGATTCTGTTATGCCATTTATGATTAAGACCTAAGTCCAGGTTTAGTCCTCGTTCAGATTTTGTGGTCTAGTTTTGTTCATGACTTCGTTTATGTCTGAAATCCAAATGTAGACTATAGGCTAAGTCTTGCTTGGAACCTGGTCTAGTCCCTCTGCTGCTCTAATTCAAGCCTGGTTGTTGACTGGCACTGGTTTTCTTTGGCTTAGTCTTGTTTTAATTCTGTGGCAATGTATTATTCTTTTATTTTGTATTTGTTCAATGAAAAAGTTGATTTCTTATACAGTATATAGCACCTCTGCGAGTTACTTGTGGTTACTGGATGTAAAACACTTTTGCAGTCCAGCCGTCAGACAACAACCCTACAAAAAATATAACTGAGTAGCCTTGACATAGGATAGACCAGTAAGTAAAATATTACAACAGCACACAGTCTGCCTTTGCTACGCCCGCTGAGTTCTGTTTAAGTAAAGTTACGATGCTCACCCTGAGGATCGGCTTTCTTGTAGGCGTTCCCTGCGTCACGAAGCTGGTGGCAGAGTCCAGTTTGTTCTGCAGCTGCATGTGTAGTCGTGCAGCTTGACAGAACGCATTCCCCGCCGCTGTCGTCCGAACGCACAAACACAAAAACAAACAGACACAAGCACAAGGTCAAGACTAAAGACAAAGAACACGTTTTGGTTTCAGGGATGTTTGGTGCAGAATGTGAGGAAACATGCAGGAGCAGCACGTCTCTACGGTCAAACTTTAGGATTATCTTTCTGCTTGGACATGTGCAGTCTGTTGTGTTGGAGATTTTGCCATATCATGGAGTAATGTGTTTTTCTTTTACGACTTTAGACACGAAAACACGCTAAACAAAATCGATGTTTCAGTCATACTAAATGATCTATTTTTACAAATCAAATCTGAAAAATTGCCAAGATTCATTTCTTTATGACTTAAAGGCACAGTCAAGTTTCAAGTTTATTTGTGTTTTTTTCCGACGTTTAAGCATTGTGTTAAAGTACAAAGAACAAAAGAAAATAGGGCTGGGCAATAATTGAAATTTGAGACGTCGAGATCGAAGTGAACCGAATTGTCAATTTTCTGGTTGTAGATTTTGAATCGAAAGATTGAAATATTTTTGCCTTTGTTTATGTTTATAAAGGTCATTTTACTTTTGTTTTTGAAAGGGTTAAACAAATTGAATAGAAGATCGAGATCGGTCAAAATGAGAAAAAAAAATCGTGATTATATTTTTTCTCAGATCGCTCAGCCCTAAAAGAAAAAATGCAAAAATAGGCTGAAGTTGAAGCTTATGGAGCCTGCCCCTTGCACATTTACACTGTAAACCTGAAGAGCTGCTGACGCTTCACAAATAACAATAAACAATATCCACAAATAAGCATAGGCTATGAAAATATAGTACCAGCCTTCAGCTTATCCATGTATAGCAGGATTGGGCAATTATTTTTACTCAATGGCCATATTCAATCCCAGAAGAGTGGTGAAGGACCGGACTGCCAACACTGGTATTCTCATTATCGCAAACGCATTTCTTTGACAAAAGACCAGTACAAATAAATAGTGTCCAACAAAATCTTAATTTTTCTAGTAAAAATTTTTTTTATGGCGTCAACTTCATTCTCAGAAAAATATGTTTTTTTCTAGTAAATTCTTTCTTAAGCTTAAACTTTATTTTATTAAAATTATTAGCTCAATCTCAAAATGTTACACGTTTATTATGGTAATTTCATGACAAAAAAAACAACTAAATATTATCAGCACTTGTACTTGGACGAGTAAAATGTTTGCATAAAAACACACAATAGATTTTATTATCAGAAAAATGTTCCATAATCCAAATTACAATTTTAATCTTGTAAAACATTAATAAATAAATTACTTTATTCTCATAACATTGTGAATTTAATCTCGAAATGTTAAAAGTTTCTTGTCGTAGACCAAGTTTTTGTCTCTTGCATTTCTGTTTCTCAAAAACATGCTAGGGGACTGATTGAAACAGGTCGCGGGCTGCATTTGGCCCCTGGGCCGCAGTTTGCCCAGGTCTGATGACACGTACAAAAGGAACTTTTAAAAAAGAAGCCTAAAGACTTGAATTTGGCAACTTTGAGACTACGAGTGATCGGTTGGAAAAAATAATCTATATTTGAACAGATGCATCAAATAGAGAAAAAGGAAATTACGATATGACGATTTCATCAAAAAAGCAGATTGTCACAAGATGAGCTCATGATTCGATTATAGTGTGTGTTGTAGCTGACTGTGTGTAGCGTGTGTGTTGTAGCTGACTGTGTGTAATGTGTGTGTTGTAGCTGACTGTGTGTAGCCTGTGTGTTGTAGCTGACTGTGTGTAATGTGTTGTGTTGTAGCTGACTGTGTGTAGCCTGTGTGTTGTAGCTGACTGTGTGTAGCCTGTGTGTTGTAGCTGACTGTGTGTAGCGTGTGTGTTGTAGCTGACTGTGTGTAGCCTGTGTGTTGTAGCTGACTGTGTGTAGCGTGTGTGTTGTGGCTGACTGTGTGTAGCGTGTGTGTTGTAGCTGACTGTGTGTAGCCTGTGTGTTGTAGCTGACTGTGTGTAGCGTGTGTGTTGTAGCTGACTGTGTGTAGCCTGTGTGTTGTAGCTGACTGTGTGTAGCGTGTGTGTTGTAGCTGACTGTGTGTGTTGTAGCTGACTGTGTGTGTTGTAGCTGACTGTGTGTAGCGTGTGTGTTGTAGCTGACTGTGTGTAGCGTGTGTGTTGTAGCTGACTGTGTGTGTTGTAGCTGACTGTGTGTGTTGTAGCTGACTGTGTGTAGCGTGTGTGTTGTAGCTGACTGTGTGTAGCGTGTGTGCTGTAGCTGATTGTGTGTAGCGTGTGTGTTGTAGCTGACTGTGTGTAGCGTGTGTGCTGTAGCTGACTGTGTGTAGCGTGCAGACTCACCACTCCAGTTCTTGGCCATCTTGAACATGTTGGCAGCTCGGGCGTACATCTCACAGGCGTCCTCCACCTTGTGATTCCCCCTGAAACACACATCTTCCTCATCAGAACTCTCTCTGTCAGACAGACGAGGTTTTCTGGGTCTGGTTCCAGCCGTGTTCAGGGTATTTTTGTAATGTTCAATCTCTCATGTGAGGCTCTGAACTAGTTTAGTTTACATAAGCTGTTTACTTTTGGCGACTCAAATGTAGGTTACATCTGTGGTTTGTTTAAAAATCACACAAAGACAACATCACTTTAAAATTATATGAATTTAAGAGTTTTATGTGAATGTCCCAGATGTTCTTCTAATGTAGTCACATCCTAGCTGACCTCAAAGTATTTTAGTTTGCACACATCCAGGATTTTCCCTCACATGTCTGACAAAAATATTCTAAATTTAAAACTGAAACTGTTCCTGATCCCTTTGGCGCTCAGGCAAATGGCTGGAGTCTTTTTAAGCTGCAGCTCTGTAGCTTTTGCTTCTGATGTCCAACAGGCTCTCATCAGACGTGAGAACTTTCTCCAAGCAAAAGAAAAACAGAATCTAAATTCTGCCTATTTTTTTTTTATAGATATAAGGATTGATAAAGCTGGTGTTGACATCTGAGACATAAATGACACTAGATTTGTCATATTTTGGGTTTTGACAATTCCTCTGTGAAAGCTGAAGGTCATTGAGATAAAAATTTGTTTTAGGGACCCAAATTTTTGGGGACTTTCTCCAGCTAAACTCAGACAAGACTGAAGTTATCATCTTTGGCCACAGAAACAAAGAGAACGCGTCAGCAGTCACTTCAGTCTCTCTCTCTGAAACCTTCAAGTCAAGTTAGAAATCTGGGGGTAATAATGGACTCAGACTTGAACTTTAACAGCCACATAAAGTCAATAACATCAGCAGCTTTTACCATCTAAAAAACATTGCCAAAATCAAAAGTATAGTGTCAAAGCCTGACCTGGAGAGGCTTATCCATGCATTTGTCTCCAATAGGTTAGACTATTGTAACGGCCTTCTCACCGGCCTATCCAAACAGGCTGTAAAACAGCTGCAGTACATCCAGAACGCTGCTGCTCGAGTCCTGACCAGAACCAGGAAGTACGATCACATTAGTCCTGTGCTTAAGTCTTTGCACTGGCTTCCAGTGGCTCAGAGAATAGACTTTAAAACAGCTCTGCTCGTGTTTAAGTCTCTCCATGGACTAGCACCAAAGTACATCTCTGACATGTTAGTGCGTTATGAACCATCTCGCACTCTGAGGACCTCAGGGACCGGCCTCCTGCTGGTGCCCAGAGTCAGGACTAAACATGGAGAATCAGCGTTTCAGTTTTTATGCAGCTAAGATCTGAACAGTCTTCCAGATGATGTAAGACAGGCCTCGACTGTGACAATGTTTAAATCTAGGCTGAAAACATGTCTTTTTATCTGTGCATATGACTGAAATACTTTGTCTGCACTCTTTATTTCTTTACTTCTTTTTAAAGTAAATTTTATGCTGATTATTAATTATTGTAATTCTGATGCATTTTCCTGCCTTGTAAAGCACTGTGAATTGCTTTGTATATGAATTGTGCTATACAAATAAATTTGCCTTGCCTTGCCTTGCCTAAGGAAGTTTACAGTAGAAATCTGAGTCTGGATCATCCCAGAGGCTGATTTTGCTCTAAATAAACGGGATACAATGAGATTTTTATATTTAACCTTTCCAGGTGCTTCATAGTCTGTTTTTTTCAGACACTCAACAAATGGAAATTTTCAAGAAAAAGTGGACGTCCCTTCGAAGGGACACCGGCATGATAAGGTTAAACTGCAAAAAATGAATTTCAAGACAAGTTATAAGATCAAGACGTTTGATCTGTTATAAGACGAAATACATTACACAAGCAATCTTATCCAGCGAAAACAGCTCAAATCTGGATTAAAATTCTCATTTCAAGTCATTTTAAGCAAGTCTAGATAGTTTTTGTATAGCGTACTTTTGCTTCTCAAATGAAGGTTACGTCTGTGGTTTGTTTAAAAATCACACAAAGACAACATCACTTTAAATGTTATATGGATGTAAGAGTTTATGTGAATGTCCCAGATGTTTTTCTAATGTAGCCACATCCTCGCTGACCTCAAAGTATTTTAGTTTACTCACATTATTACAAAATCCAAGATTTTTAATAAACTGTGTTAAACTGTTAAAGTTGCTTAAGTCTGGTTCTAAGACTTAAGTCTAGTTTCAAGCATTTTGACTAATTTAACCTCAATTTATTGTAGAGACATGGATTATTTTCCTTGTTTCAAAGTGTTTTGAACTAATTTCAAGACATTGCTTCTTATTTCGAGCCATATTATTTGCCAATGGGTTAAGGAAACCGCTCTTAGCCCATTGGCATTTTCTTATAGCCAGTTAAAAATGTTTTAAAACCAGTAAAATATTCTACATTACACAAGCAATCCAGTTAAAACAGCTCAAATATGGATTTAAATTATGATTCCAACTAATTTTAAGAAAGTTTAGTTGTATAGTTTTTGCAGTGCATGTTAGTTTTCCCAATGCAAAAAAAGAACTTAACGACTTAAAAAAAACCCGAGCCATAATAAACACGCGCCACAGGCGACTGTGTTTACAGTAGACGCTATAGCACAAACATAAACATGCCCACGCAGGTCTTTGAGGAGTCCCGGTCCACAGAAGGCCCTGCTATGTCCCACCCCTGTTCCCCACGGCCTCATGTGTCCAGTCCAGTCCTCTACATGTCCGTGACGAGTGCGTGACAGTGACAGTGAGCTGTGTGCGTGTCTCTGAGCTCGCTGGAACAGAGGAATGACTGCTGTAAGCCGATGGCGCATGAAAAAAAAAAAAAAAAGAAAGAAAGCGAGGAGGCCCGAGAAGGACAGAATAATGTCACCGTGGCTGCGTCTTTTTGAGCCAATGCGCGCGTGTCCCGTGTGAGCCAAAAATACAGGTCTGTGCGTCGCGTTGTGAGGTGTATTTCACGGCTGACACGGGTTGAAGCGGACCGAACACTCGCGTTTATTCACCGAGGCTGTAGCGTGAGCAGACGGGCCCCGGTCCCTCCCCCCATCAGCAGCTGAAACATTTACCCGAACATCCCTCCGAGGAACGAGCCGGACGCCTTCACCTTCTTGTCGGCCTCGGCCATCAGCTGCATGGCCTCCTTCTCTTTGCCGGTGTTGTCCATGTCGCCTGCTTTGACCCGGGTTAGAGGAGCGGAGAGGAGCTGTGGTGCAGATGAGCGCTGGTGCTGATGCTGAGCTGCTTCTGCGGCTGCGGGAGGAGAACCGGACCCGTGCTGACATCTAGTGGCCACTGTCTGCAATGAAGGACTTTTAAAGGATTATGCTCAGAGGTGGCAAAAGTACTGAAGTTCACTACTCAAGTAAAAGTACTAAAAACACATCTGGTATACTTAAGTAAAAGTACAAAAGTAACCCTGTGTAAATTTACTTAAAGGTGGGGTAGCTGATTTTTAGATTTTTACTCTTACATATTTTCCTTATAAATCCTTCAAGACATTGTTAATTTCAACATTCATTGAAGTCTGGCTGTAATTTTGGCTTCTTGCAAACAGCAAAGTGAAACTAGAGAGGACAACCCAAGCTCAGCCAATCAGAACGCAGCGTTCGGCTCCTGATGAAAACTAAAATTCTTTATTAATCTTCTCAGATTGTACACAGTGGGCTATTTTTTTCATAAAGTGCTACATTTATGTTATACTTTTTGAGGAAGGCACAAAGGTTGTATTTTTTAAACTAAAAAAGTTAGTTACCTCAGCTTTAAGTATGTACAAAAAGTAAAAAGTACAATCACACTGACAAAAGTTTTCCTCTAGTCTAGGTTAAAATTAAAAATACTAGGAATTTGGCAGCTTATTTTGCTCGTTAGCTTATTTTCCTGATTCTTTTCAAGAGATTTAACTTGATTCACATTGGTAAAAATGTCTTACTTCACCAGCAAATCCTTTGACTTGAAATAAGAAAAAAAAAATGTAGAAAAGGCAGAAACAAATCATATAATCTATGATCTCACAAAACAAATGAAATAACGATTAAAATCCAGGATTTCAGACATTCTTCCAATCTAAAAATACGGTGTTTTTTTTGTAGTGCACAAAGTTAGTTTGTGATGTTGTGAAGTGTGATATGAGCTTTACAGTAAATGTATTAAAATTCATCTGATTTTTATCATGTCACAAATATAATGAGCTAAGATACAATGACCAACAATTATTTAAAATACCTAAATTATCACCTAATAATTCATAATGCTTTAGGTCCTTCAGGCTTCATCTGGCTGCCATGAGCAAACCTTTATATTCCTCACATAGCTCTGGCCAATCAGAAAGAAAATAGGCTTTAGACAATTCTTTAGTTAGACAGTCTGAAACCTTTTATATGATGTGGCTTCTGTTTTTGTATTATGTAATCACGTCATGGAAGTCAATTAAAACAGTAAATAATTTACTCAGACTTACTGTGTAAAATGTACTTTTCTGAGTTTTGGACCATGTTGTTCAAAGTTGTATTTGGATTGATTCATCGATGTTTGAAAAATCATGTATTATATTACCTGCAGCTGATAACACAGTGCTCAGAAAACCAGGTTTTCACCTACCACCCTGCTCACAAAAAGACATGTAGGGTTAGGGTTCAAAATTGTTCTGTTGCCACTTGAAAAAGAAGTCAATGGACCTGTTCATATTTCTAAGCAGTTTTACATAACTCTTGTGTTTTAAATAAAACAAATCTAAATGAATGATTTACATTGTATGTAATAGTGTGATACAAAAGGCATATAACACATACATACATTGGGTCCGCTTTAATGCATACTTTCAAGTAAACGTCACATCAGAAGATGTAAACTAATAAAATAGGCAAGTAGTACACACATCAAGTGGCTTATGGCTTCAGCAGTGGGTCGTTTTGGTAATTTACCAAATAACAAGCAACATTAAACAGCTTATCTATGCTTCCAGAGACAGACACTGGAATTACTCTGTCAAAAAGTTTGTTTTCCTTTACTCTCTGAATGCAGCGCTCCACATGGCGAGCAATAGACAGGCTCTGGTTAAAAGGGCGATAAACTCTGCAGGGAGCTAGTTTGTCAATCAGAAAGCCCTTGTCAACCATCACTGCCATGTCTGGCTCTAGAACACTGGTGATTCCTGAGCGTTTGAAGATTTCAGGATATCTCATAGATCCCGCATATAATGAAGACACAAACGTGATTGCTCCATGAGGCGCCATGCCAATCAAGGCCTTCAGTTTGGTGTGTGACTTGTGTGTTGAAAACAGTTCAAGGAGATCTGACGGTGCCTGGCAGGATATCTCTGTGCAGGAAAGCACCACTTGTGTGTCAGAGTAGTCTGCAAACACTGGCGGAAGAAGAGCTCTCACAACCTCACGTGGCAACCAGAGACAGTCCTTTCCCAGCAGCTGATAGAGGAAGTTGGACCATGTGGGTATAATCCTGCTCACTGCTGCGCAATCGACTCTAAACATTGCAGCAAGATCCTGAGGTAGAAGGCCCACAGACAGGTAAATGAGAAACATCATCAGTTCATCACTGGGCTTGAGCTTCTGAAAAACAAACAAAAAACACAATTTACTATTCAATACTGCATTGCAAATATAAAAACAAGCTTTTACATCAATCACTGTTTGTATGTAATTTCTTTTGCTCAGCTCACAAATGCAGTTCAAGGAGAATACTAACCTGTGTTTATTATCTGACATAAATCACGATGTGAACATTGTGTAAAGTAGGTCTAAGAGGTCTAAATCTGTATTTCTTACCGTGGATCTAAGAGGATCGCCTTCAGAGACCTCAGTATTTGTGACCCGAATCATCTTGGCTCTCACTGCGGGCTCAATCAATCTCCAAAAGTTTAGGAGATGTCTATAAGAGGCAAATCTGTGAATATAATAGAGAACCACAGTTTCACTTTACTGAGGCGCTTTTGTGCAGGGCAGTGACTGTAAACAGATCTCGTACTAGAACACTATTACTCACTTCCCTAGTTAGTACCAAAATGAATATTTAACCATATAGGTTTTATTTCTATGATTACTACTTTGAAAATAAGTTTGATTTTTTTTTTTTTTCTACAGAGTAAACTTACTAAAACACATTGCTAAAAGGGCCTTTCAAAAAAATAAGAACATTTTGCTTATTTTGAGGTAAAAAAGTGAAATAATCTGCCAGTGCAGTAAGACAATTTGACTAACCTGTGTAGTTGTTTTGAGCAGAAAATGCTAGTTTCAACTTCTCTTGACAAGATTTTTAAGCAAATCTGTTCTTAAAGGTTGTATGGAGGATTTTCAAAAATTATTTGTTGTCAGTCTGGGTCAAAAACAGTTGCATAGAAGGTAAGGTAAACTGGGACAGAATATCTTAAAACAAGTTAAACAATCTTAGTAAGTCTTGGTCATATCATTATTTTTATGTAAGTTAGAGTTTCCTTTTTTTTCAGAGCAGGATTAAAAGATTTACCATCCTCCAGGTAACTTTTATTGCAGCTTCTTGTTGAATGAAAGTTGACCAGATTGCTTTTGTGTACAGTAATTGCATTCATAGAAAAGGTGCGGGATTATGAGTGTTGTTTTTGTTATTTAAGCATTATATTAAAGGTGAGGTAGCTGATTTTCACATTGCAAACACGATTTAGGATTTAAATTGGACTTTCCTCTCATAAATCCTTCGACACATAGTTAATATCCACATGGATTCATTTTGGTTTCAATTATGGCTTAACAACCTCTTTTTATAAACAACAAAGTAATGTTTTTTAATTATTCATCTCAGACAGTACTCAGATGTGTCATTTTTCATATTTTTTTAAGAGGAAAACACACAACTAAAAAAGTTAGTTACCCCAACTTTAACGGATAAAAACAGTGCTGGTCCAGTTAATCTTTGTAAATAGATAAACTGTTCTTACAATTTAATGAGATGTTTTTTGCAGGAACTGACCTCGTGAGAAAGCGGATATCGTCGTCTGAGCCAGCAAAGCGTTCCAAAAAGAAGCTGCTCTCCAGTGGCAACTTTGTCTCCTCTTGTAGTTTCTTTGCTTCATCCTGTAACTAGGGAGGTCAAGATTATTACGTTAATCGATAATCGTGATTATTCAAGCCCTAATATAATCACAAGAACAAAAGAATAATTATTGAGACAGATTTAGAAGCAAAATCAAACGACTTTTTAATGTTTAGTCTATAGAAACATGAGCAAAATATCAATTCCTGATTAAAGAGAACCCTGAGTATGAAGACAAATCTGGCTAAAATGCTTGTACTGGTCATGCTTACTAAAATAAATTGCAAACAAATATATAACTGCTTACTATTTTTTTTTTTTTTTAATAAAAATTCAGTGTCACTAGATTCCACATTATCTTACGTTATTTGGCCAAACTCCAGCCCAAACTGAAAAGGTTTAACTGAGGAATTCATGTTGCTTAGTTACCTGCTGGCGCCTGTTACCTTGACAACACTATTTTATGTCACAACCACAGCAAAATGGCAGCCTCCATGTAATTTCTTTAAAACACAATTTTAATAAAACTACAAATACTTCCAAGGTTTTTGCACTGTATTTATATGTTATGATATTATAAGTGTTTTAGGATAAACATGTGATTATAGCCAGGGTTCACTTTAAGGCGAAAATGTGTTATCTATTAGAGACATAGTTATTTACTTATTTATTTTTAGTTCCATGTTATAAATATACATTTACAAATATTGGCTAGAGGATAAATACAGCCATCACTATTGGTTCAACCCAACCTTAGTAAATGTTGCTAGGAATGCACCGATCCGATACTGGGATCGGATAGCGGTGCCGATCCAGGCAATTTTGCTGGATCGAGTATCGGCTTCATGATATCGGTTCAGTCGATACCATTGTTGTGCTTTTAATTGGACGTAATTAGACTAATTTATTGGCTGTTGTTGATCCAGAACATGTCATAATGTTTGACATTTTGTTTAGATTAAGTTGTTAAGTTGTGACTTGCACTAGCGATAATATTTACATAAAACTACATAACCAAATGTCTTATGATTTGATAAGAAAAATAAGGTATTTCAGTTCTTACACTAGTATCGGTTGATATCGAGTATCGGCAAATACTTAAGCCAAAGTATCGGAATCGGTATCGGAACAGAAAAAGCTGGATCGGTGCATCCCTAAATGTTGCCATTTAAAAAACAAACTTTAACTTTTAACTTATAAATATTATTGTGTTAGAAGCTAAATTAAGTCATTGAATAATCTCAATTTAAAGCAAAGGCATCTAAATGTTTCTTGTCACATTAACATGTTTTGCATTCAGAACTTTGGCTTCATAAAACTAGTCAAAATGTTGAGGAAAATTGCTGTGTTACACAATGAGAACGCAAGAAAATGTAAAATATCTCTGTTATTTGATCATAACAATCGCAATCGTGAATAATTGCTAAATCGCAATATTTTGTCTCTAAATAATCGCAATAATAAAATGTGATATCGTGACACAATTACCTGTAACTCCACTTCCATCCCGATGTTACTCGTTACACAGTAATCGTGGTCAGAAGCAGGGCTCTTCTTCTCTGTTTGTGGAGAATCCTGTTGTGCCCACACACTGAGACTTTGAGGCAACGAATAACTGTTCCACTGAAACAAAACAGGCACGGATCCATTCCTTAACTTCCTCAATCCTGCAGATGTTTTCACTAAATCTTCTGGAACAAAATGCCGACTGCACACCCGCGTGGCTCTTGCAGGGCCGGGAGTAAAATCGTCCCTCCGGATTTGAGCTAACCACTGCTCCCGCAAACTATCATCCCTCGGGAATGAATGGAAACTAACATTAAGGTTGTACCGAGAAGAGACGGTGCAAAGAGGTACACAGCAGTGGAACTTTGATGTCCCTATTGTTTGAAACAACAGTCGCTTTTTTGTACGGCCAAACACACTCATTTTCCACGATTAATAACAAAACAACAACCTTACTCTGGATTTTTCGTCATGCGAGGACCCATGAACCGGAAATACTCACGCCTTCTCTCGTCACCCGGAAGTGAAACCGCGGAGGAAAAAAAAAAAAAAAGGCGCTCGTATATTTATTTTATTTTAATTTATTTTTAAACATTAATCATATTTCACAAATGAATACAATTGGGGCAAGTAAAGAGAGAAATAATATTAAGAAAAAAAAAGAAATAGTCAATGAAGGTCCATACGTACGTTGTACGTACAAAAGTACAAAATGTTCATAGCTAATTTACTAGCAATTCGTTAAAGAACTTACGACAGATTATTACAACCTTTCAAATCTTTACTCAGTAGCATAAGAGCATTGTGGAAAAAGTAATTAGTTATTACTTATTAAAAATGTAATTAGTTGCACTATTTAGTTAATGTCCCAAGAAAGGAGCTTATAGTTATATTACTTTGTGTGTATTATTGCAAACATCCGTCAAAATTTGGATTTATAATTTCATTATTGGCATAAAAACAAAGGCAATCAACAAATAAGCTCCTTAAACCGGCTCATATTCAGTAAAATCAACATTTAAAATGATTCTGGGCCCTGATCCAGCTGCTTATCTGTGTCTCTAAGCCGTTTTATGTCACACAATAAGTCACCTTTGTAGATTTTTTTTTACTTAAAAGTAACAAGTAGGTTTGTTAGTAACTATAATTTAATTACAAGTATTTTCACAGTAACTAATTTACACTACTAGTTACTCAAAAACGTAAGTTACATCCAACTCTGCAGAAGAGCAAGAGCCTTATGCTTATGTTTCAGTGAGTAGATAAAGGAACAAGATTTCAACAGAAACAAGCAGGAGGTGGCAAGGACAGGGGTTTTCAAACTTTATGAGGCTAGTAGGGACCCCTTATCGATATAAAAATACCTTAAAACCCCCTAAATGGCGTCACATTATTTCATGAGAGTTTTGGATTATTATTTGTTCTTCAGACATTTTGTTGAGATCCTTATTTCTCTTTTGTAATAAAATAAATCACACTTGTTCCAGAGTGTCTTATACCTTCTGCCACAGTTGCCCATTTATTATGACTGAAAGATAGATTGATGAGACCTGCTTACATAATGAATATATCTTTATTAAAGTCTCAAACAATTCTTAAATCAAACATGATTATGTAAATACACAATAAATACAAGTGTTTGGTAAATTAACGCATGCAATCCTGATGTGTTCAGAACAACTCTCATTCCTTTAACAGACAGAAAACAGATACAGGTCATGCACTGAATATTCTTTTATAATAAAAAACAAGTTTATGAAGCTTTCAAGGAGACCTATTATGTTTTTCAATGTTTTTAGGAAGAAAGTATAATGTAGATCAATATTCCACATTTTGTTCATTGGCCCAGCGTTGGAAAGTAACTGAATACTTGGACCGAAAATACATATTCAGAATACTTATTTCGAATAACTGTAGGGGAGAGTGGGGTGATTTGTGCCAGTGGGGAAGTTGTGCCACCCCCTGTTTCTAAAGACCCATAGAAGAAATTAGTTTTGTGAGCATACATTATTGAAGACTTATCCATTTAATACATCCTGTAAAGATGGAGCCTTATTGCAGGAGAAATAAGGGCGTTTTAGTACAAAAAATATTTTTTGCCCTTCAAAGTAAAATTTCTATGATCAAGGTTTTTTGATTGTTGTAACTGAACAATTATAGGCAAGTTTGTAATATATCACCATGTGTTAGTGCTTTGGTAAGAGACATTTGAATCTATAAAGCTGGCATGATTTTAGCTCAAAACTGAGAGATGATGCATTTTTTCCAAAATGGTGGGCCTGGGGTGATTTGTGCCAAAGAGCCTGGGTTTAGTTGTGCCACTGACACCACTTTAATGAATAATTGAAAAAATATGATTTTTTGGTAATTGTGTCATTTTATCACTAAAGCAATCTAATTCTTCATTTTACACCAAACACAGGTGGAAAAATTAGGAAATAAGACCAAAATTCAAGGAAATTGGACTTATCAATCAAGTTTGGCGTTTAATTCTGAGCAGACATGTGCATGTTGTGCTCGGCCTTTTTTCTCTTTAATGTTAAATAACTTATGTTTAATCTAAAATTTAAGTGGAAAATGCATAATGAGTTTAACCTGCAGAAGATATCTGTTTCTGAAATTAAAATATACTATTTTACTGTAATAATAAATGGCACTATTTACCCCAGTGTAATCTCTCCAAAGGCACAACTTCCCCCAAAGCACCGGGGCAAGTTGTGCCACAAGACAACTTTTTTTCAGAAAGCCATATTTCTTAAATACTGTACTTCAGATCAAAAATGAGTTTGTTGCTGTTGGAAAGTGGTTGCATGACATTTATGAACCATAATTGAATCCACATTTTTGTAGAAAGTAAAAGTAAAGTAAATACAGAATACAGTGCAAGGGGATAGGTGGTAGGTGAAAACGAGGATTTTTTGAGCTATGGAGCTTTAATAAATATTCATGCATGAACACTCAGAGGGTTAAGTGGTAAATACCAGGGCTGCAACTAACGATTATATTGGTAATTGATTATTTATTTCGATTAATTGATTAGTTGTTAATGTTGCAAAAGGCTGGTCAGGTTTTAGAGAGATTTTTATGATTGATATTGTAAGTTAGTAAGTTAAAATTTCTAAAAATAATACAGTTTATTTTGGTTTGAGCAGAATTTGCTTATGTAAAACAGTCTGCCAGTGGATCAAGATTCTTTCTCTAGTTAAAAGAGTCATTTTTTAACAAGAACCAGACGTGTTTTTTTGTTTTTTTTGTTCCATTTGCACTGGGAGCTCATTTTACTTTACAAGTTAAATATGCTAAACTCAAGATCATGTTCTTAATGAAATTTTAACTTAATTGTCTTTTGTCTGGTTAACAAAACCTGTGTTTGATAAGTAAACTATTTGATCACTAAATTTGTTGATGATTATTGGATTAATAAATTACTGTAGTTACATTAAACAGAGGTGGAAGTAAGTCCCAAGTCAAGCTGTTGCACTGTCATCAAGTCATATAAATAAATAAACAAATAAATAAATAATAGCTTGAATGATCATTAAGGGGCACCGTGGCCTTGTAAAATTAAATACATTTTTGTACCCTGTCTTATTTTTTAGCAATGTAAAAATGCAATGCAAAAATGCTATTATATAAAATCTAAATAATTTTTTCTCCCTTTACATCCGGTTTGTCACTACAATGTTTTAAAACCTTTCTCCATCCCAAATTAAGAGTAAAGAAAAACTACTCTCATGAGCTGTCAAGTGTTGTTTTCAATTCATAAACAGTAATATCTTCAGTACATTTAATTTGCCTAAAATAAATCATATTACCGTGATTAGAAATATCTTTAATATTAAAATTGCTGTTGAAAGACTTCAATGTTGTCATCTGGACAGCGTTTTCAAAGATCAAGAGGCTTTGACTTTCATACTTTCATCTGAAAGAGTCAAAAAAAAGAGTCGAAACATCTTGATCTTCGGAGATGCGGTTCAGGTGACTATATTGAAGCCTTTCGACTATGAATCACTCCTGGACGAATGAGGGATTACACCATCTTATTAAAATTGTCACAAAAAAACAAAACATTTTTAGATTTCTGCATCAGCTTGAACTTTGTACATTTTCATTGTTTGCGTTTTTCAATACAAGTCATACCCAAGTCATCAAGTCAAGTCACAAGTCAAGTCAGTCTCCCACCTCCGGCATTTAATCGATGAACTTGTTGCAGCCTTGGTAAATATGTAAACATGTCTGGAGATATGTTTCCAGTAACAGCACAGAATCCTGTACATTCTGCTCAGTTCTCCTCTGACAAAGTCTCATGAGGCGTGGAGGGTCTGGACTTCTTGTGACCTTTGACCTCTGACGACCTGTCCAGTAGAAAGTCCTGGATCTCTCCCGGCAAGCAACGAAACCTTTCCTGAAAATCCGACTCCACTGCTCCCTGAAGCTAGAGTAAAAACATATTTTTAGTGGATATACAGTATAAAGGTTTTCAGTGCACTAAGACTTTAACATTGTAAGCATCAAATTAACCAAACGCTGTGGCGCATATCAGGTTTTTATTAAATGTCTCCATAGCAAAAGTTTGTGAAGGAAACTATAACAAAAGTATCTACTGTCCACTGCTCTTCTGCTGTGTGTGGACAGACTTACTCTGGGCTTCAGCTCCTGGATCTGCTGCAGCAGCTCTGTGTGCTGCTCCTGGAGCTGCTCCACACGCTTCGCCTGAGCTTCCTCCAACTGTAAAAGACACAAATGTACCAGCACTGTAATGACCCCTGTCAGTCAGTTAACCAACCACCTAACCTACCTACCACCCACTCAACCAAAAACTTAACCAACAAAACAAACAAACCGACCAACCACCTACTCAACCAACCAACCAACAAATCCAACCAACTGACCAACCACCTACTCAACCAACCAACCAACCAACCAACCAACAAATCCAACCAACTGACCAACCACCTACTCAACCAACCAACCAACCAACCAACAAATCCAACCAACCACCTACTCAACCAACCAACCGGCCAAATACCCACCCACTCAACCAACCACTCACAGTCCCAACCAACAAACCAACCAACCAACCAACCAACCAACCAACCAACTAACCACCTACTCAACCAACCAACCAACCAACCAACAAATCCAACCAACTGACCAACCACCTACTCAACCAACCAACCAACCAACCAACAAATCCAACCAACCACCTACTCAACCAACCAACCGGCCAAATACCCACCCACTCAACCAACCACTCACAGTCCCAACCAACAAACCAACCAACCAACCAACCAACCAACCAACCAACCAACTAACCACCTACTCAACCAACCAACCAACCAACCAACCAACCAACCAACCAACCAACCAACCATCCAACCAACCAACCAACCAACCACCTAGTTAGAGGCTGGTCCCTGAGATCCTAAGAGTCTGAGATATTTCATAAGGGACCATAAGGAACATATCAGACTTATACCATGGAGGTAGGCCACGGAGAGAGTGCAAAGACCTGACCACAGAACTAATATAATTCAGGATTACAATAAGAACAGTTGACCAAATCTCACCCGTTTGATGTTCTGGACGACCTCATTCACGTAGCACTTGTTGATCTCAGTCTTCTCCCTAGAAACAAACAGAACCAAGATTGTAACTGTGCTGAGTGTGATCAGAGTAAAAAAAAGAGAGAGAACATGGCTTTATATGTTGAGTTTAGGAAGGGTGCAAAGTCATACTCCTGTGCAAGGTGTTTTTCTTTGGTTTTGGCATCGTTGATTCTTTCAGTTCTCCTTCGATCCATCAAACGTTTTAGTTCTTTTTTCTCCCTGAAAACAAAGCAATAACTCATAACTATGTTGGTTTTGATCAGGACAGGGCTCTGACATTATATGTTTTAAGGCTGGAGTTAACTGGTCAGTGTATCTGAACTCTTACTTGTCCTGGACAACAGTGAGTTTCTTCATCTGCACACTGTGGTTTTCTTCTGCCAGACTGCTCAGTCTTTCTGTCAGCTGTGAAAAACAACAAACATTTAGCCAGGCTGTGAGTCTGAGCTCTGACAAACACTTACAGAAGTCGTACCACTCGGATATGCTCTCTCTGGAGGTATTTCTGGCTGTAGTACTGTTCTTGTCTCAGAGACAGAAGCTGCTGCTGTTGCTCCTCTCTGGCCTGCAGGAGGAGCCTTTCCCTCTCACTTTCCTCCGCTCTGAAAAAAAAAAAAAATAAAAAACAACATATATTAATATAACCAAAGCTATACAGTCTTAATTACAGTATATCAGCTTAAAACAGGCAAAACATTTTTTTTTAATTTACACATTTCTGTGTTTTGGTCAGCTCTCTCAGTAAAGACTTTCATGTGGAAGAAACACCATTTTCCAAAAATTGTTCTATACCTGAATTTATTCCACTTCATCCATATCCAAATTCTCTTGAACATTGTAACTTCAAAGGTTGTGTTTTCTCAAAATGCATTTTTCTTCACAGAGTCGTCAGTATGACTCTCTAAAGTAGCTCCTACGCAACAAACTTTGACAGTCTCGCACTGACTTAACTTGAATTATTAAAGGATTAAGTCTAAAAATGCACCAACATTTGAATTTTTATAGAAATTTTCAGTCAGATCATTTTTATTTTAAAGATATCCAAAATTCTTCTCTAAAAACCTTTGCATCTAATGTGTCAATAAAATTAATTAATACATTTAAGTTTGTCTCTGTCTACTTGCCTGATTTTGTTGACCCCTGTTATGTTGACCCTGTTTTTCTTACATTCAAGTGAGTAAACTACACCTGAAGTTTTGATCCTGCAGTGTCTTGGCTTAATTTTGTTTGTCATAGAAGAAGGGATTCAATGACCAGAAGTAAATCATTCTGAACGAACCTGCTGTTTTTGCGAGCGATCCTCTTGTATTTGCTGCTCAGGTCCAGGTAGAGTTGGTTTGTTTTGCATTGGTGTTTTTTCAGCAGCTCCTTCAGCTCTTTGTTCTGCCTCCTCTGATCTTTCAGGTAGAGTTTGGACTGTTGGAGACTGTCCATGGAGCAAACCGGGACGTCTAGAGTGGACACAAGCTTTAGGCAAATAGAACCTTATATGATAGAGCAGCATGCAAGAAATGATCAAAATGATATTAGGAATGGGACGATTCAGTTTGGTCACAATTCTATTTTTGTCTTGATGGGCCATGATTAGAGATGTCACAATATCACATTTAAGTGTTACCATTATTATATGACCACATTTCATTCTCATTGTCAGACATGTCATTTACTCAAATCAAACTTTCCTAATGAAAATAAAATGCTAATGTGACAACAACTTAAAACTGAATTAAAAAACGTAATATTGCCTCTAAAATTTTAATTGCATGACATAATTTTGCTTCAGAATGCCAATGATGATTTGTCTTTATTTTATTTATTATTACTATTATTTTTTGTCCCATCCTCAGTTACCATCAACACTCTCACCAATTAAAACGCTAAGAACGAGGTCTTCAGACTTGGAGGGAGGCTTGACGGGATCTAAAGCAGAGATAAGATTAGCTCAGTCACAAAAGACAATGGCTTCTGTTCACGTAATAGAACTCAATTCAGTTATAAAGCCAGATGAAGGGCAAGAGACAGCTTTATTAATATATGTACTTTTAGTGTAGTACTTGACTCATGGTTTGAAACCGCTTTTTTAAGGTCTTTGTCTCGTCTCGGACTTGAGAACAGTCTTGTCTTGGACTTTATTGTTTTATGGAATGTGTAGTTTTATTTTTATTTTATTTTCTACCATTCATGTTTGCTAAATTAATAATCTTGGGAAGTCTTCAGAGGTGACTGTTGTTGTACAATACAAAAATACATTGATTTGATTTGACTCGGTTTTATCTTGGACTCGGTCTTGTCTTCAGCACCAAGACCACATTTCATTACCACCACGCTCTGCTAAACTTGCACCAGGACTTCATGGCCCCAGAGCAGTGTCCTGTCCCAGACTCAGTTTGTAATAAAGACTGCACAAAAACATGTAGACACTGATAATCAGTGTTGGGGAAAATATTGAAAAAGTAATTAGTTACTCATTACATGTAATGTAATTAGTTACACTACTTAGTGGCCATACCAGCTCGCTAAAGCCTGATCCCGTCAGATCTCAGAAGCTAAGCATGTTGGGCCTGGGCAGTACTCGGATGGGAGACCGTGGAGGAACCTCAGGAGCCACAGTGAGGCAACAGAGGAGAAACTCATTGTTGTGTCCTTAGGCAAGACACTTCACCCACATTGCCTAGTATGGATCTGGTGTGTGTATGAATGGTTGGTGGTGGTCGGAGGGCCGATGGCGCAAAATGGCAGCCTCGCTTCTGTCAGTCTGCCCCAGGGCAGCTGTGGCTACCATAGTAGCTTACCACCATCGAGTATGGAATGAATGAATAATGCATCATGTGAAGCGTCTTTGGGTGTCATGAAAAGCACTGTATAAATCCAATGCATTTATTTTTTTTTAGTGCCCAAGAAACGTAGTAATGTATTTACATTACTTTGTGCAATTATTGCAAACATCAATCAAAAATAGGATTTAACATTTTATTATTGCCATTTAAACAAAGGTAAATAACAAACGAGTTGCGTAAATGGGCTCAATTGAAGTAAAATCAACATTAAAAGTTTTATCTCACACAATGAGTCACTTTTCTAGATTTTTTGGTACATAAAAGTAACTATGAGTATTTTGTTAGTAACTGTAATTTAATTACAAGTATTTTGACATTTTGTCTTGGTCTCGAACTATAAAATTCTCAAACCTCAGTGGTCTCGGTCTTGGGGCTCTGTGGTCTTGGAAAAGTCTTGGTCTTGATTATTGCAGTCTTGACTACTACACTAGTACTTTGTCATGAAATATCTAAAGAATTATTTCTCAGGAGAATGAACCAATTAAACTTTTGTTGGACAAAAAATAAACTGGATTTAAACAATGTTAATTTTGTCTGCCCTTTACCTGATTGGCCTGTAGAGTGTTGTGCTATCACGTTGATGGAACCTCTAGTGATGGTTTATGTCTATTACCTGCTGTTGCTGCGTTCTGATTGGCCGCTGAAGCTTTGGGCGTGGTGGTCACAGGTGTTTGTCCCGCCGGCGCAGGGCCCAGGCTCAGACCGTTTTCCACCGCGGCTGCTCTGGGATCGGTCTTTCTCTCCACACTGTTGTCTGTTTCACTCTGCGGCAGAGTCACAGTCGGTTCTCAAGCACAATCACACCCACCATCACAGTTTTTCTCTCTCTGACACATCCTGGTGTGTCAGCAGCACAGCTAAACCGCACTGAAGAACTCCCACAGACAATCGTTAAAGTACATAAAAGATTACTGCATTGTTCTCTGTTTGACTTGGGTTGGTGTGATTGTCCTTATGGTAAAGAGTTATCAGTTTTAAAGCAGCAAAAATACATTTACTTGACAAAACAAGTTGAAAATTACAGGAAGTAATTAAGGTAATGTTTATTAAGGACAATGTGCAATTACATTAAGCACAAAGGCAGAGATGCTTGTACCAGATTGTAGCTTACAGCTAATTTCCATCTGTAGTCCTGGGGAGGGGAGGCACATTGGACATGTTTTTAGCTTAGTTTTAATTTAGGTTCTAAAGCAGAATCTCTCCATATGTTGTCAAAAACACAATCATATAAACTAAAAGTGTTCCAAGTAGGGCTGAGCAATCTATCAACTTTAGATAATATTGTAAACATTTTTCTTTTTGCTTCAAAAACTGAATATTGAGTATTTTGTTTACACTAAATAATGCTCCACAAAAGGCAAATTTAAAAGAATAATAATTAATTAAAACCGCGCGCGGTGATATAGGCCCTCGCCCCCCCTTGCGACCGCGGAGCATGAGCCACCGCGGAGCATGAGCCACCGCGACGAGCCTGCCTGTCGTCCTCTTGCGATTTCTGCCAACAGCACTCCTCCCCTATAAGCTACATTGTATACTTCTCCATTCACTGAAACGACAATTTATGACATCGTGACAGTTGCACGGTTGAAGATAGAGGTATACTTTGATTGGCTTTTTTGTTCAGCTTCACGTGGGCAGTAAGTGTGCCTTATTTCAAGTCTTTATGAAAAAGTAATTTTTTTCTTACCATTTAAATTTTTCCTATGTATTTCAATGGGAAATGTTTGACGTTGCCACGGTAACACGGTTGCAAATAAAGATATGCTTTCATTGGCTTTTTTGTTCAGTATTGGATGAAGAATGCATGTGCCAAATTTCAGCTTTCTAGGACAAAGTAAAAATTTCCACCCTACCACTCACCCTACCCTCCACTCTGGCCAAATCTGTCAGTTCTCCATTGAATAACATGGGTTTTGCCTTTTTTCCTTTGCCATTGTCAAACGCTTGCAGATAAACATATAGTCCCATTGGGTTTTTTGTTCAGGGTGATGTGTAGAGTTAGTGTGGTGAATTTGATGCATTTTGGTGAAACTAAAAATTTTATCCCATTCAAAAGTAAGGGGGCGCTGTGGTAAAACGGTCAAAGATAGAGGCGTGTCATGATTGACTTTTTTGTTCCGAATGTCAAGCATAATGTGTGTACCAAATTTCAGCTTCCTATGGAAGGAAATATTTTTTTTCCCATTCAAAAAGTTTTGCGTCTCCATTGGATAACATGGGTTTTTGTCATTTTTACGTTGCTATGGCAACACGATTGCAGATAAAGTTATGCTCCCATTGGGTTTTTTGTTCAGATAGCTGAGAAGGATGTCTGTGCCAAATTTCATGTGTCTACGACAAACTAAATTTTTGGGTTCAATGCAATTTTCAAGGGGGCGCTGTGGAGCAATTATTTGACGTAGAGGTTTTTAATGTATATCGTTAGATGCGGCTTGCGATTTAGAACAAAACGTATATTAATGCCGGAGAATAGAACTTTGCGTGTAAGAAATACGCATATTTGAACGCATTGGAAAATGTCACTTTTGATTTGTGACGTGGCCACACCCACATTGTTTAAGGTATCAGAAATCTATCGAAAAACCCAAAGGCACAAGGGTCTGTTGATGTCAGTTCCAAATTTTCATCTCATTTAACATAAAAATAAAAATGGAAAAAATAAAACGTGAGATGAAAAATTTCCCAAAAATCAGGTTCCGCCCACGATAGCCGACGCCCTGTAGGGTTTAGGGTGAGGTCATAATGTAATTTTTTGCTTGTCTTGACACGAGCTATGTTTCTGCCAAATTTCATTTGTCTGCGTTAAAAAAGCTCTGTCATTGCCGTAATGTTTTTTGATTTTTGAGGGGGCGCTAGCGAGTCATTTTAACACATTAATTTTTTTGCTGTATAAAAAACAAAATTTTTCGCCGACCTTTAATTTTGAGTCAAATAAAATAGACTTTTCGTTAACGTTCAGGGG
Source organism: Mugilogobius chulae (assembly GCA_038363315.1). NCBI lineage: Eukaryota > Metazoa > Chordata > Actinopteri > Gobiiformes > Gobiidae > Mugilogobius > Mugilogobius chulae. The sequence continues at coordinate 23,483,032 of CM076407.1, forward strand.
GTCAAAATTGAGTTTAAACGGCAGAATAATAATAATAAATAATAATAACGGAAATTTTTTTTCTCCTATTATTTTTCTCCTAAACTACAAGAGCTAGAATCCTTAAACTTTCTCACATTGTGCCCCATCCCAAATGAGCCCTGTGTGAATTTTTTCGCATGTCTACGTCAAACGGTTTGTCTTGTACGAATTTTTGAAAATAAAAGTTAAAGGGGGCGCTATTGGGCCATTTTATGACATACCCTCTTGATATGTATATCGACGCATTCAGTTTCAAAATGTGCACAAACGCTCTATCTTCATTTTCTCTTAAAAAAATCTAGCAAAAAGAAAGATTTTTTCCAAAAATCAAAATTTTAACAATTTTGTTAAAAAATCACCGTGACCATACCAAACATGATATCAAAATTTCAAACCATTGATTTCATTTCACATGGGTTTACTGTGTTTGGCCAAGTTTGACGTGTTTTCGACCAAAATTGTGGACGTGCTGGTCCAAAGTATTAGGTAATGCGCTTTTGCTCGTGACATGTTTGATCCAAGATGGCCGACTTCCTGTTCACTTGAGGGCGGGGCCACAATATGATTTTTTTCATGTTCGTACATGAACTATTTTTCGGGCCGGGTTTCATATTTTTACTGCGACTTTTTTCGGCGTCGGGCTCCCATTGGCCCAATGTTATCTGATTTTCGAGGGGGCGCTACCGAGTCGTCTTTCATTATTTTTCGCGCGGTCTTCACTCAAAATTCGAGCTCGCTGAGTTCTAATTTTCGACGCCACCCCCGGGCACGTGCGTCGTCGTTTACTGCGTCGTTTTCGCGATTTTCCCCCTCCCGGACGCAATTCCAATTAGTCCCTCGCCGGGACTTCGTCTCTCGGCTCGGGCCTAATAATACATTATAAGTGATATAACAAAAATGTCACATTTGTTTGACATTCTCCAGACCAATCATATTTGGAGCCCTAATTAATGATCTTTATTTAACCAGGAAAGTCCTCCTTTTGCTGGGGAGTCCTGTTCAGGGGGCATCAATAGACATGTTTTTAGTGGTGGGGAAACCGAAGCACCCGAAGGAAACATACTATACTCAGACATGGGGAGAACATGCAAACTCCACATAGAAAATCCCAGGATCAGATTTTATGGCACAACACATTGTTATCAATAGGAAAAACTGTCTTTTGCACACTATCTGGAGTTATGGCATCCACACATTCTACAACTCAACTCAACCTATTAAACCTGTAACACATTTCTGTTGGACTGACTTAATATCGCCTGAATATTGTTATCGAGATATTAATATTGTCAATATCACCCAGCCTTAGTTTCAGGATAATTGAATTTGTAAAAATGTAACTTCTGTGTCATTTATATGGACTTTTGCTTCTTGTTCTTTAGTAAACAATTGTACATTTTTCTTTTCTTATGATAGTATTTTTATTTTTTTATTATTATTTTTTTTTATTTATGTTTTTTCTTTTTGATATTATTAAAACAATAGTATTTTAATATATTATTTGTTTATTATTAACTTGATTCATGAACTTTTACATTAAGACTGGGCTTTGTTTATGATCAGACACATTTGCTGTTTATGTAGTATACAGGCTATACATACAGTATTTGATAGTGTCATCATTTCCATCTCCAATGAGAGAAGAAGGGGCGGGGCTTAGCGTACGGAAACGGTATCAATACTTGTTCAAACGAGTATCGATATTGGTTTTAGTATCGATTAATATCGGAGAATCGATTTTTTTGACAACCCTATTCCCATGGCTGTCACACTCTTGAACGTTAAGAACTCTAAATTGTAACATTAATGTGCAAATAATAATCTTTAAGTCTTGTAATGCATGGTGCTATTTTGTGTAAATGTAGATCTAGTACTTGCTTTGTTGCACCTATGGTTTGATGCTTAACTGCATTTTGTTGCACTGTGTAATGACAATAAAGTTGAACCAAATCTCATCTAATCTAAAAAGACATTTATAAACCTCATTAAAACATCCAAACTGTATCCAACCTGTCATATACACTTCACTTATCATTGGCAGTACAGTAACAGGACCCACCTCAGTGAGCAGCTCCTCCTCAGGATCCTCCAGCGTCAGAGCGGCCAGCTGCTTAGACCTTGCTCCAGAAGGTTCACGTAGCGAATGGGGTTAGACAAGGCTTCATCACATCTGAGCCACACAAACAGCACGTATTAGTGAATTATGAAATGACAGATGTGCAGTCTTTTTCCTTTGTCTAGCCTTGTCTTAATTATCTCTGTTGGCCACTAGTGGCTCTCTCCAAGCTCTATACTCTGTCATGTAGAAGTGCAGCTTCAGCCAGATGTGGGGGCAATTTCCTTCAGTGAACCTTAAAGTGTATAGTCTGTCATATGAATAGACTTTCACCAAATGATTTCTATTATTACACTTTTTTTCCCAAAACTGAGTGCTGCTCAGTCACTTTTGCCTGTATCTTAATGCACTGCCCACTGTCACAGACTGACACAGCTCAGTTCACTGAAGAATTCACCCAATCTGGTGAAGCTGCACCTTACATGACGTGTATGCGCTGGAGAGATAGTGGCAAGAGAATAATTTAGACCAGTAAACAAAAAAATAGACTGATGAGTTACATGTCTTGTTAGGATCAAGTCACATTTTGGAGCAGACTGAAACTTTATGGTAAAGCGTTGTTACCTGCAAAAGTGTCTGGAACATAATCTTTGACCTCCATGTAGACAAAGACAGCAGGCAGGATGAGAGGCTGGTTCTTCTCATTTCTCAGGCCAATGTAGCGGTAACCTAAAGACAAAAGAAACACACAAACTGCACTGAGGCTTAAGTCAGAAAAGTCAGTTTATATTAACCTTTTCTTGCTCGTATCTTTTATTATGATATGCAAAAAAAGAACTGCTGAAAACACAGAATCAAGAGCCTGTACTATGAAACTGATTGGTAGAGGTAAGTTCTGGGTTAAACCTGTCTGGTCTACGAAACTGGATCACTTCTATCGGGCACGGCAGCATCTATCTCTGGACAGAACGAATGCGGCATCAAATCAAATAACCTGCATCTGAGAGAGCAGGGAATAAGTTCAAATGCAATCATAGGCATTTGTGAAGAGATAAAGAGGAGGAAGAGACAAGGGCAGAGAATAATTTAATAAGCTTTCATAGTCGAATAAATGCCGCAGTGTCCTCGGCTGTTCTCATTGGTCAATTGCAATGTTCAAACCCCCTGCTCTATAAATGAATGCAGGACCTGGTTTTTGCTGATCCACTTAAATGTAGCATGATTCATTAACGGTTACAACGCACTCATGCAGTTTTGTGAATGGCAGTTGGTTTTGCCGCACGATCATGAGAAAATCCAGGTTAACAATCCAGTTGTAAAATTTCGTAGGGCAGTTTTCCAGAGAGGCTCATGTCTGGGTTTGTCTACCCGGGTAAGAGAAACTTGAAGGTGCACTGCGCAACTTTTTGGCCAGAAATAAACTTTAGTAAATGCATATTTTTGTCATTTAGACGGCTTAGTTACACTAAATAATTGATAAAAATCTGTGTTTTTACTTTGAGCAGGTTTGCATGGCCACAAAATAGTCCCAAACACATCTGTTTTGCAGAAAAGTTGTTCCTTTTAGCTGATTTTGTTCATATTATGGAAAAAAAATTATTCATCTCAATCAGAACGTCCCCCAAAGTGTAGTTTTAATCTACTGAGTTGTGTAGATGTAGCAAACAAAAAGGTATTTAGTGTAATTTTAATAGTATATAAATGAAACAGTTACACATAAGCAGAATATTCTTTTTAGTTGTTTATGTGCTGTTGTTGTTTATGTTTCTGTAATAAAAGTGTAATTAGATGCCCAGTGGCGATAAGAAAAGCCTCAAACATTAATGAAAAGCGCCAGAACAGCCCTCCTCTGATGCTGTCAGATCCATATGTCTTATGACCGTTTGTGTTTGCTCTGCTTTCGTCTTAGATTAGATCCTGTGTTATTTTGTACAAGTTTCACTAAAAGCAATTATAATTCTTTTGTAGTCATACCTGGTCTTATCGCTGACACTGGGATAATTCTGTGTCCAATAAACTTCCCTCCTTCTTCAAAAACAGCGACTCTGAGGGAAGCCAGAGTGGGCAGAATGACCTGGCACAGACACAGAGATGATAATAAATTATTTCTTTTCTCCTCGAAGACTGACTGGCTCTCACCTTTTTGAAAACAATGGGTTCCTCGTCCCAGACCGGGTTGATTGCGTTGTTGTTGGGAGATGTTTTGGTCCTGAGAGCTTCCTCCTGGTGTCCGCCGGCAGCCCAAACATGTCCACCTCCACGTACACGCCCACTCGCTTCTCACTCAAGAACTGACCAGAGATCACCTGCGATTTCAAGATATACTGTATGTCATCACAGCAGCAGCAGTAAAATTATCTGCCGGTGGATTAGTATATTCTCTCTTGATGCAGTTGACAAACTTGGGATGGGTGTAACAATTTGAATTGAAGTCTCACTATTTTCTTCTGCTTTACTATGAAAATATAGAGCCACTTAACGCAACAAAACAGCAATTTGAAGCATTAAAGAGCTTCAAGTATATAATTGTTTATGCATTTTAAGTTGTTACTTTTGGCTCTATTCAACCTCGACCGGTCTCTGGAAAAGAAAATTGGACTCTACCGAACCTAACAAAAAAAAAAAAAGGTTGGGATTGCTGCATTAAAGGTAGGGTAGCTGATTTTCAAACTGCAAACACAATTTAGGTTTTAAATGTGACAACTTCCTCTCATAAATCCTTCGACACATAGTTATTACATGTATCCATTTTTGGTGGCAACTGTGACTTAAATAGGCTACCACTTTTTAAAAACAGCAGACTGAAACTGGAGAGGACCACCCAAGCTCAGCCAATCAGAGCATTTGGCTCTCGATTGGAACAAAAAATTGTTATTATTTAGTTCAGACAATACTCAGTGGTCTCATTTTTACACAAAGTGCTGCATTTATCATCTACATTTTAGTGGAAAACACAAAATTTACTAAAAATCAGCTACCCCACCTTTATGCATTTTGATGTATTGTTTTTGAAAATATTTAGAACTCAACGACAACGTAATAATTTACATTTGACTGACTTAAACGTAAATTAGTTTATTTAAATAGCAAATATTATGCAAAATCAACTTTTTTTGTTTTGTTTTATTCCTATTTTAAAAAATGCTTTCTCATCAAAAACACTGCTGAAGTTTGTCTGTGAGATATATTGTGTTTCCCAAAACATCATTCTGAATGCCCCTGATCTGTGATGTTATATTATATATAATGGGGGTACTCAAGAGCATGTTTGAAGGACAAAGACAACAACAACAACAACAACAACAACACAACAACAACAACAACAACAACAACAACAACAACAAAAGCACCATATTTGTCCTCTAAATGTCAAATTTAAAGGTCAAAATGTTCACAGTAATTTTGCAAATGCAAACATTTTAAATAACAAAAAGAAATAGGTTCTAAATTGCTTCAGAAGACCTCTAATATCGGCTATGTCTAGTGTCATTTTGAAATAAATATTTTTGTTTGATTCTAAAAACACCTTCTCTCAGAATATTACAGTCATTGGAGTAAAATAAAATCCTTCCATCCCGTCGTGACCTGCCCCTCGCTCACCTGACACTCACCTTGATGGACAGAGTGGTTGGCCACGATGCCGTCCACAGTGTTTTCTGTGAACGGGTCGAAATGTTTGTCGGGTCTCCTCATGAACTCCGGCTTCAGTCGTAACCGGCGCGACCGTTGTACTCAAACATGAAGAGGTTCAGCTGCATCGACAGATCTGAAAAATACATAATAAACTATTCAAATACTGTATGAGTCAAACAAATCCATTAGTCAACAAGAAAAATGATTATTGTATAGCTGCATCTTCCTTATAGTATGATATCTGTTAACTTCTGTTATTAGGTATTTTATAGAATATGAAATTGATTCTATGATATTGATCAGCACAAACAAAATCTATTTAAACAAATATCTAACAATGGGATAACACATTTGCTTTGGGAAGCAGGTCAGATTGTTTAAATGAAAACTCTGGATGGGGCAATCCACCTAAGTCATGATTCGATTCAATTTGCAATTTTGCAGCCACGATTTTCTTCAATTTGTTAGTTTATCTGTAATAACTTTTTTTTTTTGCCTTAACCTTGACCTTAAAACACAAAATAAACCATAATAAATTACATTTTAAAACAAAGCCACTATTATTGGTGCTCAGAACCTTTTCTGAACATCTGAACAGTAACAGTAATGTTTAGAGCAGTGGTGCCCAAAGTGGGCCCGGGGGCCAAATCCGGCCCGCCAAGGGTTCAGTTTGGCCCGCGAAGGTTGCTAGGTTTGTTAGGAATATTTTTTTGATTCAATTTGTGTTAAAAAGTCAATTTTGTGTCAAATAACACAAAATCATGAAAACATGTCAATAAAACACAATTTATTCTTCATATCTTTTAAAATAACTTTTTAAATGTTGAACAAAATTAGGTTGGCCCTCGACATGCTTCAGTGTAATACATTTTGGCCCGCCGAGGAAAAAATCTGCGAATTTTGGCCCAACAAAGAAAAAGGTTTGGGCACCCTGGTTTAGAGGTTCACCCATCAGCCGTTAACTCAAAATAATAATGCACATTCTGATCGATTTTGGCCTTTCGATTTGATCGTTTACCCTCCCTAATTTGTACTGTAAAATAAAGGTTGTTGTCACTAAAATAAGTAAGCAGGCACAACAAAAGCTGTACTTATTTACACTTAAGGGTTTCCTTTAGAAACATAATAATAAAACAAAATTCAAGACCATATTCTCATTGTGTGTACAGTAAATTACTGTATAGTCTAATCTTACAACAGCAGGGGTGGGCAATTATTTTTTGTTCGTGGACCATAGTCAGACTGGGACAAGTGGTGGAGGGCCGGCCCACGATAACTGTTGTAACAAATTATCATTATTGCAAGCACATTTTGTAAAACATAGGCTTTTTAAACTACTATTTTGACCATTTATAATGATAAGATTAGGAAAACAAGCAATGACAAATTCTCCATAGTCAAGCCAATCAAATAAAAGAAATATAAAAAGTAATGTGTCGAGGGCCACATCTGGCCCCTGGGCCCCAGTTTGCCCAGGTCTGTAGTATGAACTCGTAAGATAAATAAGTTCCATAAGATAATACCTATAGTTTGGTAATTGAGAGCGACCAGCTGACAGCCGGCATTCCAGAAGAGCTGAGGCATGAAGTTGGAAGAGTCCACTCTGGTCCCTTTAGGGTAGATCCGACTCAGCTGAGATTTATTATATCTGACACGAGGTTAAGGAGAAGTCTGAATAACAGCCTGCGTATAAAATATAAAAAATTACAAAGACTGAAGAGTACATAACATAAGGCAATTATGAGATAAAGTTGTGATCAACTCGTTGTTTGGCAAATCTCAAGTAAGATTCAAGTCTGTGTCTTCAAGTCCAAGTCAAGCTCAAGTCGTTATGTCAATTGAATACATAGATTTCTTTTTACATTATCCTATTTAAAGCCCACGTCCAATGACAGATCTTTTTTTTTTCTTTCTAATTTTGACTTGTTTAAGGGGCACTATGTAAGAAAAACAAACAAACAAAGTGATTTCCACTTTTGAACACTAGAGGGAGCCATTCACATGCATTTTGCCTATTAAGCATGCTGCCATCTAGCGTCAATAATCCACATTCCGGCCGTAATAAAACATTTCAAATACGTATAAATGTATCACAATTGATGTGGATTGGTTAACAGTGCTCTCTTAAGTATTCATGTTGTAAGAATGAATATGATTTAAATGTTTGTGGACTATAAGTGATAATTAAAATTCCTCTCAATCTTACACAGTGCCCCTTTAATGTGTGAAAATTACAGGAAGTAATTTACTTTCTAAAGCAGATCCCTCCATGTCGTCAAAAAGCATCAACATGCAAAGAAAATGTACACACAACTGACACAATTTCTTGGAGTTTAAACAATCATTTAACAAAATTAAAGTCTTACAAGATGCTATCAATTTTTAAATCATAACTTCTGTAAATTTCTGTGATTTACAAAGTGTTTGCTAGGTAATAGTTGAAATGATCTCTAAATATGTCATATTTACTGAAAAAGACATCTATAAACTTTATCAAAATAGCCAAACTGGGCGAAAACAAGCAAAATGTTTAGTTAAACCTAATGTAATCACATTGTTAATGTTTTAATCAATCAGCGAGTATGGACATGTTCCAGTTTGTTCATGTATAATTACGCAATTTATTCTTTCAAGAAGCATCAAGTGACAGAGCTCCAAGTCAAGTCAAGTCCCAAGTCTAGTTAATCATGTGCTTGCTCAAGTCCAAGTCCACACCTCTGTTACGAGACATCACTGCTTTAAAAGGATACTCAACAAACTCCACTGGTGATTTTGTGAGATGCTCCAAAGCTTTCGTCTCCACAAACGACGACATGTGGTAGGAGCGAGCTGCCTCTGCAACAAGACAAACACAAAGTTTTCACACTCATCACAACATCTCAATACAACAAACCAAACCTAATCAGTCTTACTTCTGGAAGCCTCGAATGAGTTGAACTTGGTGGGCTGCACATAGTTGACGAGAGTGGACATTTCCTCTGCGGCCACTGCCTCCCGCTCCACTGATCCCTGCAAAACAAATCCACTGGAATCAGCGACACAGAGTATGAACGAATAAAAAGAACTTATAATCCCCATCTCAAAATGCAAGATAAACATATGAATATTAGATGTAACTTAGCAAAGGCTGAGGCACTAAACCAGCAACATAAGAACAACACAGAGAGGGGAACCTGAAGGCACCACAGAGCAGGTTACAGTTTCAATACTGACCTTTTTACCTTCATCGTCTTCATCATCCTCATCTTCTTCACTCTCAGCTTCAATTTCTGTAGAATAAAAGAGCAGATATTTGATTTTATCTGAGGAGACCAACTGCTTTTTTCCATGTACAGTATTTAGTAATAAACTATAACAAACTGCAGTGTTTCCCAACTCTTTTTTTAGCCGTGGCACATTTTTTTGGTTGAAAATTGAAAAGTCAGCTTTTTTATTCTGACTTTGGGCTTTTTTGATGAAATGAGCTACATACTTTAAACATATTGAATGTCTTATATCACTTATTAGTAACTCATTTTGAGTTAAGTGATTTTTTAATTCACTTTTTGTAGCTTTGGGGTCACTTGTTTAGATTTTTTTTTGTTTTGTTTTTGGTGGCTTTTGGCTTTCTGAAAATCTGGTAACACTTGTTGTAAATATTGACCATTACATTTTCATTATGTTCCTTAAACTCTTAAATGGTGAATGTTTTCCTTGCATTTTTTTGGGTAAAAAAGTTGTTTGAGTCGCTTTAAATAGCTAATTATGTCATCGACTGAAAACTGATGATTCTTTCAAGGCACACTGGTGTTGCCTGGCACACAGGTTGAAAATCACTGACATACTGTATGTAGATTAGTAATTTAAAATTAGTTCGATGTACATGGGATTAAACTGTTCACGTCCTTTCAAATTAGCCATTTTACAGACTTCAACTCTCTATCTGCATCAGTCCTGGTCACATCTACAGCGTGTTCACTGTGGTTTTCCTCCAGGTTTCTCTTTGATCCACTGGGTTATCGATACATAAGTACAGTCCCAATATTGACCAATGACTGTTTCTGATATTGGGTGCACGGTAGCCAAGTGTTAGAGCTCTGGCTTCCCAATAAGGAATGGGTTGACTCCCGGTTGACCATATCAACATCTCACGATCTCTGGGTGGAGTTTGCATGTTCTCCCGTGTCACGTGGGTTTTCTCCGGGTACCGTTCCTCCACCTCCAAAAACATGCATGTTTAGGTTCATTGGGCATCACAGAAAATTGTCTGTCTAACCCTGCACGATTGCCACTGCCCAGGCGTCCCGCCTAAGCCCAAGTCACTGGATAGGCTCCAGTCACCTGCGACCCTAACGGATTAAGCGGTAGAAAAAAAAATAAAAAAAAAAGAATGTTTCTGATATTGTAATTTCCTGTTTGCTTTGACCAGAGAATACACAACCTAACAAGCTAATAACAATTTAAACTTGAACAGGACTAGAACAAGAGCAAGCCATGCATAAGGCAACTGTGTGATCTTTATGGCAAAGAATAACACAAACATAAATAGATTTGTCTCAAATAAAATATACCTAACTGTGGAGGTCCCTGCGTCCACTAAAGAACCAGTTAACAGTGGTAGAAAGCCACAGTTTGAGAAACACTGTTTAGATAAAGCAACTACATTATAACAAGAATCAAAAAAGCTTTTTTAATGTATCTTTTGAACAAACAGTGTACGCCCATGTTTAAACTCTATATTAAATCTGTGCTTTTAGAAGATCAAATCAACAGTTCCTGAATGTGCATAATAAATGAACCTTTGTACAGTCGGAGAGACAAGGGTGATGTCAAGTTATTGTTCTGTTGTGGGAGATAAATAAACACGATGAAAAGTCTCACCTCCAGGATTGTTGCTAAGAGACAGCGGCTCGTTCTGATTGGCTGCCTGCTCCGTCAATCTCTTGTTCTCACCACAGGAGGAGGGTTTATGGGACTTCTTGTTCTTGATGAGTATTTTTCCCATCAGCTCCTGGGGGCTGGGCAGAGGGACGCCGGGCTGGAGCTACTCACACAGGCACACATTTTTATAAATGAAATGCTTTTTGGGACAATTAACCCCAACCATAATTACTACAAGGGAATTAGACAAAGGTATAAATGTAATATTGAATACTTTATCGCATGGAGACCTGATTTTTGCTTTTGCGTAAACAGAAGTCCATGTCGCTATGTGATAACACCCGCCAACTTATCAGCCAACATGGCTTCTTTCCTACCAACAATGCCACTGAGGTGTCCTTGGGCAAGGTTTCCTCAACCACTCCAAAAATGGAAATTATACATATTTTTCTTGTTTCAGGTTTTTTTTTCTGGGTTTACCTTAGATCTGATTTAGTTTTGGTGTAACTCTGCCTTGGATATGACCTGGTTTGGCCTTATACTAGTTGACTTGGTTCAGATTTGGCTAATCCTGGTCTAGTCCTTGTTTAATGTTGGCTCAGTGCTGGTTTTGTAGAGCAATACAAATGTAACAGAGGCTGTAACAGTAGCTAACATTACAGAAACAGATTTTGTGCAATGGATATTTTGCGCAAACCTACATTTTGGCCCATTTTTCACAGGCAATTATCTGGTCTTGATACCATGGCTCTCAGAAAAATCTGGCCCTCAAAAATATTAAATTAAATAGCCCTGCCATAGAGCCCCAGTAATCATCTGCATTATTACTATATTGCAAGACAACTTACAGGATATTTCTCCAAAGGATCCGTCAGCAGAGCTTCTCCAAAGATGGAGCGGCAGTATTCAGCCATCTTGGCTTGTTGCTTGAGCCTGAAAAAGTAGTTGGGAAAGATATAATTGATTGATGGATTGTGTCACAATGATCACTTTCTTAGCAAACAAGTCATGACCTGATGACCAGAAAGAAAGCAGAAATGTGAAGTTCCAAATACTCACGAGTCCACATGGTTTTCAAAAGACAGAATGACTGGAAAGGTGAAGTCTTGAATGCACACTCTGCAATGGCTTCAATCACTTCCTAAAAGAACAATAAGATGAAATTTAAAGCTCCACAATGAAGAGAGTAAACCCAATGTAAAACACTGAAAGACTAAAACTCAACAAAATCATGCATCAGAGATGCCTTGGTGTGAAATCTGGAGTGTTAATGGAAAGTAAGATATGATGATTCATCTAAAAATAAGCTGGGGTGGTGGAGGGCTGCACAATAGCGGCAAATAAAGTTGAATAAAGTTGGCAATCTGACAACATGCATGTAACATTTATAGTAACACTAATGAAATACCTTGAAGGATATTTCTGACGTCATGGTAAACCCGTGTGTGATGACTGGCTCCTCCTCTGCAGTTCGACCCTTCCACACGTCCAGCTCCACGCAGCGACAGCCGGCCAACAGAACCTGACGGTACATTTCCACCGATGAGCTGCCGCCAACTGACCGGCTGAAAACAAACGAACAAGCAACATGAGCTACAACAGCACAGCGACAAACAGCCAGGAGAAAAACACTACTAACACACCCATAAACAACCAGGACAGGCCACCACAGAACAATCCTCTGCACACTCATGCAGGTGTCCTGGAGCCACACCTGTCAGGTACGTGTTGTGAGACGAGTTGATGAAGTAATGCGACAGAGGGAAGCTCATATCCTCAGACTGGTCCAGTTTATCCGGAGGGATCACTCCATTCTCATCACTGAAGAGGTAGGAACAGAACACCTGCAGGGACACGAGGCCTGGGGAGAAGTGGAACCAGCACAGAGCATCTTTAAACCATTTTTTACATGAGATCAGATTCTAAAGTCACATCTCCAGTCGTACTGTACCTTCCTGCAACAAGGAGTCCTGTTGTGGGTATCGCTCCAGCAGAGAGCGGGTCTGGGGCTGGCGCAGAGGCGGGTACAAGATTTCGTTCAGCCGTGGGTCTCGCTGTGTACTGTTAATAAAGTCTGTCATCTGATCCAGGGTCAGTGTGCCATTGGAGCCGCCTCTGCAACAACATACTTATATAAGCCAGTGATTATACTTCACCTGCAGCTTCACAGAACACTTAAAAACACTGTTGTTTGAACTTAAAGTCTGTATATTTCGGACTAGAAGTTGGTCTGTAGTATAAACCGCACAAGCCAAAAAATGCATACTTTTAGAACGGTGGTTCCCAAAGTGAGTTTTACTGCCATACTTTTGTTTTGAGGTTTATTTTTGGATACATTTGTAAAAGATATTTTTGGAGCTTTTATTTTGAAATACATGGGTAGGAACTTTTGTTATGAAGTACTGTCTCTGCTAGACACTAAGTACAGATGCACGCTGGAAAGGCTGTGCAGTGTACAAAGCAGTAAGCATGGCATGTAAAAAGTGCCAATTTAGTTTATAAAGTAACCACTAAGTCATCATTCTACCTTTTTAGTATGAGTCAGCCTGTGAGGTATGTTTGTGTTTATTTCTGTGTTATTTTATGTATTAATTTTATATATTTTACTGTTAATTGTAATTTATGTTCTTTTAGTTTAACAGTGGCAGAGGTGGCAAAAGTGTCAATAGTGTCATCAATAGCTTGTATTAAAGATTAACTTCGAGCCATTAGTAAAAGAACTCTTGAGTGAAGCAATATATACTAAAATATATCCATTTTAATCCAGCTTGAAATGATTACAAATGTCAATTTGATTTTGCTGTGGGAGTCGCGAGTTGGCTGTTAGGCTATTTTGAGGTCCCGTTCCAAAAAAAGTTTAGAAACTCCTGCTTTAGAAAATTACAAGGTGCATATCAAAAAATGACCAATCTCTGCCGTTTGTGTCCATTTAACATTCAACAATCCCAATGAGACTTATGTGTATTTCTTACCTGAGGCACAAGGATCTTTGAACCTCTAGTTTCTGCTATCATCATTTATTCTGTGCAAGTTTTCGTTGTGTATATAAATCTGAATAAACATCAGTGTTTGTCTTTCAAGCCATCATGGTCATCATTAACCTTCTTGAAATCGGACTGAAAGAACACATTCTGTCCCGTTATTTTAGTAAACTTTATCTTTTCCACTTCAAAGTATTCTGTAATTGCAGCACTTTGTGAAAAAATTAGACCATTGTGTATGTCTGAATCAAAATCAAAAACATTTTATTTCTCTTCAGAAAGCCAAATGCTGCGCTCTGATTGGCTGTGTTTAAGTTTAAGTTTCAGTCTCACTTTGCTGTCTGCTGAAATATATTTTTTTAAGAAAAAAATTACGTGGATAATCATAATATATCAATAGTTATTCACAAATTCACCTGAGTATACAATAAGTTGCAAACCCAGCCAGACTATGAAAAAGTGCGACATATAGTCTGATACTCACTGCTGTTTAAAAATGTTCGTAAGTTCTGGTCGGGGACATAGACTTTCCAGAAAGTTGTGGTACACGTCCAGAGTGAAGTCGTCCAGTCTGATGCTGTCTCCCTGAGAGACAAGACCCATCATTCTAGTGTTGTGTTAGAGTCTAAACGTGTCTGTAAACGTCTGCTTACCCGACCATAAGGCAGTCTGCAGCTCTCCAGGGCACTCTCCACTCTTTTACGATCAGATGAAAACAGACGAACGATACTGCAACATAACAGTGGAAAAAAACATTGAAACGGGACATTTGCAAAAATAAATACACTGTCATTACTGTCACTTGTTTGTATATAATCTCATTTGTGCAAAGAAACACAGATTGAAATTTCCTTTGATTAGGGTTGGGCGATATTGAACAAAAATCAATAATTAATTTCTTTTTTTGCCCTATTACAATAACAATATTTTGGTCCGACACAGCGGAGACCATCACATTGCTGCAGTGGGGGTTGACAACAGGAAGTATCGCTTGATTCAAACAAAATGAAGATGTGGGCTCCTATGGATGTACATGTTTCTGCTGCGTTTGATTCTGTTTTAGCAGAAAAACAGAGTATATTCTTTTTGAAAAAATAGCAGAGAAGTGTGTGTGACACTTGTTTTATCTCACGCAGACACTGGATACGCCATTACGATTTGTTGCCGTGACTGGTTAAGCATGAATAAGGTCGACTGCACACCTAATCAGCTCAATGTGTAAAGTAAAGTCCCAGATGAATACTGTGGAAGAGCTAAAATCAGAGTTCAACACATATCCATCTGGCATGAGCCAGGTTAATACTAATTATTTCAAGTCAAACAAACAGAAATTATAGCTTAAACAGGTTGATAGGCAGTTCAACTTTGCCATAAAATTTGTAAAGAATAATTTCATAGATTTTCAATAATGAGATTTGACTAATTTTGTTTTGACTTTAAATATTCATTTGAAAAGATAATTGGCTTAAGGAATGCTGTGATGCGACATGAACACAACGTCTTGTCAAACAAATGTGAATTTTGTGTAAAATTAATTACATTCATGTTCTTAATTGAAAGCTTACAGCATCAACCTTTTTAAAGTTTCTGTTATTGTCTTTATTGTATATGTTTTTTTTATTGTAAAGAATCCTGATATACAATTTTTGTTTATTGATATGATCTAAAATTAGATAATTAACCCAGCCCAACCTCCTGTCACAATCCACGATCTATGACTTTCTCTAAAATGAAGGAGTTACATACTTTTTGACCGGTATTCTTTCTTCTGCGTTGGGCAGCAGAGTCAGTCTAACGTACCTGTAATCAGCAAAGTAACAAAGTCAATTTATACAACCACAACAACAAGAAAACAAATATTGTGTTAAGATGGGAGCAAGCAATGACCATAAATGTTGAGATGTCAAGACTCCGCCAGTTAAATGTATCACTTCCTGTGGCTTCTGCACAATAAAAGCCTCAACATAATCCCATAAAGAAAGAGTCAGACAATCTCTTCAATCTCAGGCTGTTGACAGTTGCACGTTGCTGTGAAGACGTTTTCATCAGCGCACTGATATGTAGATGATTTTACCTGTGCATCTAAAAAAATATAACACTGGAATTCTCACTGACCAGGATATAAATTGAGTTATAGACTTGTTTATCCAGACACACTCATCTCTGGATTTATCAGCCTGGTTAAGAAACGCGTGTCTAAGATAGGGATGGGATGATATACAATACTATCGTTAATCGCGATAATAAAGGGCTGCAATTAAATAATCGTGAAGTTTTTCATAATCGTGATAATTGCACAATCATGAGTCTATTCAGAGTTAATTACAGACTCTGAGACAAAGTTAAATGATTTCTCCAACAGTGTGTTCACATTTGTTCACTTTGAATCATTGTTGATTCCACTTAGACCAAAATACAATAAATAGTTGTACAAACACATGCATATTGTGTAATAATAAATGTTTTAGAGACTTTTAAACTGTGAACCTAAATGTTTAGTAAATTATCGTGATAATATCGTTAATCGCGATTATCTTGGTCACAATAATCGTGAGTGCAAATTCTAATATCGTCCCATCCCTAGTCCAAGATCAGCTCAGCAAGGTTCATAGCGCAGGTCCCTGATCTTCTTGCTAGGCTTAGACTGCAGGACTAGTGTAGTTGAAGGATTTTCCCCAAGGTGAATGCAGTAGTAGGTGAGAAGAGATAAAGTCACAGGTGTATGTTAATGCCTCTGTGCCTGTGTCACTTACGCCTTCAGTAAACTCTGCTCTCGGTTCATGTTGAGGCTGAGCAGGTTGGAGCACAAAGCAAACAGCTCCTCGCTCCAGACCTGAAAGACAACACGATAATCTCACAATGAAACTGCCCACCCACTCAATAACCCCACAGGCCGGTAAATCCCTCTGCACCTTGGCCTCGTCCTCCTGTGAAGCGATGAAGATGAGCTGGCTGATGTTGACCAGGTCAGAGGCAGTGACGACCGTGAGCATGCGGTTCTCCAAACGACCGACCAGGTTCCCCGCATCCAACAGCTCTCGCAGCTTAGCCTCCTGACATCGCACACAAATCATCAGTTAAGTGCGTTTTTCTAGAGGAAGAGTGTTCTATAATGTGGGGGCTCGAACAGAAAAGGCTCAGTCTCTTCTTGTGGAGATCTAGGTACAGCTAACAGAGCTCCTTCACTGGACTCTGTCACTCAAATAGCTCGATGCCAGTCCATGTAAGCATTGGAAAGTTAAAAGTAAGAGTTTAAATTCAACACAAAATCTTATGGGAGCCAATGAAAGGAGGCCTGGACCAGTGTAATATGCGCAGTACTATTTGAAGTCTTTGAAGTAATGTTTGATTAAAGACAGTGTACAGAGCATTACAGTGGTCCAAAGGTGAATAGATGAACGCATACAGGACTCTCAAGGTCAGCGCCAGCTAAAAACAGTTTCATTTTATAAATTAGTTTAACGCTGCCTTCATTTGGTGAGGGAATGATGGGAAATACCACTTTCCGAGTGGGAAAAAGCAAATGATGACACGGAAATATCAAAGGACTGCACGATGGGACTGATGAAGAACAGCACAGCCAATCAAAAGTTGAGTATAATGAATCAAACAAAAGGACAATTTTGTGTAATACAAATTGGTTTTATTTACCTTGGTAGTTTTGGTGCTTCGACCAGTTCGAACATCTTTGACCAGATTTAGGTCCAGGAGCTCAGTGTCCTAAAAACACAACAGACTGTCAGGGCAAAGACGAATCAAGAAATTCAGATTCCACATCAATTATGCTGGGTTTAAAACTGTGACGTAGCCTCTTTATTAACAACAAAAGGAGCCGAGTGCATTGTGAAAACTAAATTGTGGATAAGTTAGTTCCTAATAATGGTTTCCCAAAAATTGACAAATACATTATTCGACTCTTGAATCTACTTTCATTGTACCACCAGAGGCAGCTTGCATACCATTATACAAGTACCACAGCTTGAGAAACACTGTTCAAGAATATACCAGATTAGTCTTGAAATATTATTAAAGGGACATAATGCAAACAGTTACTTTAATTATCATACAAATTAATTCTGAACCTATAAACAAATTCGTTCATTTGTTTCTATCACTTGTTCCCTTTTGGACTGTTGGGTGACTGGAGCCTATCCCAGTTACTTTGGGCATTGGGAACTTGGACAATGACCAACTCGTAGTACAGTGTTGCTAATTGACCTGAACAAACATGAGTGCTTTTGTAGGTGGAAGCTGGAGTACCTGGAGATAACCCATTGTAACACAGAGAGAACATGCAAACTCCACCCAGAGAGATCATGAGATGTTGACTTGGTCAGATCTGGGATTCAAAACCACGATGAGGGATCAAGTGCAGGTCTGTGTTGTGTCAAAGAAGTCGTACCTTGTTCTGGTCGGTCCAGTAGAGATAAAACCCACGAGAGTCCACTCGCAGCTTCACAGGAGTCACTGTGGACAGATCCTACACACACAGTCACACACACAGTCACACTTTGTTAGAAATGTCAATATCAGTCTCTAAAGTGCTCATTGGTGATTGGGAACACAAAGCTACAGAAAGGGGGGAAACCAAGGCACTCTTCAAACAATAAAAGTTTAATAAGCCTTTATTATTCTGGGCTACAGAATAATAGCTGGGCCCAGAATAATAAAGGCTTTTAAAACTTTTATCTTCTGCTTTTAATTTCAAGTCTTTTCGAGTCTTTGAAATTACTAAACACAGCTTGTATTACAAACAAAGAAGTTGATGTGAAATTATATAATTTATTAAGCATCAAGTCGTCTCAAATCACAGCGCTTCAAGTCCAAATCAATTTAAGTCAAAAACTAAGTAAGATCATCCCATTTCCCATCTATAAAAACCTTATGTCAACAAAATGTATTTCATATGAAAACATGAAATGAATAAAAACTTCATAACATTGAGAGCTAAATGAAGCTTTTTTTTATTCACCTGCATTGTAGCGGCCTAAGAAAATAACTAGATCTACAAGAGTATAGGGCCTACAAATACAAATGTCTCTGATATTAGATATTCTACAGTTCTTACCTCGTCCCATTTGATGAAGTTGCTCCCGGTCCTGAGGGTGAGAGACACGGCGGGAGGCTGCAGTTTGAGCGCGTGCACCCCGGGCTGAGCGCTCGCCATCACTTCAACCACAAAGTAACGCTCCGTCCTTGTTCTCCTCACACATCTGCTCTCCTGTCCGCTCTCTGTGGTGTGTGCTGCCTCTCCTCACCGCCCTCAGCGCCTCTGCCTCCGCCTGCCCACCCTCCGCGCCTCTGCTGCCGCCGCTGCTGCTGCTGAATGTTACGCACGAGGACGTAGGCGCTGCTCAACAGATGCTTTTCCCGCTGACAGTCAGGATGCGGATTGACTCATCATCGGTGACATGCGCAGATCGAGGCTTCCCACAGAAAATGTGAGGAGGAGAAGCGGAGAGGAGAGTGAGAATAAGCGGCACGCGGTCACACGAGGACGCTTTGGGCGTTTTAAAGCTTCACCGTGAACATGAGCTGGTAAATAAATCCCTTTGTCAAATTGGTAGATTTTTAGACTTTTTAAACATTATAATCCATTGCCTCCTCATCACAAACACAGCTGGACCTCTGTCTGAAATACTATTCTTTCTCTCTGAGCCTCAGAAAACACTTTGTTACAGATTTGTGATGTCATAGATAGATCTCTGAGTTTTTAAAGGAGACCTACAATTCTTTTCTGAGTTTTGTAGCCATGTTCTAATGTTATTTACTCAGTTATATTTGGATTGATGCAAGTTTGAGCTGATGTCGTGTCTCACTTCAATTTAATAATTTCAAAGTTGGATTGTTTTAAGCATTTCCAAATAACTGATGAAGATCAAAAGTATTTTAAGTCCTGTTTTCACAGATAATCTTCAGAAATGTTTTTAGTCGATAAAACAGATTTTGTTAATTGAGAATAAAATTAAGGTTATTCAGAAATGGCTAATTGATTTACTAATTGTGTTAATCTTGATTAAATTGTGATTAATGGTGGTGCCCTTTAAGCTTTAAGTGGGCCAGGATGCATCTGTAATATGTTCCATACACCACCTCTAAAAATGCATTTTGAGTATCAGCACTTTCTTATCGTGTGTTAACCCTTCAGACGGCAGAGTTTTTATTGGAAATACAATCCAATAAATGTAGAGATTTGAAGCCTCATCCAAACTGATCCCTCTGATCTCTCTCTTTGTCTTATTTAAGGTAAGGTGAGTTAATTTTATAGTGTTATTAGAGTGTGGAATTTCCAAGATACTGAAATTCACCAGAAAGAGATCCAGCAGACCTGAGCAAACTACGACTCAGGGGCCCTCGGCACTTTTTTGAGCGAAGTGTTACTCTTTAATTTCGTTTGTTTGATTGACTTTGCTCTGGGGCATTTGTCATTGCTTTTTGTCCTAATATTATCACAATAAATGCTTAAAATTGTGCATTAGAAATTGCCCTATATGTATGTTCATCATTCATGGCAAAATGATAACATGAATGTTGACAAGCATGCATTTAAATCTCCACAGTGCACCTTTAATAAGCCTGTCCGTCCATGGGAGTGGATCCCTTCTTCACTGTGGTTCTCCTCGAGGTTTCTCTTTTTCCCTTAGGCTTTTTTTTAGTTTTTCCTTGCTGAGAAGGAGGGTCTAAGGACAGGGGATGTTCTGGACAATCATTAATTTGCTCTACTAATAATCTGCTTTGACATGCTTGCATTGTTTCATTGAATGTGTATTGTTTTATTTTTATTTCCTATTATTCATGCTTGCTAAATTAATAATCTTGGGAAGTCCTCAGAGACGACTGTTGTTGTGATTTTGGGCTATACAAAAATAAAGTGATTTGATTTGATAGTAAGAATATTGGTTTGGTTAAAAGAAAAAGATGTCAGGATGAGAGAGCACAGACGAGATCCGGAACTGGAACAGCAGGGGAGGTTTAAACCTACTGGCAGCTGTAGGGAGCCTCAGCTCACCTGGTCTTTAAAGGCTTATCAACTTCACCTAAAATAAGCTTCAGGGATTCTTTTTTCCTGCTTTGTTTGAAGTTCTCCCATTTCATACAATCAACAACTCAGCCATTATCACTCCTCAAAACATCTCACTTTACTTTGACAGTGGCATAAGAAGGCAAAACACACACACAGATACGAAAACATACAAACAAAATCAGTAACAGCCACACAAACTGCAAAATACAAACGCAAATTCAAAAACATGCTCTATGCAGTTTAAAAACAGGCTATCTACTTTTTAAGCCCACGTTTTTCCTTCCTAAGCCAGTGCAGTCTACTTTTTTCAGCTAAACAATTTAAAATTCTTAAAACTTTCTCATTTCAAAGTTAAATATTTGCCACAAAATTACAACATTATGATTATGTGATTGTGTAGCCCATTTCACATTATAATGCAGCTAACTACTTTTTGTTTTACTTTTTACTGAGTACATTTACACTAATGTAAACTAGTTTTAGCACGCCAGAGTGATTTTTCACACAAGTAACTATTTTACTTGAGATGTGAGAGATGTGAACTTTAGGACTTTTGCCAGACTGATGCTTCTACGGCTGAGTTGGGGTCAACAACTAGGACTTTTAACATTTAAATATGAAAAAACACAAAATAAACAAAAATATGAAATTTAAAATGCATCAAAATGCATAGGTTTTTATAAATAGTTTCCTGAAGGAGGACCCCAAGACCCCGTAATAAATAATGGTGCCACCCTTATCAGACTTGGTATTCTGAAAACCAATTCTTTGTCAGTAAAATCAGCTATTTTGAGCAAAAGCCAAACTTTGAGGCAGAATAGTGTATAATATTCCTAGAAGATATTTCATGTATGTTCTTAAAGTCATTACTAAAAGCAATTTTATTTTGTTTTTGGAAAATCTAAACAAGACTGAATTGAAAATTTGATCAATATGAGTAATAAAAGTGTGATTAAAATTTTCCCAGGTTGCCCAGACCTAAGATGAATCAGTGATAAAAAAAAAATACATGGAAAAATTATCGCGAGGGAGTGAAAAACTTTTTGGATTTTTGCAGGACCAATGAGAAAAACAAAATGTGAGGTGAGTGAAGGCAGATTCTGTTCTGAAAGACAGACGACCAATCAGCTCTTTTGTTTCATGCACGTCATGCAAATAAACTAATTCGATTGCTTGGTTTATTGTAAAGTTGATCTGAAACGAGGCTGGGGGAGTGGTGACCAGACCCTCTCTCCTCAAAGTATAGAGGTTATGCACTGACATCATTTTGCTTAGCAACATTTAGAATGAGTGGCATTTCTTCAATGTATTTCTTTGTTGTCGTGGCAACAGCTTGTTGACTACAAACTTGTCTGCAACAACAGTTGATGATTTAGGACATTTTAACTGCAACAAACTGACTCAAAACATCTTTTTTAAGAAGAAAAAGGTTATAAGTTCAACTGTGTGTGATTTCAATGTCTGATAAATGTGAGAAGCTAAAGTTTATCTGCTTTGCTACAACTGTTGACTTGATTTTCTTATTAGGCTCGGGAAGCGTCTGTGGTTACCATGGAAATAATGGCAAATCTGCCATGTTTGTTGATAGTTTAGCAAAACTTCCATAGGATTAAAAAAAGTAAACAAAACCGCCATGGAGCAGCCCAATAAACTGCTGGGTCAGTACTGGTAAGTTTATCTATCACTATATAGTGTCAAAATGTGATTTAGTAAACGCTATTTTCGGTATTTAGCATTTTAAAATCTCCATTGGTTTAACATTAGACCAACTGAACATTCTACAGATGTATGATGTCACGATCCGAGCCTAATATTTACATGTCAGTTACAATCCATGCTCAGTAGACTTGTGGTGGGTTGAATTTGTTATCAAACTGTGTTTATTTTTCCTGTTTTAGCTGTTTATTGAACTCTTACCAGAGAAAATGTTCTTTCTCTCCATTAACTCTCATGCATCGCTGCCACTCAGCATGAACATTTAGAATGATGTGATGTCACCTGCATAACCTCTATAAAACGTGGGCTCTGGATCTCACGTAATACATTCTGATCTTCTAGTATGTAAGGCTGGCCAGACTAGAAGTTGAGTGTGTGTTTTTGTGTGCTTGTTGTCACATTTGTTTTACTCTTCAGGGCCATCGTACACTCTTTACCATCACCTCCTCAGAACATCTCACTCTGCATCTCCTCCAGACTTCTTTCTCCAACTTGCACGTCAAAAACAAACATCTGAAAACCGTTTTTTGCACGCGTAGATAAACCCGGCGAGGTGGTAGTTGCTCAGAGGCAGAAGAAGAAGGATGTGCTACAGGGTTAAAAAGTTTCTTAGTTACGAAACGCGCTCACAGCAGTCCTACACTTGGCTTTGCACATCTTTGGAGCTCCTGAAATAGCTCTGCCTCCCACTCGTCCTTATATAAGCTCCAGCTCAGAGAGGGCCTAACATAAGGAGAGTGTGAGTGTGCACGTGTTTGTGAGTGTGTATGTGAGAGCGTGCACGTGTGAGTGAGTGTGTGGGCAGCATCTTCTATCTTCAGCATCCTTCATGTGCTCAACAGAAGAGCAGTGTTTAACAACTGTATCATTATTATGTGTTCACATTGTGTTCAAAAATAATCTCTCTTAAAGGAGACCTGTTATGTAAAATCTGACATTTTAACCATATTATACCATGTCTCTCATCATTAGTTTACTCAAAGTTACATTTCTATTGATTGCTGCATGTTTGAGTGATCTTGTATTGTCTTGCAGCTGATGCTCCATACTCAGAAAATCTCTGTTTTCACCTACCACCTATCCCCACGACTTGTCTCTATCTACCTGCAATAATAAGTTGACATGTAGCCAATTTACAACAACAAAAATATAATTTAAAATCTGTGGCTTATCAAACTTAAATTTTACACTAAAGAGGCGGACTATCAGTTCTGCTGTTTTGAAAGGAAGTCAAGGGACCTGTTTCTTTTTCAAGCCTTTTTAGATATTTTTGTGTTTTACAATGAATAAAATGTTAATTACAGTAATCATTTTTTCTTTTCACAGTCACAAACTTTCCCTCACAGAAAATGCATTGTATTAGGAAAACCAGAACCTATACAATTTAGTGATGTGCCAAAGTGTTTATGGAAGCTAGACATGAGCTAAAACCTAAATCCTTTGTACTTTAATGAGTACAAAGGTTTAAAATGATGCCTTTATTGCCGTTGTGTGAATTGAATGGAAGGTAAGTGTCTGCCCCACTGTTTCTTGGAGTCCCTCATTAGGTTGTAGTGGCATTTCTCACAAGGGCTTTCACCTCTTTTTGTTTCAGGTCAAAATAGTCAGAAACTGGCTGTGTCTCTGCAAAGACTCATGTCATTTCTAGACTCTATGTGACATCAGCATGTATACAACTAAAATCTAGCTCTAATTACAGACACCTGCTTTCAGTCCAATCACATGCCGCTCGCCTGTTAAGCTCCCCTTTCTCCTTTTCCTGAGCTTTTCAATGAGTTTGCTGAGTTTGAAAGTGTTTGTGGTAGAGTTTAGGGGTGAGCTTACCTTTAAATCAGAGCTGCAGTGAAGATGTTAAGCTTCAGTTGGAAGCAAAACCACCGAGTGATAGCATGCAGCCCTGGTTCGTCAGCAGAAGTGACTTGCCTAACACCTGGCACATTAACCTGTCCCGAGCCGTTCGAGAGTCGTGAGACAAGAGCGCTATCCACTCTCCCACTGTGAGGCCATCAGCAGTAAGATCAGGGTTAGGTAGTCAGAGTGTGGGGATCCCAGGGTCACGTCAGGACCTTACTAGCCTTGTGGGTAATTGCTGTGCATTGTATTCCATTTACTTGTTGTTTATTCATTTATAATAGAGGTTATGCAGGTGACATCACAGCATTTTAAATGTTCATGCTGAGTGAGAGTTAATGGAGAAAGGACATTTTCTCTTGTAAGAGTTCAATAAACAGCTAAAACAGGAAAAAAACTACAGTTTGAGAACAAATTCAACCACCACAAGTCTACTGAGCACTGGTTGTAACTGACATGTAAAAGAGAAAAACAAGTCAACAGTTGTAGCAAAGCAGATAAACAACAAGACTTTAGCTTCTCACATTTATCAGACATTAAAATCACACACAGTTAAACTTATTACCTTTGTCTTCTTAAAATATGTTTTGAGTCGTTTGCTGCAGTTAAAATGTCCTAAATCATCAACTGTTGTTAGCAGACAAGCCGTTGCTACGACAATAAGATTCTAAATGTTTTGGAATAAATGATGTCAGTGCATAACTCTACCAAATTCCAAGAGTTATTATTCCTGCCTTGAGTTCTCTGATTCCAATAACTTCTGTCTAATAAAGGTAAAAATTTGTATAAGCTGATTAATGTATGCATATTTTATTGAGATTGACGCAGTTAAATTTTAAATCAATATTTACATTATGTACAAGGGCAGCACAGCCTAAGGCCAGGTGTAACCAGCTCATTTACACTGTGCAGCCAATACAAAACCTAAACAGTCTTAAGCTTCAAAAGATAAAAATAGACCATTCTTTACGTCACTGTGTCACTTCATGTCCATTTGCTTCTTTTGTTGTCTTTGTCCTGAAAACACAACAGTGCAACATCCAGTATCCACAAAAGCACAAAATAATAATAATTTTGATACTTCCACATGGATACTAATTCCACAACATACTGTATGATAAATATACCTGTACAAGGACTATTACACCAAAGTCAAAATGAGAAAAATGCAATAACTTGTGTTTCTTGCCTGCTTTATGTCTCAGTTGTGTTCGATTACACTCTGTTACCTGGTGCGGATCATCTCGTCGCCTCAGCTCCGTCTCCACCACGCTGTAGAAGTCGTTCTCTGCCCGGGTCATGAGCTGCTTCACACTCAGAGCGTCGGAACCGTCGTCAGGTCCCGCCCGGCGTCGCTCTGCTCCGACCTGCTGCGCTCTTTCAAACGCTGCTCTCTCTGACGGGCCTCCAGGATCTTCTCACGCTTGGCCTCGCGCTCAAACATCTACGAACGACATCACGTGTGGCGTAAATGTGAGTGAAATTAAAGTAAACATACACATGCTCACAGTAGAGGTTATGCAGATGACATTAAAGTGTTCTAAATGTCAACCATGAGTGTCAAAATGCATGAGAGTCAATGGAGACAATATACAGTTTCTCTGTAAGGCTCAACAGTAAAACAAAAAAGCAGCTACAGTGTGATATGACTATAAACAAACAACTGCTGCTGATTAATGAGTTGTACATACATGTAAAAAGGAAAATCAGATAAACAGTAGCAGAAAACAGCGCTTCTCTCAGATTTCTCACTGACACAGACCTTGGGATCAACCACAGTTCAATTCATTACATTGCTACCTTAAATACGATGTTTTTAGTAATTTAGTAGTTTAGTTCAGCTCTTCCAGGAGAAAACATGAATTCTGCAGACTATTTTTTTCCAACCTACTTCTCTGAACCTCAGAGTTGCCAAGTCCACTTTTTTACAGCAATGATATTTTCATGGCTAAAAGCTGTTATTAATACTACTAAAACACGCCGAAATTATTAACACTTAATTTGTGTCGACACACAATGTTCTAATTGATTATTTTAATAACTTTTTTTAGTTTGTTTCTTATTTCTTGTTTTTAAATCTTTTCATAGCCTGGCAGCACCTTATTTGTCAGAAATGCTGGTTCTGCATAATCCAGCCAGAGCATTCAGATCTTCTGACCAGAGTCTTTTGAACTGTCCAAGGTCCAGACTATAGATGAAAGGAGACAGAGCGTTCTCCAGAGGTGGACCAGAATTGTGGAATTCTCTCCCTCTTAATATAGGAAAGGCTACTTTGGTTGAGAATTTCAAATGTCTTTTTAAAACTCACTTTTTTGCACTGGCTTTTAACTCGGGATTAGCTGAACATTCTTTTGGCTATTATATAGTAATTGTTTGCATTTATTACTACAACTTTTTTTTAAATGTATTTTGCAATTTGTTACTTCTATGTCTATCGCAGTGGTTTTCAAAGAAGGGTCCGGGGACCCCTGGGGGTCCTTGGGCCATGTCCAGGGGTCCCCAAATCTTTTTGAAACCTTAATCATTTCATCAAATTACAGTTTCTTGATATATATTTCAAAACATCTAATGTTTTAGACAGAAAGAAGTACACCAGAAAAATTAATAACAAAAAAAGATGGTCCTTGGAATATTTTCGAACCGATAAGGGGTCCCTGCCTGAAAAAGTCTGAGAACTGATCTATCGTTTTTACAACTAACTTCATAAACTATTTTTATCTTGTACAGCACTTTAGGCCAGTGTTTTATGTGCTTTATATATATATAACTTGACATTGACATTAAAGGGCTGGGGTCACTAGAATTTTTCTAGGGCTTGGTGGTTTGTTTTCTCTGAAATATGACAACACTGGTCAGTTTTTGTCCTGCTTGACATGGTGACAGCTGGATTTAGCCACTGAGAGTGAAGAAGGAACTTTCTAAAAAAAAGCTGATGCTTTTATTTACCTAAAAGTGAGTCAGAAAATAGTCTATAAGAATAATCGAAATTGTGATCTGGCTCCAAAAAAACTGTGATATTAATTTTCTGCCATATCGTCCAGCCCTAAATAGAATGCTGTGCTGTGATATGATGTGGAAAACCTCTATACTCACGGCCGCCAGCAGGCTCTTGTCGTTCTTCTGCAGAGAGGAAAGCCCAGAGCAGAACTCTAGAAGTGTAGCAGAGCCTCCCTGAGAACCACAGGCCACCAAACGCCCGCTGTCCTGAACACGCAGGCAGTACAGGGGCTCGTCACACACCTGCAGGACAAAGACATGAGTAGTAACTGTCTGCTGATGAGCGGCGTGTGGGGAGCTCACCTTCAGACTCAGGGTGGGGTCGTTCTGCTTGAATAGAATGTCCACACATCCAGCACACCGTCCATCTTTGAAGTGAAGAAGACTGAGGGCCGCACAGGGCTCCAGCAGGCGTCTGTGAGGTAAGACATCTGGTACCTGAACACAACGTCACATCTTCAGCTTCAGCAAGTTTGACAAGACTGTGCTCAGCTTATGCTACTCACTTTTGTTATTTTGTGCAGTGCACTTACTTTTGTTTCTCTGTTAAGTAGCTATGTGTTAGTTTCTCTGTCTTGGGGTTTAACCTCAAATAACAGCATACAACATAAATCCAACAACTGAATCTACAGGACGTAAGCAAGGTGCAGCATCTGTATTTGTACTTAATGTTTGATGCTGGTTTATTACTTAGACTAACAGCAGCTAAACCGTAAGTGCACCGCCAGAAAAGGGACGGGGCAGATAAGGAGCCTCACTTAAACTGTAGGTAAAGGTGTGAAGAAAAAAAATGTTGTCAAATAGTTGTATACATTTTTAACAGCCTTGTACTTCTGGTAAAGAAAATAAAAACATAAAAATACTTAAATTGCCTCTGACAGGTTGAACAACTCGTTTCACTAAACAGACTTAAGGTCATTATTTTTAAGATTTCACTAAACATTTTACAAAGTTCATCCCAGTTTAGCTGTTTTTCAGATTACAAATGTACTTCCTGTTCATAAATGACTTTTTCAGTCCAGGGACCCCTTATCGGCTCAAAATCTTCCAAGGACCCCTATCACTTTTCGTTTGGTATCACATTAAAATTTGGAATTAAAGCTAAGCTATATATCATTTGAATAAATGGTTAATTTCCTATGGTCTTTTTTACTGGTTTACTTGTTTTTATTCAAAGCTATCTATCTTTTCTACCCCAAATTTATGTTTAGGATGGTAAATCATAAGAAATTGTTGTGTTGAAAAAATTACCAATGTTTCAAAAATTTTGGGGGACCCCTACACATGGACCAGTAATAAATTGGGCCAAAACTCTTCTAATGTAACACATTTTCACTCCTTGAGACATAAAATACACAACAGCAACAACTAATTTTATTACATTTATATTTTATAGTCGTTAAATATTGTTCATTGTGAGAAATGTAAATGTCTCTGCTCTACTTACTGTTTTTTTTTCAATGTATTTTTAACTTTTTTTCACCAACTAGTTCTTGAGTCATGTAAAACTGTCATTTATATTTACAACTAGTGTTAATCTAATAAATTAAATAAAATGGGAAATTCATAGAAACCTGTCATATGCACTTTAAACTGTTGGGCCAATAGAAAATGAGGCTGTCTGATTTTCTGTTTGCCTGTTAACCTGTCAATCAAACTCACAACGTTCCTACATAACTCTCTGGTCCAGTAAACAGTAAAAGAGGCGGCACTGAAAATCCTCCATAAAACTGCTTTTACAACCAATCATGACCTCCTCCTAGAGAATAATATTTGCTGTATCACACTGTGTCTGCTCTGCTGTCGTGCTGTACCTGGTCCACATGATGGCCGAGTCCCGGATGTCCTCAGACCAGATGCGTGCAGCCCAGTCTCCGCCGTCAAGAAGTTTTTGGGGAAGAAGGGGTTGCGATGCAGAGCGTGCACAGGACCATGGTGACCCTCGTACGTACACACAATCTTCTCTGCGGGGGTCTTTGCCTTTCTGTTGCAGGACAGCACTACACCCTGCTCTGTGCCCACCATGAACTTTGTGGGCTGAGGCCAGAGAAGACAAGGTCAGGATGAATAAAAAGTGCAAACTAATCCAGACTAAAGAGAACTAAAGTCAGAACAAAGCAGGCCAGGTGAGTAGTCCTGGGACTCACCATGGTCGGTTCATACTCCAGACTGATGGCCCCTAAAGCTCTTTCCATGTTTCCTTCTCGACTTGGGTCCAACACCAGACTCTCAGTGGGCTCGCTCAGCTTTCGTACGTCCCACCAAAGCACCTGAACGCAAAGACGGTCATTGTCATTTCTCTCAGGTTTTTACTCTGAACCAGGACGATATGTAGGATTTTGAAAACTAAAAAAGTACATAAACTAAAAACACAGACATAACTTTCTATTGGCCAAAGGTAGGATAAGCTTCCGTTAGGCCTGCTATTGAAGGATTTCATTTTTAAAAATTCAGTTTCAAAGTTATCATCTGGAGTTTTCAAAGATCAAGAAGTTTCAACTTTCATCCAACAGTCATTTTCAATCTAACAGAAGTGACTTGAGAAACTGCCTGTATTTATCCTGATGTGACTTTTTTGTTGCCCGTGAGCTAGACCAATTCATAAACTGGCTTACTTGGTCCTAGTTGTGATACTTCCTCTAATTTGTTTGTCTGAACCCTATTATTCTTCCAATCACTGTGTTGAGTATGTCAATAGCATTCACAAGCTAACTGGCCTTCCTACTTGGAAACTAGTGAACAATTTGGTTGCACAAAAAAACTTCACAAAATCTTTTGCTAGAAAAGCATAAAGAGAACGTGAAAGGCGGGACTGAGAGTGGAGGGCAGCAGTGTTTGACAGAAGGTGTTTGTGATCAGTACAACCTCCAGTGCAATTTTTTTCCAACCTTTTTTGAGTCACAGCACGCTTTAATAGTTGAAAGTTTTTTGAGACACACCACCTACTCAAATATGGCCTAATCAAACATCAAAGAAAATATTTAATATGGTTTAATACACTTAAAGAGGAACTATCTAGCTTTTTGGCTAAAGGGCCCATTGCCTGAATATTGTATTATTGTGCTTGGACTGAACCTCTTAAAGTACTGACAAAATCTGACAAAAGTTGAAATTATTCATTAAATTTGCCTTCATTCTTGGTGAAAATGTTGTTCTAAACACTCCAAAATGGCAAATGATTTGATAATCTGTTTAGTCTTATTTCATAGGTTTATTTTTGGAAGCTGGTAATTTTTTCAAGGCACACCTGGCAGTATCTCAATGAACACTAGACTTCCCCGCCACACTGGTTGAAAAATCACTGCTTTAGTGGACAAATCTGATGTCACATATGAACATGTCACAGGCCTTCGCAGTGATACACAGTTTGCACTAAACATGCAGAAAAAAAAATTACAATAGTAGGCAATGCTGTTTTGTAACAACATGCACACTTCAACAGCCAAAAAAAGTGTTTTTGTGTAAAGTAAAGACTGAATGATCATTTTTAAATTTGGAACATTCTTAAAGGAGATAAAGATGTTTTATGTTAATAAAAAGCAACACACTGTACCTTTAAACTTGTGTTGCACCCCTGAAATGAACGACCAGACTCACGTTCATCTTGATTTGTGGGCAACTTTTAATAACAGTCCTCAGTTCAAGTTTCAAGCATGTTTCGTTTTCTGCCATTTTTCACAACAACACAAATCAATGCGCGTGTTCCCAGAACTCTTTGCGCGTGTCACTTTCTCTTATAGGAACAGTACTGTTATTACACAGATGTACTAATTATAAAAGAAAATACATTTATCTAAATAAATATATGGCTTGTTTTACTATTTAAAGAAAAAAAAAACATTTTGTTGCCTTTTAACCTTGTATATAGTTACCTGGTAATTAACACTTTCTAATAGCAATTAACTTTCAGTGCGCTACACCCTCCCCCACTAAAAAAATAAATGTTGGCAAAACATTTTACAATTCAAAACAAATAAGTGCGTTGTTACCATTAGCTTCTAACATTGAATTTCTATGTTTTCTGCAAAACAAAAATATATGACTACACATCAATTACTACAAATGCATGAATACAGGATAAATAGTTAGTCACTAGAATACCTGTTTTAGTGTATTGACTCAAATTAAAGGTACGTTGGTAGGCCTCCCAAGACCATCAAGTCACATATGGCTATATCTACCATTCCACTTTACTCAATGTCTTGACATTATATCATGCTTCTAATGTAGTACTCAAATTTACAAACTACTCCTGTGTTACTAGAACCACACACTTCTTTCTGTAAATGTCAAATACTCATCAAGTGTAGTATATCAAGTCACAAGAAATACATTTCTCAAAATTGACTATAACTGTAACTGCATCGTTGTTTTTTTCAAAAATATTTACCAACAAAAATAAGAATGTAGCTGCATTTAACCTTAGCTATAACACAACATAAACTCTAGGGAGTTTCAAACACATTCTACTTCTTCAATACTGTAACTGTAGGTTTTCCTAATGTATCATATGTAAAGATACATCTTGGCTGACGTGTTCTTGTAGATCGTCTCTCCTGTTCAAGTCCGTGTTCGTCCTCAGAAGACGTTTCAGTGTCCTCTGGTACTCCAGGTTCAGCTGTTTGATCATCAGAGTCAGTATCAAGATTTTGACTTGCGTCCTGTGCCAGCATCTCCTCGTTCTCAAGTCTCTCATCCACTTGACAACTGAGCTCAGTAGAAGCACCTTATCCAGCAACTGAGCCTGTCTTCTAAAAGGTTTTCAGTCTGTGTTTCTACAGGGTGGCTGACTTTGGATCTGAAGACTGGAGCATTTGGATTGAGATGAGCAGTTGGGACTTGGGGCACATACAAGCTGTATTCCTCCTCACTGTCAGAATCATCACAAACAATGTCTCTGCTTTTCTGTTTTGGTTTTTGTTTGTTTACTTGTCTCTTTTGATTTGCATGTTTCTTTTTGTTGTGTCTTGTCTAACCATCAACAAGATAAGGACATGGGTTAGTAATAGATTTCTATGAAGGATTCTTTCTCTTCCTTCACCATCTATTGGTGTCACAACATACACTGGACTATCTTTACCTCTCTTTTCTTTGACTACGTGCACTTTGTTTTCCCAGTAGCACGAATTTTACCAGGTCCTCCTCTTTCAGAAAGGTTTTGCACGAGTACATGGTCTCCAGGTTCAAGCACAGAACTCCAAGTCTTTTGGTTATAAACACCTTTGTCCTCTTTTTCCTGCCTTTCTCATGTTTTCCTGAGCAATGCTGTATGCTTGTTGCATTGACTTTTGCCATTTTTCAGCGTAACTTTCATGAGACTGTGACTGGGTTTTGTTCTTTTGGAAACAACAGATCGATTGGCAGAATCGGCTTCTCTTCCAAATAACAAGAAAAAGGTGAAAATCCTGTCGACTCGTGAACTGTTGAGTTGTATGCATGTACCACCTTGTTCAGATATCCAGTTTTTTTGCGTTTCTTCCAGTGTTCTGAGCATACTGAGCAATGTTCTGTTAAAAACGCTCAGCTGGATTTGATTGGGGATGGTAAGGCGTTAGTCCTTGAATGTTGTATGCACTGTAGCTTTGCAACTTTTTAAACAACTCATTCTCGAATTCCTCCCTGATTCGTAGGTGAATTCTAGCAGGAAATCCGAATCTCAGAATAAAGTCATCAAACAACTTACGAGCTGCTGTTTTACCAGACTTGTTTGGTGTTGCATACGCCTGTGCAAATTTAGTAAAGTGGTCCACTATTACTAATATATATCTCACCCCCCTTTGCTTCTCTCTAGATGCAAATAATCAATAGAGATTAGTTCAAATGGTGCTGAGGTTGTAATGTTCCTGTATTGGGCGTTCGAGTTTTTCTGTTAGGTTTCTTCTGCTTTAAGCAGCGGCACACTTTTGTCACATAATGTTCTATCTCTTCTCTCATTTTGGGCCAAAAGATCTCTCTCTGGCTAAGGAGATCATTCTGTCCGCTCCTAAGTGACCCATTTGCTCGCTGGTAAATCAATGATTTGAGTTTTTTTGGAACAACGAGCTGGTTTCTGGTGTTTTGTCTTTCTCGTAAAATTCCATCTTTTGTCAGATGTACAGATCTAACCATTTCTGCTCAAGAGTCTTTTACACGTCACTTGATTCTGACTTTGTGNAAATCATCAACATGTCTGTTAGCAGACAAGCCGTTGCCGACAATAAGATTCTAAATGTTTTTGGAATAAAATGATGTCAGTGCATAACTCTACCAAATTTCCAAGAGTTATTATTCTGCCTTGAGGTTCTCTGACTTCCATACTTCTGTCTAAATAAAGGTAAAATTTGTATAAGCTGATTAATGTATGCATATTTTATTGAGATTGACGCAGTTAAAATTTTAAATCAATATTTACATTATGTACAAGGCAGCACAGCCTAAGGCCAGGTGTAACCAGCTCATTTACACTGTGCAGCCAATACAAAACCTAAACAGTCTTTAAGCTTCAAAAGATAAAATAGACCATTCTTTACGTCACTGTGTCACTTCATGTCCATTTGCTTCTTTTGTTGTCTTTGTCCTGAAAAACACAACATGCAACATCCAGTATCCACAAAAAGCACAAAATAATAATAATTTTGATACTTCCACATGGATACTAAATTCCACAACATACTGATGATAATATACCTGTACAAGGACTATTACAAAGTCAAAATGAGAAAAAATGCAATAACTTGTGTTTCTTGCCTGCTTTATGTCTCAGTTGTGTTCGATTACACTCTGTTACCTGGTGCGGATCATCTCGTCGCCTCAGCTCCGTCTCCACCACGCTGTAGAAGTCGTTCTCTGCCCGGGTCATGAGCTGCTTCACACTCAGAGCGTCGGAACCGTCGTCAGGTCCCGCCCGGCGTCGCTCTGCTCCGACCTGCTGCGCTCTTTCAAACGCTGCTCTCTCTGACGGGCCTCCAGGATCTTCTCACGCTTGGCCTCGCGCTCAAACATCTACGAACGACATCACGTGCGGCGTAAATGTGAGTGAAATTAAAGTAAACATACACATGCTCACAGTAGAGGTTATGCAGATGACATTAAAGTGTTCTAAATGTCAACCATGAGTGTCAAAATGCATGAGAGTCAATGGAGACAATATACAGTTTCTCCTGTAAGGGCTCCAAACAGTAAAACAAAAAAAAGCAGCTACAGTGTGATAATGACTATAAACAACAAAACTGCTGCTGATTAATGAGTTTGTACATAACATGTAAAAAGAGGAAAATCAGATAAACAGTAGCAGAAAACAGCGCTTCTCTCAGATTTCTCACTGACACAGACCTTGGGATCAACCACAGTTCAATTCATTACATTGCTACCTTAAATACGATGTTTTTAGTAATTTAGTAGTTTAGTTCAGCTCTTCCAGGAGAAAACATGAATTCTGCAGACTATTTTTTTCCAACCTACTTCTCTGAACCTCAGAGTTGCCAAGTCCACTTTTTTACAGCAATGATATTTTCATGGCTAAAAGCTGTTATTAATACTACTAAAACACGCCGAAATTATTAACACTTAATTTGTGTCGACACACAATGTTCTAATTGATTATTTTAATAACTTTTTTTAGTTTGTTTCTTATTTCTTGTTTTTAAATCTTTTCATAGCCTGGCAGCACCTTATTTGTCAGAAATGCTGGTTCTGCATAATCCAGCCAGAGCATTCAGATCTTCTGACCAGAGTCTTTTGAACTGTCCAAGGTCCAGACTATAGATGAAAGGAGACAGAGCGTTCTCCAGAGGTGGACCAGAATTGTGGAATTCTCTCCTCTTAATATAGGAAAGGCTACTTTGGTTGAGAATTTCAAATGTCTTTTTAAAACTCACTTTTTTGCACTGGCTTTTAACTCGGGATTAGCTGAACATTCTTTTGGCTATTATATAGTAATTGTTTGCATTTATTACTACAACTTTTTTTTAAATGTATTTTGCAATTTGTTACTTCTATGTCTATCGCAGTGGTTTTCAAAGAAGGGTCCGGGACCCCTGGGGGTCCTTGGGCCATGTCCAGGGGTCCCCAAATCTTTTTGAAACCTTAATCATTTCATCAAATTACAGTTTCTTGATATATATTTCAAAACATCTATGTTTTAGACAGAAGAAGTACACCCAAAAATTAATAACAAAAAAAAGATGGTCCTTGGAATATTTTCGAACCGATAAGGGGTCCCTGCCTGAAAAAGTCTGAGAACTGATCTATCGTTTTTACAACTAACTTCATAAACTATTTTTATCTTGTACAGCACTTTAGGCCAGTGTTTTTATGTGCTTTATATATAATAAACTTGACATTGACATTAAAGGGCTGGGGTCACTAGAATTTTTCTAGGGCTTGGTGGTTTGTTTTCTCTGAAAATATGACAACACTGGTCAGTTTTTGTCCTGTTGACATGGTGACAGCTGGATTTAGCCACTGAGAGTGAAGAAGGAACTTTCTAAAAAAAAGCTGATGCTTTTATTTACCTAAAAGTGAGTCAGAAAATAGTCTATAAGAATAATCGAAATTGTGATCTGGCTCCAAAAAAACTGTGATATTAATTTTCTGCCATATCGTCCAGCCCTAAATAGAATGCTGTGCTGTGATATGATGGAAAACCTCTATACTCACGGCCGCAGCAGGCTCTTGTCGTTCTTCTGCAGAGAGGAAAGCCCAGAGCAGAACTCTAGAAGTGTAGCAGAGCCTCCCTGAGAACCACAGGCCACCAAACGCCCGCTGTCCTGAACACGCAGGCAGTACAGGGGCTCGTCACACACCTGCAGGACAAAGACATGAGTAGTAACTGTCTGCTGATGAGCGGCGTGTGGGGAGCTCACCTTCAGACTCAGGGTGGGGTCGTTCTGCTTGAATAGAATGTCCACACATCCAGCACACCGTCCATCTTTGAAGTGAAGAAGACTGAGGGCCGCACAGGGCTCCAGCAGGCGTCTGTGAGGTAAGACATCTGGTACCTGAACACAACGTCACATCTTCAGCTTCAGCAAGTTTGACAAGACTGTGCTCAGCTTATGCTACTCACTTTTGTTATTTTGTGGCAGTGCACTTACTTTTTGTTTCTCTGTTAAGTAGCTTATGTGTTAGTTTCTCTGTCTTGGGGTTTAACCTCAAATAACAGCATACAACATAAATCCAACAACTGAAATCTACAGGACGTAAGCAAGGTGCAGCATCTGTATTTGTACTTAATGTTTGATGCTGGTTTATTAACTTAGACTAACAGCAGCTAAACCGTAAGTGCACCGCCAAGAAAAAGGGGACGGGGCAGATAAGGAGCCTCAACTTAAACTGTAAGGTAAAGGTGTGAAGAAAAAAAATGTTGTCAAAATAGTTGTATACATTTTTAACAGCCTTGTACTTCTGGTAAAGAAAATAAAAAACATAAAAATACTTAAATTGCCTCTGACAGGTTGAACAACTCGTTCACTAAACAGACTTAAGGTCATTATTTTTAAGATTTCACTAAACATTTTACAAAGTTCATCCCAGTTTAGCTGTTTTTCAGATTACAAATGTACTTCCTGTTCATAAATGACTTTTTCAGTCCAGGACCCCTATCGGCTCAAAAATCTTCCAAGGACCCCTATCACTTTTCGTTTGGTATCACATTAAAATTTGGAAATTAAAGCTAAGCTATATATCAAATTTGAATAAATGGTTAATTCCTATGGTCTTTTTTACTGGTTTACTGTTTTTATTCAAAGCTATCTATCTTTTTCTACCCAAATTTATGTTTAGGATGTAAATCAAGAAATTGTTGTGTTGAAAAAATTACCAATGTTTCAAAAAATTTGGGGGACCTACACAGCTACACATGGACCAAGTAATAAATTGGGCCAAAAACTCTTCTAATGTAACACATTTTCACTCCTTGAGACATAAAAATACACAACAGCAACAACTAATTTTATTACATTTATGTTTATAGTCGTTAAAATATGTTCATTGTGAGAAAATGTAAAATGGCTCTACTTACTGTTTTTTTTTCCAATGTATTTTTAACTTTTTTTCACCAACTAGTTCTTGAGTCATGTAAAACTGTCATTTATATTTACAACTAGTGTTAATCTAATAAATTAAATAAAAATGGGAAATTCATAGAAACCTGTCATATGCACTTTAAACTGTTGGGGCCATAGAAAAATGAGGCTGTCTGATTTTCTGTTTGCCTGTTAACCTGTCAATCAAACTCACAACGTTCCTAACATAACTCTCTGGTCCAGTAAAATAGAAAATCCTCCATAAAGCTTTAAACACCAATCATGACCTCCCTCCTAGAGATAATATTGCTGTATCACACTGTGTCTGCTCTGCTGTACGTGTGTACTGGCTCCTCCTTGTCCCATGAGGTGCCCTTGGACCTGTCAATGATCGAGTCCCGGACAGCACGATGCGTGCAGCCCAGTCTCCCGCCGTCAAGAAGTTTTTGGGGAAGAAGGGGTTGCGATGCAGAGCGTGCACAGGACCATGGTGACCCTCGTACGTACACACACAATCTTCTTCGCGGGGTCTTTGCCTTTCTGTTGCAGACAGCACTACACCCTGCTCTGTGCCCACCATGAACTTTGTGGGCTGAGGCCAGAGACAAGGTCAGGATGAATAAAAAGTGCAAACTAATCCAGACTAAAGAGAACTAAAGTCAGAACAAAGCAGGCCAGGTGAGTAGTCCTGGGACTCACCATGGTCGGTTCATACTCCAGACTGATGGCCCCTAAAGCTCTTTCCATGTTTCCTTCTCGACTTGGGTCCAACACCAGACTCTCAGTGGGCTCGCTCAGCTTTCGTACGTCCCACCAAAGCACCTGAACGCAAAGACGGTCATTGTCATTTCTCTCAGTTTTTACTCTGAACCAGGACGATATGTAGGATTTTGAAAACTAAAAAAGTACATAAACTAAAAAAACAGACATAACTTTCTATTGGCAAAGGTAGGATAAGCTTTAGGCCTGCTTATTGAAATTTCATTTTAAAATTCTTAACTAGTTATCATTCTGGAGTTTTAATAAATGGAAGAATTTAAAGTTATAACTTTAAACGTAATTTTCAATCTAACCGGAAGTGACCTGAAAAACTCCCTTATTTATACTGACTACTTTTCTTTGCTGCCCCTTGAGGAGGGACTATTTCTTGAAGCTCTGACCAGGTTATTCCATATATTTACCAGTCCGGGCCACCATTTTGTTTTGAGACTGTGTTGCCGATTTACTACGCCAGAGTTGAATCCAGAGC
Organism: Mugilogobius chulae; assembly: GCA_038363315.1. NCBI lineage: Eukaryota > Metazoa > Chordata > Actinopteri > Gobiiformes > Gobiidae > Mugilogobius > Mugilogobius chulae. The sequence goes on from CM076407.1 coordinate 23,521,424, forward strand.
AAGCAGTTGGAGAAATCAGTAGACCAAGTTAAACAACAAGATAACTTAGTTTAATTATTTTGATCACACGTCTTGACAAGATTAGCCACAGAATATGCAATTGGGCCTAACGCATTACTGATAGGGTCTTAAACCAATTAAAGTGCAATAAGATACTGAATAACAGAACCATACTGCAGACAATCAAATGGCCAATCCATGGCCAATGTTCATGGTTGGCCAAAACATACTGCTTAGTGGGCCATTTGCCCGTCGCCATTTTGAATAGCCTGCTCTAGACCAATTCATAAACCTGGCTTATGTTGGGCCTAGATGTGATGATACTTCCCCTAATTTGTTTGTCTGAACCTAGCTGAACCCTCTGTTCTTCTCATCCTGTGCTTTTCTAGTTTCCTACTTGGAAACTAGCCGTTTTAAGCACTTTGACTAGAGTTTTATGAGAACCCTTGATTTATTGTAGAATTACATAGATTTATTTTCCTTGTTTCAAGTGGTTTCAAATGTATTTCAAAGACATACGTGCTGTCGTTATTTCAAAGCCAAATTATTAGCCAATTTGGGTTAAGAAAATGTACTTTGGAATTTTTTTTCTTATTTTAAAGCCAAACTATCTTATATCCGTTAAACATGTCTTGAAACAGTGAAATATTCCACATTACATAACATTAAATCTTACCAGTTAAAAACAGCTAAAACGTAAATCAAAAATTCTGATTTCCAAGTCATTTTACAGCAAGTCTGGATATTTCTATAGTTTTGCAGTGCTGGAATTGTAAGACTGTTTTGAAACTGAACATGGATCATGTTTTTCAGTTTGCAAAATATTGCAGAAAAAATCTCTCAAATTAGTAGGGCACATATTGCCTATTTATTACACATTACCACTTCAACAGCCAAAAAGTGTTTTTGTGTGTAACTCACTTTAAAGTAAAGACGAATGAATCATTTTTAAAATTTGAACATTCTTTAAGGAGATAAAAGTGTTTTATGCCTATTAGGATACAGTGTACCTTTATACTTTTGTAAATGCCAAATAAACATCTGAAATTGGGAGTGCAGTGTTGATACCTGTCCGTCTGTGGAGGCAGAGAAGGCGTCTGTCCCTGTTTTAGACTGAAGCCAGATGATCTTGTAAACTGGGTCTCTGTGACTGTGTTCCACTGAGGAGAGCTTCCACAGGCTGACTGCCACGGCGAGTGTCCCAGTACGCTGAACAAGCACAACATTTCACTCTCAAACAAATACAACTACAATACAATTATAACTCAAAAATGTTCTGTCTTTTCTGACCGATCTGTCCACTGTACGTGCCGCCGACCAGCGTGTGAGGGTCTTTGGGGTTGTACTCGATACAGACGAGAGGAGACGCCGGCTTCAAGTCAACTCCGGACGATTTGGGTTTTTCTGGAATAAAACATAAAGTAAGTACATAAAAAAAAGGATTTGTTAAGACTGCACGATTTGGGAAATATAATTCAACTTTTTCAGTTACGATTCAATATGCAATTTATGTTCTGAAATCAGATTCTGTTCATTGTTTCAAACATGTGGAAAACAGAAAACACATTGAAATAAGCCTAGTTTACTTGAGTAATAGAATAACTATTTAAGCGGCGCTGATGAACTGAACTGACAAAAGACTGAAATACTACAACTGACAAACCAGTAAAGAATTGTGTATTTTAATATGTGTTTTACAGATCTAAATATTCAGAATTAGATGCTTTGAGTCAGAATAAGACCGAACATTTTGTTATTTGAAAATAAATGGAAAATAGAGGTTATGCACTGACATCATTTTGCTTAGCAACATTTAGAATGAGTGGCATTTCTTCATGTATTCTTTGTTGTCGTGACAACGCTTTTTTGCCACAAGTTGTCTGCTAAAACAGTTGATGATTTAGGACATTTTAATGGCAACAAACGAACTAAAAACATTTTTAAAGAAGAAAAGGTAATAAGTTCAACTGTGTGTGATTTCTATCTGATAAATGTGAAGAAGCTAAGTCTTGTTATTTATTACTTTACTACAACTGTTGACTTGATTTTCTCTTTTTGCATGACAGTTACAAACCCAGTGCTCAGTAGACTTGTGGTGGGTTGAATTTGTTATCAAACTGTTGTTTATTTTTCCTGTTTTAGCTGTTTATTGAACTCTAAAGAGAAAATGTTCTTTCTCTCCATTAACTCTAATGCATCATTGCCACTCAGCATGAACATTTAGATTGCTGTGATGTCACTGATTGTGTATATTAAAGATGCAATACAAGGCCGTCCATTATTTTCTTTATAAATTTCTTTTTTTTCAACATCTGATAAAAAGCAAACAAAACATGAAGTTTGGAAATGCTAAAAAAATAATAACATTGTAGTCCTCTTCTTTAGAGTCAAATCAGACATTCTGAAATATATCAGATTCAGTTTTTACTCTAAAGTCAAATAAAACAAAACAAAAAACCCCAAATAAATTATTTGAAATAGGACTTTTGCATAGGCTCTGCGTAGATTTTCTTTGAGTAATTTTAGTTCTCTAAACAAATTTTACCTCAATTACCTTCAGCTTTTGAAGAGGAATGGTCAAACTCAAAATATGCCAAACTAGTGTAATTCAAGTCCAAGCTGTAAACAGCAGCTTTACCAATCCTTATATTTACCCCAAAAACGGAAATTAGATTCTGTTTTTTGTTTCTGTGGAGAAAGTTCTCACTCCTGATCAGAGCTTGTAATATCAGAAGCTAAAACTACAGGGATACAGCTTCACAAAGATTCCAGCCATTTTCTTGAGCTCTAAAGGTTTCTAGTAACTAGTTTGAATTGACGATTTTAGTCAAACATGTGAGGGAAAAGGCCAGAATGATATGAACATGTTACCTTGTATCTGTGATAGATACAGGTCATGTTTATGAAATCTCAAATCAAAATTTTACACACGGTTCCTTTAAAAATGTGATTTTGCCCTAGTTTTGCTTTGAACATTGTAGGAGAGGAAGAGTGAAAGCACTGACCGATGTCCCAGATGTAGGAGTCCTCACACATGTTGGAGGCTGAGGTCTGGAAGCGGAGGCAGGAGTAAGCACCTGCTAACTTCTTCCCTCCGTCCGGATGCCACGACAGACACGTGACTGTTCGCTTCACTTCGTTTGGGTCTCTGATGGAATAAAATGGATGAGTTTAACGAATACTCAATACTTCTGTAATTATAGCCTCTGTTTTGTGTGATACTATATGTGGCTTTTCTGTGTAAGGTTTGTGTCACAGACCTGAAGATGTTGATGGTTTTGGCTGAAGGTGGTTCGGCACACTCCTCGTCCTCCTCGGTGCAGTACTCCTGGTAAATGTCCAAAGCGTTGTTCTGCTGGATACAGTGCACCACCACCTACAGGGCAAGTCAAGAGAAGGTTAATAGTGCAAGGCTTTACAGAACATAGAAGATGCTTACAGACTGTTAAAATTACCCACAAAACCACAAACTTGATATGATGTTTGTGCTCTTTAAACGAAGGTCATGTGGCTGTGAAAAGTGTAACATTTAGCCCAAAAATACACTTGAACAAGGTGTCTTTTGTCCAGTTAATATGATATGACATAATTCACAACTGTTACCTAGCAACCATACAGTAAAAAAGAACAAAAAAAAACACATAAATGACACAGAAGTTGTGATTTGACAAACACCAATATCCGGCAACACTTATTTTGTCAATTTGAAGTAAACTTTTTCGTAACATGGGACTCCTAAAAAACACCCCAGTGCATTGTGGGAGTCGTGTGATCTTACACTGCCCAGCTGTGGGATGCTGTTCATAAAACCCTCGTCCTTCTCCACTTTCTTGCGGAAGCGGATGGTCTGTTCCATCTCGTTGGGGTCGACGTCTTTGGGCCAGCCTCCCTCTGTGTGGTTCAGTCCACTGCTCTCGGTCTCAAAACGCTCGGTGTTCACCTACAGGAAACATGTGGTTAGTTTAATCAGTATTGTTCTAAATTAAATTCTGTATGACAGGTTAGACCAAGTGGGGACGGGTTTCCAAAGTGGGTGTCGGGATCCCTGAACGATTGTGAAGCTAAATCTAGGGGTTGATTTTATGATTTTAATGTTTAGTCAAAGCAACCATTTTTGAGTGAATTTTTGGTCATATAAAGCAATGAATTACTAAAATAAATACATTTGAACCAAACCAAATGAATCTTTTTTTTTTTAATATCTATTCTATTTCAAAACAACAACTATTTCATTTTGCTCTAGAGTCTAGGCGTTTCAAGGGTTGCATCGTTATTTTGGGGGTTCCTAACAGAAAGTCACCTTAGACCACATTTTTTCACTCAATTTGATTCAGATCAAGAGGCAGCAGGAGGCCCAGACTTCCCTTTTCACACAAAATTCCTCCAGCTCTTCTGGGGGAATCCTGAGGCGTTCTCAATGTGTTCTGGGTCTTCCCAGAACTCTAGTGGGACATTTCCAGAACAGTTCTGCAGGGAGGCTTTGACTAGGAGGCTTACACCTCAGCTGACTCCTCTCAACATGGAGGAGCAGCGGCTCTACTTTGAGTTCCTCTCATGTGACTGAGCTCCTCACTCTCCTCCTCAATCTCCAAGTGAGCGCAGAGCAATCTCGAGGAGGAAATTTCAACAGAATCCATGGCCTTGGTTATTTTGATGAGGTTTATGTCTTTTGTCCAACAAAATTGACAGAGAGAAAATTCCACAACTGTGGAACACTTTCCCTTATTTGTAAGTAGGATTTTAATTTCCATGAAAGAATTCATGAAAATTTTATGAAATTGCAAAAATACAAGTTGTAACTAGCTATTCAGTAAACTAGGCTAATATACAGACTTAAAACTAAAATACTAGCTTTGGAACTTGACTTGTGCGACTTGCAAAGCAACTTGGTCCCACCTGCATGTTACCATCAAAATTATCTACATTTTTTATTCCATTCAGTTTGTGCCTGGCTTATTTGTACTCTATGTTGTCACGTTTTAGGCTTGAAGACAAAACTGTTTTATGATTTTTCTGCTGAGTCTCCATGGCTCTGTTATGTGATTTCCCTCGTTCATTCAAAGCGTTTCACATTTTCATTGGTAATCTTAGAACCTTTTAGCTGAAGAAGTTTGTTTCTCGTGATCGCGTGTGTGTACCTGGTGCTCGGACATGTCGCAGCGGGCCTGAGTGGCCTGGTCCCGGGGCGTCCGGAGGATGAACTGCGCGGCGAGGCCCGGGTCTGGAACCAGGTCCAAAGTGACCTCCGGCCCGCGGTCAGAGAGCAGACAAGGCCGGCCAAACTCATTGCGGAGCCGCGTGTAAACGTGAACAATCTCCATTCTGAGCAATCTCCTTCAGACACTTTCTGAAACTGAACCGAGAGACGCTTCTCCCGCAGAGTTTACGGTATCCTAGCAACGACATCCATTCAAACAAACTTTATTAACTCGTACACAAACAACCTGAAGCTAACAGAATGCTCTCTAATATTTAAGTCTCAAACGAACAAAACATAAAAAACAGCACTTAGTAAAATATGGCAAACGTAGCAAAACTGTTTACAAACCACGCCCCCTGAAACTCCCAAAGCCTGATGGGCAACAACTCATTCAACAGTGTAATTTAATTAAACTGAAGTATTTGTACTCAGTGTTGGGCAAGTTACTGTAAATGTGTAATACAATTTATATTACTAGTTACAAATGTATCTACTATACATTATTAGAATTTTCTTTAAGTTACACTACTTTGAGCTATTCGCACCTTTGTTAAGACATTGTACAACACTAATCCTGTTATATTTTCATGTAATTACAGCTACATTTATAGAAATGCAACGTCACAAAGAATTCTCTCATTTTATTAACTTTGTTCAACAGATGCCCAGAAACTTTTAAATCAGCTTCAGTGGTTATTTGATTCTGAAATGTCATTTAATTTTCAATAAAAATCAGTACAATTAATTTAACGATGCAAAGAACTTGAGTTATTCAGATTATAAGTAGTAATACATCGTATTGTCAGTAAGTTACGAGCTACACTTATTACTGAAAGGGAAACTATATTGTTGTAAAAGTACAATTGTTTACACCCCCTTCACACAAAAGTGCCCCTGATCATAATCTGGTGTCTTCTCTCTGGATATTGGTACAGCCTATATGTATAAATACACTTTTAGTGCATTTGCATAATATTTAAATAGTAAAGACACTTCAGAAGTGTTAATTTCCTGTTTATTTGATGTGCTCTTGATAATACCCATGCAACCCTAAAAATAGCAGCAGGAATGAGGCACTATCAGGGTAAGCACACAAATCAAGTTGTAAAAATATGTTTTATCAAAGAAGGATCTGCTAACGACGTTTTTAATAAGTCATTTTGTTACAAAATTCATAATCCTGAGATCATAATTAGGATAATGTGAAGTATGGTGGTTAACAATGCTCTGTGGGCGCAGTCGTCATGGTGATGCCCAGGTCTGTTGTCACGGTGACCGAGAGTTCAGTATCTTGACGGTCTTGCGGCCGTAGTGCCAGTAGCTGTACCCGGATGCTGTTGTAGTCACTGCAGTGACAAGCCTGAAATACACAAGATAGAAACTGTAATTAAAGAAAACCTTTTATGTAAAACTCACTTTTCTGAGTGTTTAACAATGTTCTCTCATCGTTAGTTTACCCAAAGTTGTATTTAGATTGATTCCAGCCTGTTTGTCCTGCAGTCGATGCTCCAGTGTTCAGAAAATCCTTGTCCTCACCTACCACCTATCCCCGTATTTGTCTGTATTTACCTTCGATTACTCACAAATTCAGACTCCAAGTAAAACATAAAGGGTTCAAAAGTGTCATGTAATGTTTTACAATGAAGAGCCGGAGCTTATCAGTTCTGCAGTTTTAATCAGGGAGTCAACAGAACTGCTTCTATTTCTAAGCTGTTTCAGACCATTTGTGGGTTTTACAATGAACAAAGAGTGAATTCTTGATCTGCATATGCTATAGTTTCATCCTTAATATATGAAAAAATCACAATAGTCTCATTTAAAAGCATCATACATGCAAATGTTCAATTAGTGAGTGTAAAAGGAAGATGACAACACATATTCATCAATCTATTTGTCCAATATGAGCCACACATCTCTGGTTGTTCAAAGAAAATTAGTGATGGCTCATTTGTGGTCCCAAAATATGAAATGTTCCCTCTCCTCACTGAGCTTACTACTTTCAAAGACCAGCTAAAGACACATCTATTCAGACTAGTTTAATCTGTTCCAATGATACTTTTCTTGAAGTCATGTTTTGTCTGTATTTATCTGTTTTCCTGTGAAGCACATTGTGGACCATTAAAGCTGTTTAAAAGTGCTTTATAGATAAACTTTGATTAATTTATTGATTACACTAGCTCATGTGGTGTATGTGGACTGAATTCCTGTGTAGAGCATGCCCAAATAAGTTCACAGAACTCACCATAGACACTGCAGTGCTGCGCTGTCTGTGTACTGGAAGACTGGAGCAGCCAAAGAAGCAGCCACAAGAAACAACTGGACGGCTGTGTTCATCTGAAAAGCACAAAATCAGGTCAACAGAAGAACAGCATAGATCATTGAACTCATTGATCATTGAACAATAACCTAAAAAAACAAACTCATGTCATAAATGAGCCTCAATAAAATATTACAGATTGTCAGTATCTTTATCTATTATGTTCTAGTTCAATTACATAATAATGGCTTAAAATGTGTTATTAACTCTTACTTTACTGAAGAGGGTAGGCTTGAGCTGCGCTGTAGTGTAGCAAGGATTAAAAAATTTACTCAGGGTCACCTAAGGAGAGATAAACAATTAACATGGAATACAAGCAAGTGTGTTTTTAATGTGGAGATGGGACTATTCACAAAATGTTGGGAGTTTTTATTTAGTTTTGTACTCACTGGTGGTGGCACGGTCTTGTAGCGCACCCAGAAAACAGCAGCGATGAGCCCGATGTCTCTGGAGATGACCAGGGCTGTGAGCAGAACTGGAGCAAAGCACAGTCACGGGTCACTACTAATGACTTACACACTCACCAATAATGTAACAATAATGCCAACTGCTGTTATTACTTTGTAGTTACCTGGAATAAGTTCAGCGTAAGTGAGACTAACGTATAAAACACTGATGAGAATCTTATCAGCCAGTGGGTCCAGAGCACTGCCCAGCGCTGACTTTTGACTGGGCCACGTCCTGGCGATGTAACCGTCTAACTAAGAGAGAGACACACACAGCCAGCTATAGAACCACTTCACATACAGTATTAAGCATATGAGTGGACTAGTCATTAGTGTTTACCAGGTCTGTAGCTCCTGCAAGTGTGAAGAGAGCCAGGCTGAGGTGAAAGTGCTGCGTCATGATGAGGTGACCCAGCACAGGAGCCAAAAGGATCCGGCACACACACAGCAGGTTAGGGATTGTCCAGGGGTTTTCGTACTGTAAGGACAAAGAAGCAACAAGTCATTAAACCACCAGGTGCAAGTAGCCTCAATAAGCTGGAAAAACAAGGCTGAAACACAGCTTCTTGTCTTATTAGTTTAATATTCATTCATTTCTACTGCTTGTTCCTGTCAGGGGTCGCAGGTGACTGGAGCCTATCCCAGTGACTTTGGGCCTAAGATGGAAAACACCCTGGACAGACAACTATTCACTCTCTCATTCACTCACAGGGGAACTTTACAGTGATGCCCAATTAACCTAAACATACACGTTTTTGGAGGTGGAGGAAACTGGAGTACCCGGTCATGGTGACACGGGGAGAACATGCAAACTCCACCCAGAGAGATTGTGAGATGTTGACATGGTCGTACCCGGAGTCTAACCATGGATGTATTATATTGAGTCTAACCCACAATCTCCTATTGGGAAGCCAGAGGTCTAGGTCTAACACTCTTCTCATATACCATGAGAATACATGATAAACATTCTTATGGCCAGTGAGGAGTATTTACTATTTTACAGTGTGGCAGTGATTGTTTTGGGGCAGATTACAAAATAAACTTTGATTTCATTCATTCTACAATAACACTGCTGCACAAGCTCACAGAATATCTCAAAAGTTTGACCGAAGACCAGGGTCTCTCTCTCAGGACTAAACCTGAGGCTCACCAGCTCTTTGAACTTGAAAAGTCCATGTCCGGAGACCGGACTGTCTTCACTGCGGTCCGCCTCTGGACCCTTCGCTGGCTCCTGTTTTCTACTGTCACAAAGTCCTCGCGCTACAGGTGAAGCCAGTCGTGTATCCATGATGTCTTAGGACCTCTCCCGGGTAAAAACACAGTCCCAAATATGCGTCCCGTGTGTGTGAAGCCCCGGAGGGTAGAGGTAAATCCCGGAGCACGGCTGTGGGTGAAACTAAAGCAGTCAGTGACAGGTGTGCGTGTAGACCGCCATGGCGAGGTCTCCAGCGCGCACACACTCCTGCTCCGAGCGGACACAGAGCAGCACACAGCGGCTGTCTTCACGCAGCGGGGCGCCGTCAGTCTCAGGACACACACGGTCAGCATGTTTCTGTCAAGCCTTCGTTATGGAAACAACTCCCGGACACTGTCTGGCCCCATAGTCGCCGGTAGACTCGAAAAAACGGTCAGAGTCCGCGGGGCTGCAGCTCCAACCAGCAGGCTGCCATGTTGCCGTATTCCGATACAACGTGCAGTGTCGTCATGGAAGTTGAGTGTCGTGAAGTGATTCCTCCCTCCCCTCCTCCTCCTCCCTCCCATGGATCTACTCCCTCCTGCAAAGCTAAGCAGAGTTATTTTAGGAGTCTAGTAAGCCTCGAGTAAACTAAACGCTACAAGATGAAGGAGGGTCTGTCCATGTAATGACGATCAATAAAATGATGAGCACTTATTGAGTCTAATAAACAGTGGTCTTCAAACATTTCAACTCAAGTACTCTACAGTTAATAAGTAACACCAGGTGAAGGTCTTAACTTTATCAGGCCTAAAATTACAGCTAAGCAAAGAATAAAATAAAACAAGCCCATTGAGAAGGTCGTTCGAAATGACTGTTATCCCAAAGAAAGACAAATAAACAGAAGGCCAGCAGGTCCACAGATGGAGAAACCATGGTGAAGCTCTGCCTTCATCATATCTGTGTCCCGTCACCAACTCTGCCTTTAAAGGTGCACTGTGCAACTTGAATAAAAGCATGTTTTTGTCATTTAGATGCTTTTGTTATAATACTGCTATTTGCAGGCTTTCAAGGCTACAAAATAGACTATTATTTAGCTTGAAAGAGGGTACGGTCATGTTTGTTTCCATAAAAAAACAGTTCCTTTAGCTGATTTTTTAAAGTACGGCATAAAATGTATTCATCCATTCAGAATGTCCTAAAGTATGGTTTTAACTTTCTATTCATTCATTCATTTTTCATTCAATCCCGTTAGGGGTCGCGGGTGACTGGAGCCTATCCCAGTGACTTTGGGCCTTAGGCGGGGGAACACCCTGGACAGTGGCCAACTTGCCGCAGGGTTAGACAGACAACCATTCATTCTCTCATTCACTCACTAAGGGAAATTTACAGTGATGCCCAATTAACCTAAACATGCATGTTTTGGAGGTGGGAGGAAACCGGAGTACCGGAGAAAACCACGGTGACACGGGAAGAACATGCAAACTCCACCCAGAGAGATCGTGAGATGTTGGTATGGTCCGACCCGGGAGTCGAACCCACAACCTCCTTATTGGGAAGCCAGAGCTCTAACCACTCTGCTACCGTGCACCCCATTTTTAACTTTCTAATTCTACTGAATTGTGTAGATGACTTTTCACCTTCACAAAGTTGCACAGAGCATCTTTAAATATTAGGATTCAACTTACATTACTTGAAAGCCTAACAAAAAACATGTTTTTATGTTAAAAAAATTCATTTTTTAATGTTACACATACCTGGACTGAGCCAACGTTAAACACAGTACAAGTATATGTGAATGATACCTTACAGACGAGTTAAAGACTTTGTCCAAATAAATATTTTTAGTTAAAATAAATGTCCGTGGACCTTCTGGCAGCACATCACAGAAGTCAATTGATTCAGACGTCCTACTGGTTACACAGTCTGCAGTTGATAAAGTTTAGCTCCCCTTTTCAGTAGAAAACCTTGCTCATTGAGGGAACACAGCAACCCTTCAAAGTCCATGACCTAAGAATAAAAAAGGAAAGAATATATTATACATGGAATAAAAATGAGAGAAATGACAATAAGATTTCTTGACTTTATGCTTCTGAGCTACATGTGAAGTGGAGAGTCACCTTGATGTTGAGCTTGTCTGCTATGGAGCGGATGGTCTGCAGGTCGAACTCTCTTTGGTTGGTTCTCTGAGCGTGCATGTGCAGAGCATGGACCAGCCTTTTGGCGGCGCTGCGCTGACTCATGCCCGACCCCAGCTGTGAGCGCTCAAAGTCCAGGTTGCCCAGACCGTCGGAGTAGGTGTCTGCCAGACTGCAACAATCATACAATAAGCTGAAGGCACAGCTTGAATGGACACTGACGTTTCAGATCATAATCAAGTTTGAACCTGTGTTTCATAATCTCCACCACATCTTCTGCATCGCTCTTACTCGCAGTTTCTCTCAGCTCCAGTCTGGCTCTGGCCTTTGCATAAAAACACAAAACAGCATCATTATGTAAAGATAAAATGCTTCCTCCAGGCAATGACAACACTAGTTTGCTTAAATGTTGTCTCATTATCGTATTGTGTAAAAAAAGAGGCCTCCAAAATTAACTTGTATGATTACAATTAAAATGAAAAAGACATTTATTTCAGGCAAATAAATAGCTATTGTGATGTTTCTGGCCCTTAATCTATGTTCCAGTCATAGTTTTAGGTTTTTTAATAAAATTGCACTTGAGCAGAGCTTTGGCTGGTCAGATGGTCAAGTTATAAAAGTAGTTACAAGTGCAATTTTATTAGTTAAAGGGGCCCTCTTAAGTAATAAACTAGAACAAACGTAGATCAGCAATTTACATTTTGTTCGCTGTAAAACCCCAAAATGATCGGAAACGGCTTAAAAATAGAAACAGCTCCAGTGACTTCCTGTTTAAAACTACAAAAGTACCAAGCCCGCCTCTTCACTTTAAAATGTAACTGTAACAAGCAACTGATTTTAAATTAGTAATTTTTATTGTTGGAAAGTGATTATTGGACAGTTTTGAACCATACATGCTTTGCTTTGAGTGTTAATTTTTGAATTATAACAAGTAAATACAGAGAAGTGAGCGGAGTGAAGAACAAAGTGGGCGGGGTGAAGAACAGGAAGTGTTTGAACACTCGAGCAAGAGTTGTAGAAGAAAACAAGATTACTCTAACATACATGAATCAATTCAAATACAACATTGAGTAAACTAATGATGAGGGAATGTAGTTATAACAAGGTTCAAATCATTGAATCATTGATTTTACATGATAGGCCCTTATTAAAAACACAAATCTATGACTGGAAAATAGTTTAAGAACCAGAAACATCACAATAGAATGAAAAAAATGTTGTTTAATTCTAATTTTGATCATACAATATATTTCTGGAAGCAGCGGTTTTAAACAGGAGAGCCTCGACAGGTCTCTCGTTCAATCAGGGGGCTTCGAGAAAAAAAGGCTGACTCAAGGTTCTCTTTTCTGATAAACTTCCGTAACTTAGAAATTTTACCAACAGCTCTTTACCAGCTGAACAGGATTCTCTAGGCCAGGGGTCTGCAACCTGCGGATCGAGGGCCACATGTGCCTCTTTAAGGACTCCAGTGTGGCTCTTCACAGTTTGATGTAAGAATAAGAAATTACACATTAAAAAGTTAAGGGAAAAAGATAAAAAATATGTATTTATAATGTGTGCATTTCAAATGAGAATACTTGTGTTTGTCTTTATTCAGGTGTGCTCCTCTAGAGTTATTAGCGCTCACATTGTGATAACTGATGATAAAACAGAACATATGAGATGGGTGTTCAGTGATCCAGTTATGGCCAATTTTATCTTGCCAGCCTTCGACTTTTAGAAATATTTCTTTATTTTTGAGGCGATGGAAATGGCTTTTTAAGAACATTATTATATCAATATATTTGATCTAAAATATCCATTTGCAGGAAGTGACAGATTATTTGCTCAAGCATTTCCAAACAGGTCTACTTTTTTCAAATTTGTGCAAATTTTCTTTTTGTTTTTATTTATTTTGTATACGTAAATCCAGTTATGGCTCTGTCTGACTTTAATTTGTTTAGAATTGAGCTAATGCGGCTCTTTTGTTGGCAAAGGTTGCAGACCCCTGCTCTAGGCCAAAGTTCAAATCTCAAAATGTATTGTATTGCAAAAAAACAAAAACAAAACTCTGGCGCCTAAAGGGTTAATAAGCACATTATTACTCAGGGACTGCAGATGGAAACTAGCTATCTAGCTATAATCTGGTGCAGAACATGTTTTTTTAACTTAATGTTTCTGTACATTGTCCCTTCAAAAAAAGACAAAAATTATCTTCAGTGTGCTTGATTCCTTGTTGAGCGTAACTGTGTGTGTGGGTGTGTGTTCTGTTCGTACCTCTGTGAGTCGTATGAGAGACTCCAGCTGCCTGGTGGTGATGGGGGTGGCGTCAGCAGAGCGGCCCTGGGCTCTGAGAGAAAGGTAGAAGCTCTGGAGGGTTTCTGCCGCTTCCGAGGACAGAGTCGGCTGCACGTACTGACGGGCGTAGCTGATGTACTTTCTGAGCAGACAGGCAGGATGGGGTCCGCTACCTCTCCTGCCGCGACCTGACCAAACAATTACACAGAGAGTAAATGCAATGATCCTAAAAACTTTATTTATGCACAATCATCCAACTGCAATGAAAGTTATGCATAGACTTGTGAAAGCATGCAGTGACACATACTTTCCTTAAAAATTGTTTGTTAATCTTTGAACTACTCCAAGGGCTAAACAAATATATAAAGCTTACTCAATTTGAATTCTATTTTTGGAATTTATAGCAATGCCAATTCTTTTTTGAAGATAAAATAGTTGATTTTTGTTTGCTTTTGGGAGATAAAGGGTTAAACTATTACAAATATGTTATTGATATTATTTTATTTGGTATGCATATGTCAAGAAGAAGTAGTTCTATGAATCTGAGTTTTTAAAAGTAGAAAAACAATGATAATATGACAATTTTATGGATTAAACAATTTAAAATATTGGAATATTACACATATTTGGTATATACTGTACATATCAAGAAGTAGTAGTTCTTTGAATCTGAGTTTTTAAAGTAGGAAAAAAAAGATGAAAATATGACAATTTTATGGATGTTTAAAAAAGAGACCACAAACAGGCCTCTACGAATAAGAGTGTTGGTTTTTTTTTAAGGGTGAACTCAGGGTTAGTTATTAATGCTAAAATATCTATAAAGCTGAACTAGCTTTTTACAAAAACACTCCATAATTTAATATATTTTTATCAAACTGTCCCTTACGCACTTTTCCAAACACAGGCTTTACTTGGTGAGGTGAGGTGTTTCCATCTAAACTCGCTGCTAGTGGTTATCCGCTCTCTGCTTTGATTTGGTAACACTTTCTAATAATGTCCAGATACAAATCATTTATAAATGTTAGTTAACCATTAAGATAACATTACCTGATCATCAGTAAATGATTAGATAGTATTTACTAATAACGAGCAAACATTTGCTAATCGTTTACTTCCGGACCCTGTTCTAAAGTGATGACCATTTATAGGTTTTCCAAAAAAATTATTTAGTGATATACTGTGTTATCCGATTCTCAACATCAGTACCAATATCCCTCGCCCCAATCCTAAACTTAACCATAGAATTGTGCCTAAACGTAGACACATTTTTCCCCTGGTAAGGTTGTTACGTCACAACAGTCACAGAAGCCAGTGAAGGAGCCACCTTGATCCCACACTGGTTTATCTCAGAAGTGTAGATGATCTAACCACTTCATGCACATCACTTTAGAATAGGGGCGGAAGTAAATGATTATTAAAAGTTTATTTTTTATTAGTAAATACTATCTAATAATTTAGTAATGATAGATAATGTTATCTTAATGATTAACTAACATTTGTAAATGATTTGTGTTGGACATTATTATAAAGTGATACCGAAGATTTTAAATATGATTTAATTTTAGTGCATCTCTGCAAATTCTCCAAAAGGAATGAATGAATGATAAGGAATTATCCACAGGTATCACGCAAACCGGAGCTAGCGTAGTCGCAGCGTGAAAATGGCTTATTTAATATTCATAATTACAGTCAGTTTCAGTCTTGATAGAAGAGGGGGAAATGTGTAGCATTCTAAAAAGGCAATCTAGTAGAGGTGTGTGATTTTCAGTTAAAACCCCTGACCTGCAATCGTTCTGACAGCGGGAGATCAGAGTGTTGGAGCAGAATGGAGCTTTCTGATTGGCTGTTGTCTCTGGTGACCACTGCTCCGCTCATCCTCCCTTTCCCCGCCCGTTGGCCATCACATGCTCAGAGACACGCCGGTCATGTGACTCGTCTGGGATGTCCAGCAGAAGGAAGACCACATCGAACCGAGAAAGCAGAGCTGAACCCATTCTAAACAAACAAAACAGACAATCTTACATTTGTGTCTTCCTTCCTGTTCACATACTCCATATAATGCTTGGTAAACTAACTTGAGATTTTCGGAGACTGTTTTGCCGCGGTTGTAATGGCCTCCGATGGGATTAGCCGCAGCCACCACAGAGGTACGAGCTGGGAGAGACGACACAATCCCAGCTTTGGCCAGACTCACAGACTGCTGCTCCATGGCCTCCAACAAAGCCTGCTGCTGGTTCCCAACTTATCAAACTCATCAATGCAACAGATTCCTGACGACAAGTTTGGAAAGAGAAAACATCAAACAGAATTAACAATATTTTAATGCTAATAAAAAAGTTCAAATCATTCCTACACAAAGTAAATGTAGTGGGTAGAAAACGTACTGGCACAATGATTGGTACTAGAATTTCTGCGTGATTTGATCTGATCTTCAAGTGACAACAAATGAAAAATACATGATAGTACAATGTTTTTATGGAGCATTTATGTAGATCAGGGGTTTCCAAACGTTTTGCTTAAAAGAACACATGGAAAGCTTATTTGGTAACTGATCTGGGCCATATACTAACATTGTACTTACAGAAAAAATGTCCAATAGTCACATTTAAAACGAGATAAAACAAGTCACTGGATATTTGTTCAGTGAAATGACTGATATTGGCTTTAAAAAGGTAGATTTTCAAAAATTCCATGAGAAATCTATTATCATTTGCAGATTGGACCAATTCTTCAACAAGGGCCAAATGGACATGCCTGATGTACATTTGTGTTAATTATCTGTAAATATTGTGTATGTTATAAATGCGCTAAAAATATGAAAAATAAATGTAATTTATGTTTTTGCAGCATGAGTTTAGGTGTGTTTGTCTCATGGATGTATTATAATTATACTTCCATGGTTTGTCTACATATTGTTGTGACTTAGATAAAGATCAGATCACATTTACGACAAATTCATGCAGAAATCTAAGTACTTCTAAGGTGTACCAATACTTTCTCTACCCACTGGATAAATACATTTTGTTATAAAAGAACTGCAGCCATTTTACTATTTCACAATAAAGGCATTTTCACAACACTCACTTCTAGACAAATGAATTTGTGGCTATTCCATTTATAGTTTACTTTTGTACCTTGATCAGCCAGGACCAGAGCTCCGGCCTCCAGAGCGTAATCTCCTGTAGCTGCATCTCGAGACAATGTGACCGTCAGACCTAAAACACACATGGTCCATGTAAGGCAGTTAAAATGCAAATTATGAAGAAATTGACAAATAAAAGTTGAAATTGACAAATAAAAGTTGAAAATTAAAGTAAATTGGAGTTGTAAAACCGAATACCTGTACATTAAAGAGGCACAACAACTGACACATTTTAAATACTCATTTAACAAAATGAAAGTGTTACAAAATATTATCATTTGTCAAATCATCAGTTCTAAGCCATACCAGTTTGCCAAAGCCTAATCCTGTAAGATCTCAGAAGCTAATCAGGATTGGGCCTGGGCAGTACTCGGATGGGAGACCGTGGAGGAATCTCAGGTGCCACAGTGGGACAAACAGAGGAGAAAATCGTTGCTGTGTCTTTAGACAAGACACTTCACCCACATTGCCTAGTCTGGATCTGGTGTGTGTATGAATGGTTGGTGGTGGTTGGAGGGGCCAATGGCGCAAAATGGCAGCCTCGCTTCCATCAGTCTGCCCCAGGGCAGCTGTGGCTACAATAGTAGCTTACCACTACTGAGTGTGGGATAAATGAATAATGCATAATGTGAACCGTCTTTGGGTGTCTTGAAAAGCACTGTATAAATCCAATGCATTATTATTATTATGTGGATTTTTGCCCTTGTCTATGATATGGTTGCTAGGTAAAAATTGTGGAATTACCTCTACATAATGTCATATTTGCTGTCACACTTGAATTGTTTGTCCCACTTTGAATGTGAGTGTTACCTGTGCTGCTGGTGCTGTTGCCACAGACGTAGATGCCCCTTGGAGCCACATTACACACGGCCTGGACAGATAACAGACTTTATTACGTTGGAAGGATATATTCACATACATACTGCAAATAAATACAGATGTCCCCATAGTGCATAGTGATTAGTGTAATCTTGTGTATGGCTTGAATATTTAGGTTTACAGATGGTAGTTTACCTGTAACATCTGACTCTTTCCGAGCCCTGGGTCTCCAACCATCAGCACATGAGGATCTCCTCGGACCGGAACACTGTTCTTGTTTGTGTTTTTCTGTCTGCCTCCAAACAAAGCGAGCACAAGTGCAGCTTTCACAAGCTGTAAAAGCATTAAACATGAAAATGAGACAGTTGTGGTAACAGGTAATTTTACTAAAGGCTGACTTACCAAATGCCATAAATGACAGGACACAGGGAGCTGTAACACAGCAGAGGAGGACTGAGTGTGTACAGGTGGAAAAATGATAAACAGTACATAAGTAATCCATAGCCTCAAGATTATTTGAACAGGTTACTGAAATTATTGTTAATTCGTTTAAAATTGTTCACTACTACAATTTTAAACTGCATTCTTCTTCATTTTCTGCACTAACACCAAACTGAGACTAAAGTATGAACTAAAATGTGACTACACCAGCACGAAGTTTTTCAAGTCAGGTTTCAAGTCACAACCATCTACAACTGTACTTCAAATCATTAATCAGATACCAATAACACTAGACTAGTATCAAAAGCAGAAGAATCAATCTTGAGACACACAGAAGAACGGGCATTGAGGGTCTGGCATTTTCTAGCAATTTACTTTAAAATTGCTGTTTTGTAACAAGTTATCAGAGAGTACCTTTGTGACTGTCAGTATCTAGATGTGACAGCCCTGGTCCTTGTAATTCAACGTAAACAGGCGGACTACACAGAGACTTACTGGACCATTAGTCGGAGCAGATCTGGTTGCGACTGGATCTCCTGGATGGCGTAAAGCTCTTTCAGACTGAACTCTTCTGCTGAGTGAGCCTCCGCTGACCCTTGACCTCCCACTTTAGACTGAAGCCCTGCACACAGAGACACACATCGTACCCGGGTGCTTTTGATATCGAAATGGAAAGCTCTTTACCTTTAGTGTTACTGACAGAAGTGGCCTCGATGTAGAGCAGGAACATGCACTGGTCCTTGTTTCCTCTGTGAAGTCCTAATAAATACAAAAATGATTACAGGATTATTGACTACAGTAAGCTGATGATTTACTGGTTTATCGGTTTATAAATCACCTTCTTTAGTCACTCGCACGATCCCCGTTACTGTGACTGTGTCTCCGGGGACGCAGCTGTCACAGAGGTCAGAGGTCAGGTGGCACTCCACTGTACGGGGAATACGACCTGCCTCCCGCTGCTCTCCACCCATCAACTCCTGAACCCTTTGGGACACAATTAAACAAGTAAAGTTAAAGTGTGTATGACAGGTTAGACTACATTTTCAGTAAAACATAGTAAACATGATTAAGATTTTACTAAACATTTAGCTTGTTTTTACCCAATTTGGTTGTTTTGTCCAGTAAATATGACACATGTGGAGGGGAATCCACCAATTGTAAATCCACTTTGTAAATCAGGGCCAAAATCAACATAAATAACACAGAAGAGACAATTGACACATTGTTATAAACTCCAAGAAACTGCGTCCGTTGTGTAAATTGTCTTTGCATTTGGTGCTTTTTGACATATGGGGAAATTTTGTTTTGGAAATAAAATTACTTTCTGTAATTTTCAGCTTTTTGTCAATTTCCTTAAAATGTGCAACTTCACTGCTGAAAACTATGATAAATATTTACAGCAATGACTATCAAATATGCCACATGGGTTTTAATGTGATATTATTAACCAGAGGTTTGTGTGAGCTTAAAACTAGCTGGACGGATTCAGTCTCGTCTCTTTCACACTTTCTGTAGAGCAAACACTCTTCCTCATGAACAAAGCGCTAGCAGCAGCAGAACCGCAGAAAAAGGGTGCAGCAACATGGGAACCTTTCATTCATGTGACCTGCGTGATTAAGCATGTGGTTCGAACATTAACGCTGTGATAACGCATTTGCGTGCCAGCCCTGAAAACTATAAAAGGTAATACTCACTTGATAATCTGCCAGTCGACAGTCTGAGTGAGAGGAGAGCTCCGGCACGGCACCAACGTCCGGCTGCGGCAGTTTTGCAGAGCACACTGAACAAAACAAAAATCAGACACATCAAACGCGCACACACGAGCAGATAACTCAGCTGTGGACTGTTACCTTGGTGGGTGTGGTGAACTGTCCGTGCTGGAGCGTCAGAGCCTGAGTGTAAGAACAGCCCAGGCAGCGGAAGGCCAGGCGAGCGCACAGAGGTCTGATGTTACTCACTCTGACCACAGTCCCGCGCACACACACCAGACGACCGAACACACTGGCCCTCAGCAGCCTCAGAGGAGTCACAGGGTCATAGTTATACAGTCTGAAACAAACACAACAGGAACAAGGTAAAGGACGTTATTATTATTATTACTATGTAAAACTGGGCAGAAGATATATTATGAATATACTAAATATAAAATATGCCTAGCATAAAACAGCCAAAGAAAGCATAAATGATTGATGCCATTTTGGAGCTTTATTAAGCTTCCTGAGAGGCTACATAGTAATATCACCTATAAAAGAATCGTTAATCTTTCAAAAACTAAAGCAGCACAAACAAAATTTCTTGCAGCACAAACAAAGCACAATCGATTGACATAGTTTTTTGGGTAGATGTGCTTTTGATGGGGCCAACTTCATGGAGGTCATACATGTGTGGCACACCTGTACACATGTTCATATATGATAACATGATTATGTATGTAAATAGTAATAGTCTTGCCCTTAGATTTCAAATTAGTTTTTCAACAACTTTAAGAATATTGTTAAAGAACATCCTGTCATTGTAGTACAGTTAGGAAAAGGTTTATTTTGCTGTTTGTTTGTAACCAGAAACTTGAAGTGATGTACTGTAATTGTCTTGTGTCTTGTCTTAAAAAATAATGTAGTGAAATGATGAGAGAAGTTACCTTGCACTGATGTGAGGAATATTGATGAGAGGCGTAGTGACAGGCAGCTCGTCTCCTTGTAGCTCAGCCGCCTGACGCTCCAAGTCTGTGGTCAATACCTGCACAAAGAAGGAACAAGAAAAAAACAACTAGGCATACAAATCAACATTTAGTGATATTAACTGGATTGGTGTGCACAGTTTTAGGCACAGTAGCACCATATACCTCAATATTTCTTGTATATGACAAACAACTACATTCACTGCTGCTGTTGCTTACCTGATGAATGGCCACTCCCAGACAGTTTAGGATCATCTCTGGTTGTTCCTTAAGTTCTTTGGTTAAATCTGGAAGTTCTCGAATCACCATCTGGTCACTGATAAGTTCCACATAGTCCACAAGTATACTGCCCTGACGTTCGATCTCATCCTAGACATGAGCACAGCATAGCATTTTTTTAAGTTAACACAGTTGCAGAAAACAATCGAAGCAAAAATATCAGTTCAATTAAGCGCTGATGACTTTTATAGGCGCATTTATTAAATTCAACAATGCAATTTAAGTAAACATAAGTCACCAGTGTTTAACTCTTTGTGAGCAAACTTTAAAAAGAAAGCTTGCGCGCATAAGCTGCAGTTCACATGTTTACAAGGGAATGGGAAAAGGGTAACCATTTTAATCCCACTCTTTCCTAATTATTACGATTATAACATTTTTAAATTTCTTTTCTAAATTAACAGGAGAAAAACATATGCATCTTTTAGCATTTATTATTGGTTTGTATTTCATTCATATAATTTTCGTAAATTTCTTCTTAACTGTCATCATGCTGGAACCAATGAGTATTGAGTGAATTTCTTAGTATCGAAATCGAGTTTGACATTTTAGGATTGTGAGAACACTAATGTGAATGACGTGAGACGCACTCAAAGAAGTGCTGGTACAGAAATGGGACGTTTTTAGAAATGGAACTGAATATCCGCACATACTGGCTCACTTATAGCACTGGCAATAACTTTATCTCTAGTATTTCCCTAAAGATATTTAAATAAAGATTACTTACTTGCCATATATATATTACACATTAATACATACTGTCCCAACACCAAGGACCACTGACCTTATCAAACAGATGAATCTTGTTGGTGAAGTACTTCTCAAACACTTTGATTCTCTGCACGTTGGGCGAGCTCTCCGTGAAACCTGCTCAAAACAGAAGCTCTTAGTCTTCACATCTTGTTTACTCTTAAGACTAAGCGTCAGTAAGTATAATGACAAAATCATAATTTCACCTTCTGTGAAGTACAGGGCCCACCCTTTGTATGGACACCTACTGTCTATTGTGGTCTGGGTCCAAACTGTGAACACCATTGTTTCGTTAGTATAGAACAGTGGTCTGCAACCTTTTACAGAATATAATCACAGGTTGAGAGTAAATCATATCCATAAAAAGCATCATTTAGCAAAAACTCCACAATCTAAATGCAGAAAAAGCAGAAGAAAATGAATAGAATAATAAACCACATCTCCAACCTCTCTGAGAGCTGCCAATATGCTCTCCTGCTCCTCTTCCACTGCTTGAGGAAGAAGACCCTTTAGGATCTGATGACCCTCTCCAATGACTGCCCCTCCTCTCCAGTTATTTCCACCTCCTCTCCAGTTATTTCCACCTCCTCTCCAGCGATTGCCTCCACCTCTCCAGTTGTTGCCTCCTCCTCCTCTCCAGTTGTTGCCTCCTCCTCCTCTCCAGTTGTTTCCTCCACCTCTCTGGTTATTGCCTCCTCCACCTCTCCAGTTGTTTCCTCCACCACCTCTCTGATTACTGCCTCCTCCACCTCTCCAGTTGTTGTTTCCTCCTCCACCTCTCCATCTGTCACCCCTGGGTTCTCCTCCACTCATGCTTTTACGATTCTAGAATTGAAGAAAAAACAAAAACATGTAACTTTATCATTTACCAGTTTAGGGTGCCTATTGATTTTACTTTACAAAGGTTGGTAGGGCAAAATGACACTCAAGACGGACAAATCATTACCACGTAATAAAAATTTGATCTAAAATCAACATGAAACAGACTAAAAATAGGTCATTTTAAGAGCTTTCAATTAAAAACTAATTTGAGAGGCTAAAATCTAAAATCTAACAAAGAATCATCTCTATAGTTCCTCGTACTGGTTTAGAAATCCCACAATATGGCCTAATATGTTTTTTATAAAATCAAATAAAGCATAGGACAGAATACAACATTGAATGTAGGCTATTCTAAAAATGAAGGTGAAGTAAAACCAAGCCTGGCACTCCATCTAGTGGCACTGAGACGTGTTTTCTTTTAGTAACAAATGATAATATATTGGTAGTTTAATAGTCAACCCATCGGGAAACCATGTAACACCCGCTTTAGCCTAGGGGACTGAGTAGGAAAGTTAAAAAAATATGAACCAAGCGTTAGTTAGCTAGCTAAAGTTTAGCTAGCTAATGTTACTTGTCAAACGAGTTAAGATTAGGTTTTAGGAGAAACTTATAACAACCTCGAAGCTTGGTTTAGGAAAAGGCTAGGGCATGGTTAAAGTTAGTGTAAGAAGAATTTTTAAATTAGTTGACGATTGGTTGGCAAAAAAAAAGTCACAAAAGAAAAGTTAGCAAAAATACCGACTTCTGTCAGTTTAGTTCCTTAATCGTTCTTACGCATTACCATGACAACCAGCGTGAACGGAAGAGAGATGGCAGTGTTATGACATACTGAAATAAAAAACAATAAAATGAAATAGTTTCGTGTAACTTTTGAGATGAGGAGTTCACACACTGGGGCAGTCTGGTTGTAAACCTTTACTACACTAGCAGCCACACAGCACACCAGCATGTTTCTACAAAAGAACACTTCTGTGGACATTTGGCGACGACAGGAGAGTTGAATAAGTACACTACGCAGTAAACAAGCACAGAGACAAGCTTCTACAGATTCTGGTTCGAATGTCACTCAATTCAGACAAACATTATGCTTTAATCTCACCCTGTGTAGCCTTAGTGTGAGATGTCGCTATTTTTCTCCTGGTTATTCCGATATTTTAATAGATCCATTGAATAGTCCTCGTAGTATTTGTTTTGCTCCAGTTTCCCGCGTCTCAGATTGACGTGACGTGCCATGTGACATGTCACGTGACAACAAACAAGCGCGTGTCAAGGTGCGTACTGCCCTCTAGTGCAAAATAAGGAAATCACATTGTGCCTATTCAGAACAGCTAAGCCTACTAATTTTGGGTGTGACTGTACTCATGCGCAGCACAGCGACTGCTTTATTTGATCAGAGAGAAAACAGCATTCCCCTAAGACAGAGTTCCTCAAACCTTTTAAACCTGGGACCTTCGGAACATTCCCCAAGTGCTCTCTGTCATTTTTGCAATGGCATCATAACAACAAACGATTAAATCAAAGTTTATTGGTCATTTTTTTGGTGTGAAATAGTTTTTAACAATTGCAACTAGCGTGTTTTGCATCTGGGGCTGGTTATTATACAACACTGCAGTATTCAAGAGATGATCAGGGTTATCAACATTTCTGGGGAATGCCCATCATAAAGCACAGAGACCCCAGGGTTCCCATAACCCACTTGAGAACCACTGCCCTAATGTAAGGATGGCTCTGCATTAATGAGAGAAACAGAAAACAAAACTCGTGCGACTCTGATAAATGTAGGCAACAAAAGAGCTTAATCTATATTCATATTGCAAATATTATCATTTGATATTTTAATACTGAACACTGATTCACATTTGGAATTCTGCCTGCAAAATACTTGTATTTACCCTCAGAGCCTCAGAAAACACTGTTTTGAGTGTCCCAGATCTGTGATGTCATAAGTAGATCTCTGAGATCTTCTGCACACAATGTGACCTAAATCAGTGGCTCCCAACCTTTTTCCTTGAAGTCCCCACGATTAAACAGGAGAGTCGTCGAAACAGATCTTTTAGAAAAAACAAACAAACAAACAAACAAACAAACAAACAAACAAACAAACAAACAAACAAACAAACAAACAATCAATCAATCAATCAAAAACCATTTATTTCTGGCAAAAAACTGTTATTGTGGATGGTTTGATAATTTCCCAGTGTCAGCCTGATAACTCCCTTTTGGATTTTGCAGTTTTTTGTAACTGGACTATCTTTTCAAAGTATTTTTCTCATTGTACATGAATCACATAACCAAATACACATTTAAAAAAAGACTTAATAGTAGGGGTGTCAAATTAGTGCATTAATTGAGATTAATTAATTACAGATATATTAATCTAGTTAATTTTTTAGTCGCATTAATCTATTTTGAAATCTTTAGCTTCATTGTTTCATATTCGAGTTACAAAGTGACATAAGGGTTGTTCAACTTAGCAACTTAGCAACAAAAAACTTCCTAAAGTCTGCATTTTTTGCAATTTATTAATATTTCCATCTGCAACAATAAAGTAATTAATTAAATTGGATAAAAACAAAACAAAAACACTTAAGTTGAGTGTTGTTTTTTTCAGCAATTTTTAGGTGAGATTAAAAATAGATTAATGAGATTAATTAATGACAGATCACAATGAATTAATCTCTTCAATTTTTGAATCGCTTGACAGCACCAACTAATAGTCCTATTTCTATCATTATTACTCATTTATCTGGTCAAACAAGTTTAAAAATAGACTTACAAAATAAACAAACCTGGCTGCAGTTTATATTTTTGTAGCTTGGCAGTATTTATTCCAGTTTGTGTTTTCATGAGAAAGACTGCTGGACTTACTTTAACCACCATGCCCTTCCTCTGGCTGCACAAAGTCAAAACAATGTGCAGTCTAACAAAAACCTCAAGAGAATCATTTTTATACACAGCTTCTTTTCATCCCTTCATCTGACTGAGCGCCGGTGCTTTGACCTAACCTATAATGCATTTGTTGTTGATTTGATATTACTCTTTAATTCTTTCCTATTTTCGTTTTGCAGGAGGAATCTGTTCAGTCTTATCTGCTGTCAGAGAGGCAAACAGGCATTATCCTCGTGTCCTTCCCTTCTCTCTTTCTTCTGTCCTAACGCGGCGCAGGTCTGGGTATCTGTCTCGGTAATGAGAAAGCGGTTCTCAGTCAGTTTGGCCGCGGCGGCACACTGATGGGCCCGCGGGAATTGCATTTCAGATGGCTTCATTTGCTCGGAGCTGAGACCTGCTCCCGGTGTGTGTCTGTCTGAGGGTTACTGATCCACACGCTGCATTTCTGAGGCAGGGAGGTGTTAGTGTACAGCAGAATTACAAGATTCAGAGTCGAAGAATACACAACTTTAAAGGAGACATGTTCGGCCTGTGCTTTTTACAAGTGTTTATTCATAAATTAATAAAGTGACACCATATAGTTTTTTGAGGATGAGTAATTAAATGCATAATCACACAGAAATAGAACACTGAAACATTATATAGTTTGGGGGATCCTTCCTTTGCATCGGTTTTGTTGATTACTGTGGATTATTATAGGTAAAGGAGCAAGATTTCCTTAGAAACAACCAATAAGATGCTCCTCTAGGACAGTGGTTCCCAACCTTTTTTGTCTTGAGTACCCCCTAATCATGATCTCACACACGGAATACCCCCTATGTCATATGTTTTTAGGGACATTTTATCTTTACTCGTATATTTTCATGTATAACCCTTGCATTTTATTGTTTTAATGCAGGCATGTCCAAACTGCGGCCCGGGGCCAAATGTGGCCCTTGAACCAATTTAGTTTGCCCCTCAAACTTCCTGATAGATTGGCCCAAACTACAAAAATTATAGTTTTTATGTCAAATTTGAGCAATTCTTCTATCATAGTTGAAATAACCAACATTTTAATGGCTTTGGAACCTAAAATTAATGTTAAATACCTTAGTAAAAGTGTCATAGTTCATTAAAATTAAGTAAAATTATAAATGATTCACTTCACAGCTGCATATTATATGGCCCATCACTCCATATAAGATTCAAAAAGCGGCATACTGTGAAAAAAGTTTGGACACCCCTGTTTTAATGCATTTCATGTCAAACAGCTGCCTCTTAATATGTAAAATGTGCTGCAAATAACATTTTTCACATTACAATACTTTATATTCTATCTTTCTTTTAAATCTCTAAACATGCCAAGGACCCCCTGGCAAATGGTCGTGTACCCCCTGGGGTCCACGTACCCCTGGTTGGGAAACATTGCTCTAGGACACAAAAAAGTAAGTTTTAGGGAGAGGTAAGCCTGCTCAGGTAAAGACACACATTTTTATTATGTGTGTCTTTACTCTCCAAGTAAAAAAAAAGTCTCAGTGTCAAAGCCTCAAGTCTATTTCATGGCTAAAAGTTTAGTTTAATCTTTATTTGTCAGGGACCATGTACAAAATTCATTAATCTTAATAAAAGAAAAGATTAACTGCACCAGATTTAGCTTTTGCTACTTTCCATCTGCAGTCCCTGGGCAGGTGAGCTCACAATAAAAAACATATGCAATTAATATACATTTGTTCATCAATAAATAAACAAACAGTGAAGTAAACAATTTCATTTCATTAAAACAACAACAATACTCATCACAAATAATTTCTAGAATCTCATATTCATTTGACAATTAAAAAGCTAAATTTTGTTTAATTTAATTTACTAATGTTGACACGTTTGGTTGTCAAGAATGTGTTTTTTTTTAAGTTTCGTGAGAAAATATTTAGATCTACAGACTGTTTCAGAGTCTGGAAGCTGATTCCACTGTTTGATAGTTTGAAATGAAAAAGCCGTCTGTGCAAAAACAGATGATCTTTTTGGAATTGCACAGTTTCTGTTTGAAGTGGATCGAGTTGTTTGTAACAGTGTGCCTTTAAAGGGGCACTGTGTAAGAAAAAAACTAAAATAAAGTGATCCAAGTAATGTCCACTTTTGAACACCAGGGGGAGCATTTCCAGTGCAGTTTGCCCATCTACCATGCAGACATCTAGCATCAATATTCACATTCACATTCTAACCCTACCCTACATTCAAGCTTAACAAAGATGGCGACTCTCGTGGATGTACGTGTTTTTGCTGCTTTTGATGCGGTTTTAGCAGAAATACGGAGTCATTTCTTTTTGAAAGAAGAGCAGTATGTGTGACGCGTACTTGTAAGGTAGGCCCCACAGCCAATCAGCTCGAAGTATTTCACTAAACGCCCTGCCTTTTCTAAAACGTCTTCAGCGTGTCAAGTCCCAGATGGATATAGTGAGAACTCAGATAGGAGTTCAACACAGATCCATCTGGCGTGAGCCAGGTTACATAACCAGGCCTCACAGTAATGCCTCTTTCACACCATGCCGCCAAAGGTCGCCTGCATGTCTGATCTCCTTGGTGTGAATGAAGTTGTCGAGGGTCAGAGGAGCACGGAGCAGGTCATGGAGGCAGATTTTTGAAGACTTTCTTGCAGAGTCTGCGTTGCCAGTTGCCACATTTGCAGTTGTTTAATTGATCAAAGCACTGTGACAACCGTAAAAGACACTTCCATGAAAAAAAAAGAAGAAAAAGTATTTAGCCAAGCATAAATTGTTGTTATTTGTACAGGTTTGAACAGGAGTAGTGCACAAAAGTTGTAACAAGGTTCAAAGCAAATGAAAATTTTGCAAACCATGAGACTGAATGAATCTCATGGTAGAAGATTGTTCTAATTTACTTGACCTATATTCCTCTCTCTGCTATAGAAACAGAATTGTATCAACTGTTGTCTTGTCTGCCTGTAGTGGAGCCATTTGTTGTGTCTCGCCTGTTTATGTCTCAGGAAGTGTGACATTTAGTGAGGTAACAGGGATTATTACCCAGCTGGAGCAATCGCTAATGAGGTAGATTGACATTGCAGTGTAATACATTAAGGGCTTAGTGTTTGACTTGACAATTGTCTAAAAGATTGTAGGTTAGGCATTTACAATTTCCACTAGGGTTGCATGATTAATCACAATTGAACAGAAATCGCAATATTTCTGCAGTTTGAAAAGGCTGCAATGTTTGATGAAGCTTGATTTTATTCTGAAATGACAAAATCTGCTGTCTAATTCTGACAAAAAACATCAAATTCTGAAGTAGGGTTGTCAAGATTATTAGGTTCATCGATAATTGTGATTATTTAATTTACAATATAATCGTAAAAACAAAAAAAATATATAATCGTGGCATTTTTAGAAGTAAAATTAAATTGTTACAGTTCACTCTATAAAAACTATGGCTGGACAAAATATCAGATACAGTTAAACAACAGCTAAGTTTATAGAAAAAGCACCAATATTTGGCACATGTGCACATATGTTCTTATGTTATGTCCCAAATATATACATTTTGTGTTTTATTTGGTACTGAAAAGTTAATATGTAATTTAAAACTTCAAGTACTGGTATCAACAAACAGCAGAAAGTCAAATAAATATTTGCACAACAACAACAACAACAACAACAACAACAACAACCACCACCACCACCACCACAATCACCACCACCACAACCACCACAACCACCACAACAACAACCACCACAACCACCACCACAACCACCACCACAACAACCACCACCACAACAACCACCACAACAACAACAACCACCACACCAACAACAACCACAACAACCAACAACCACACCACCACAACCACCACCACCACAACACCACCACAACAACAACCACCACCACCACCACAACCACCACAACCACCACAACCACCACAACCACCACCACAATCACCACCACAACAATCACCACCACAACAACCACCACCACCACAACAGCCACAACAACCACCACCACAACCACCACCACAGCAACCACCACCACAACAACCACCACCACCACAACAACCACCACCACAACAACCACCACAACAACCCCCACAACAACAACCACCACAACAACCACCACAACAACAACCACCACAGCAACCACCACCACCACAACCACCACCACAGCAACCACCACCACAACAACCACCACCACCACAACAACCACCACAACAACAACCACAACCACCACCACAACAACCACCACAACAACAACCACAACCACAAAAGAAAAAACATTTGAAGCAAAATTATGTTTTTCAATCCATACACCATTTTAACATTTTAGGCGCAGTATTAACTTTTCAAATTCAGTTTCAATTAAAACAAAAGTTTTTGTTACGTGTTGTTCACTAGGAAAATTTGATAGAATTGGTCACAATTGAGTAAAAGTAACAATGAAACTTAAATTTGGTTATAATTGTGAATAATCGCAACACTATAAATTTCATATGGTGACATCCCTATTCTGAAGATAAGATTGGTATAAAACTTAAAATATGTGTTTTTTGGTCACTGGATCAAGCCCGAACATGAGAAGACATAAGACACAGTTTTTATTGACTTAATTTAACCGGGAAAAGTCCCACTGAGATGCAGGAGAGTCCTGGAGGAGTGGAGGCATAATGGAAATGCAGGGGCAACTGGAGAACCTGGAGGAAACCTACGCAGACTCAGACAAACCCGGAGTCACCTGGAGATTGAACCCAGGACCTTCTTACTACAAGGTCATAGAGCTAACCTGACTCGCCATCAGCGGATAACATGAGCACATGTTGAGGTTTTTTGTGTTCCAAATGTTAAACCTTCTGTAGAGACATTGCTTTAGCTCATTTGATCAATAGGTACTGTGATGATACTGCTCTCTCAGAAACACAGAGGGTGGGAAAGACTCAAACAAAGAAACAGAACAAACTGATGGTGCATAAGGACAGAGCAGAGCGAGGCAGTTAGAGGATGACAGAAGAGTACTTTTGATCAGAACAATACAGCGCTGCATGAGGGCTCACACGTTGCATCAGTGTGCTTCATTAAAACGGCGACGGAAAGAGATCAGTACAAACGAGAAAACTCTGAAGTCAGACGCTCCAGAGGAACAGGGAAGTCTGTCTCCAGTTCTCACACAGACAAGTCCATGAGCAAGACCCTCCAGAGGAACAGGGAAGTCTGTCTGCAGCTCTCACACAGACAAGTCCATGAGCAAGACCCTCCAGAGGAACAGGGAAGTCTGTCTGCAGCTCTCACACAGACAAGTCCGACTGAAGACCCTCCAGAGGAACAGGGAAGTCTGTCTCCGGCTCTCACACAGACAAGTCCGACTCAAGACCCTCCTAGAGGAACAGGGAAGTCTGTCTCCAGCTCTCACACAGACAAGTCCATGAGCAAGACCCTCCAGAGGAACAGGGAAGTCTGTCTCCAGCTCTCACACAGACAAATCCGACAAGACCCTCCAGAGGAACAGGGAAGTGTCTCCAGCTCTCACACAGACAAGTCCGACTGAGCAAAGAATGAAGATCAACAGTTTGTCTCTGAGATGTCACCTTAACCATCTTAGTCACTCATCATGGTGTTTTGCTTGTTCAGTGTAAACAGTTGGCCCTTTCAAAATGTGTAAAAACGAGAAAACGCATATACACAACAAAACATCAAAAATGTACAATTGGCACGTTTTCACGCCCTTTTTACGTCAATATGTTGCAAAAAAACTAATTATAAAACAACCACAAATTTTGGTTGAAGCCACNAGCAGAAGGAAGACCACATCGAACCGAGAAAGCAGAGCTGAACCCATTCTAAAAAACAAAACAGACAATCTTACATTTGTGTCTTCCTTCCTGTTCACATACTCCATATAATGCTTGGTAAACTAACTTGAGATTTTCGGAGACTGTTTTGCCGCGGTTGTAATGGCCTCCGATGGGATTAGCCGCAGCCACCACAGAGGTACGAGCTGGGAGAGACGACACAATCCCAGCTTTGGCCAGACTCACAGACTGCTGCTCCATGGCCTCCAACAAAGCCTGCTGCTGGTTCCCAACTTATCAAACTCATCAATGCAACAGATTCCTGACGACAAGTTTGGAAAGAGAAAACATCAAACAGAATTAACAATATTTTAATGCTAATAAAAAAGTTCAAATCATTCCTACACAAAGTAAATGTAGTGGGTAGAAAACGTACTGGCACAATGATTGGTACTAGAATTTCTGCGTGATTTGATCTGATCTTCAAGTGACAACAAATGAAAAATACATGATAGTACAATGTTTTTATGGAGCATTTATGTAGATCAGGGGTTTCCAAACGTTTTGCTTAAAAGAACACATGGAAAGCTTATTTGGTAACTGATCTGGGCCATATACTAACATTGTACTTACAGAAAAAATGTCCAATAGTCACATTTAAAACGAGATAAAACAAGTCACTGGATATTTGTTCAGTGAAATGACTGATATTGGCTTTAAAAAGGTAGATTTTCAAAAATTCCATGAGAAATCTATTATCATTTGCAGATTGGACCAATTCTTCAACAAGGGCCAAATGGACATGCCTGATGTAAACATTTGTGTTAATTATCTGTAAATATTGTGTATGTTATAAATGCGCTAAAAATATGAAAAATAAATGTAATTTATGTTTTTGCAGCATAGTTTAGGTGTGTTTGTCTCATGGATGTATTATAATTATACTTCCATGGTTTGTCTACATATTGTTGTGACTTAGATAAAGATCAGATCACATTTACGACAAATTCATGCAGAAATCTAAGTACTTCTAAGGTGTACCAATACTTTCTCTACCCACTGGATAAATACATTTTGTTATAAAAGAACTGCAGCCATTTTACTATTTCACAATAAAGGCATTTTCACAACCACTCACTTTCTCAAATGACAAATGAATTTGTGGCTATTCCATTTATAGTTTACTTTTGTACCTTGATCAGCCAGGACCAGAGCTCCGGCCTCCAGAGCGTAATCTCCTGTAGCTGCATCTCGAGACAATGTGACCGTCAGACCTAAAACACACATGGTCCATGTAAGGCAGTTAAAATGCAAATTATGAAGAAATTGACAAATAAAAGTTGAAATTGACAAATAAAAGTTGAAAATTAAAGTAAATTAGAGTTGTAAAACCGAATACCTGTACATTAAAGAGCACACAACTGACACATTTTAAATACTCATTTAACAAAATGAAAGTGTTACAAAATATTATCATTTGTCAAATCATCAGTTCTAAGCCATACCAGTTTGCCAAAGCCTGAATCCTGTAAGATCTCAGAAGCTAATCAGGATTGGGCCTGGGCAGTACTCGGATGGGAGACCGTGGAGGAATCTCAGGTGCCACAGTGGGACAAACAGAGGAGAAAATCGTTGCTGTGTCTTTAGACAAGACACTTCACCCACATTGCCTAGTCTGGATCTGGTGTGTGTATGAATGGTTGGTGGTGGTTGGAGGGGCCAATGGCGCAAAATGGCAGCCTCGCTTCCATCAGTCTGCCCAGGGCAGCTGTGGCTACAATAGTAGCTTACCACTACTGAGTGTGGGATAAATGAATAATGCATAATGTGAACCGTCTTTGGGTGTCTTGAAAAGCACTGTATAAATCCAATGCATTATTATTAATTATGTGGATTTTTGCCCTTGTCTATGATATGGTTGCTAGGTAAAAATTGTGGAATTACTCTACATAATGTCATATTGCTGTCACACTTGAATTGTTTGTCCCACTTTGAATGTGAGTGTTACCTGTGCTGCTGGTGCTGTTGCCACAGACGTAGATGCCCTTGGAGCCACATTACACACGGCCTGGACAGATAACAGACTTTATTACGTTGGAAGGATATATCACATACATACTGCAAATAAATACAGATGTCCAAGTGATTAGTGTAATCTTGTGTATGGCTTGAATATTTAGGTTTACAGATGGTAGTTTACCTGTAACATCTGACTCTTTCCGAGCCCTGGGTCTCCAACCATCAGCACATGAGGATCTCCTCGGACCGGAACACTGTTCTTGTTTGTATTTTTTGTCTGCCTCCAAACAAAGCGAGCACAAGTGCAGCTTTCACAAGCTGTAAAAGCATTAACATGAAAATGAGACAGTTGTGGCAACAGGTAAATTTACTAAAGGCTGACTTACCAAATGACCATAAATGACAGGACACAGGGAGCTGTAACACAAGCAGAGGAGGACTGAGTGTGTACAGGTGGAAAAATGGTAAACAGTACATAAGTAATCCATAGCCTCAAGATTATTTGAACAGGTTACTGAAATTATTGTTAATTCGTTTAAAATTGTTCACTATTACAATTTTAACTGCACTCTTCTTCATTTTCTGCACTAACACCAAACTGAGACTAAACTATGAACTAAAATGTGACTACACCAGCACGAAGTTTTTCAGTCAGGTTTCAAGTCACAACCATCTACAACTGTACTTCAAATCAATAACCAGATACCAATCAACACTAGACTAGTATCGAAAGCAGAAGAATCAATATTGAGACACACAGAAGAACGGGCATTCAGGGTCTGGCATTTTCTAGCAATTTACTTTAAAATTGCTGTTTTGTAACAAGTCATCAGAGAGTACCTTTGTGACTGTCAGTATCTAGATGTGACAGCCCTGGTCCTTGTAATTCAACATATAACAGGTGGATTTTACAGACAAAAACAGGATGCCTTACTGGACCATTAGCCGGAGCAGATCTGGTTGCGACTGGATCTCCTGGATGGCGTAAAGCTCTTTCAGACTAAACTCTTCTGCTGAGTGAGCCTCCGCTGACCCTTGACCTCCCACTTTAGACTGAAGCCCTGCACACAGAGACACACATCGTACCCGGGTGCTTTTGATATCGAAATGGAAAGCTCTTTACCTTTAGTGTTGCTGACAGACTGGCCTCGATGTAGAGCAGGAACATGCACTGGTCCTTGTTTCCTCTGTGAAGTCCTAATAAATACAAAAAATGATTACAGGATTATTGACTACAGTAAGCTGATGATTTGACTGGTTTATCGGTTTATAAATCACCTTCTTTAGTCACTCGCACGATCCCCGTTACTGTGACTGTGTCTCCGGGCACGCAGCTGTCACAGAGGTCAGAGGTCAGGTGGCACTCCACTGTACGAGGAATACGACCCGCCTCCCGCTGCTCTCCACCCATCAACTCCTGAACCCTTTGGGACACAATTAAACAAGTAAAGTTAAAGTGTGTATGACAGGTTAGACTACATTTTCAGTAAAACATAGTAAACATGATTAAGATTTTACTAAACATTTCGCTTGTTTTTACCCCAATTTGGTTGTTTTGTCCAGTAAATATGACACATGACGAGGGGAATCCACTAATTGTAAATCCACTTTGTAAATCAGGGCCAAAATCAACAATAATAATACATTGTTATAAACTCCAAGAAACTGTGTCCGTTGTGTAAATTGTCTTTGCATTTGGTGCTTTTTGACAACACATATGAGGAAATTTTGTTTGGAAATAAGATTACTTTCTGTAATTTTCATCTTTTTGTCAATTTCCTTAAAATGTGCAACTTCACTGCTGAAAACTATGATAAATATTTACAGCAATGACTATCAAATATGTCACATGGGTTTTAATGTTGATATTATTAACCAGAGGGTTTGTGTGAGCTTAAAACTAGCTGGACGGATTCAGTCTCGTCTCTTTCACACCTCATGAACAAAGCGCTAGCAGCAGCAGAACCGCAGAAAAAAAAGGGTGCAGCAACATGGGAACCTTTCATTCATGTGACCTGCATGATTAAGCATGTGGTTCGAACATTAACGCTGTGATAACGCACTTGCGTACCCAGCCCTAAAAACTATAAAAGGTAATACTCACTTGATAATCTGCCAGTCGACAGTCTGAGTGAGAGGAGAGCTCCGGCATGGCACCAACGTCCGGCTGCGGCAGTTTTGCAGAGCACACTGAACAAAACAAAAATCACATCACATCAAATGCGCACACACGAGCAGATAAACTGAGCTGTGGACTGTTACCTTGGTGGGTGTGGTGAACTGTCCGTGCTGGAGCGTCAGAGCCTGAGTGTAAGAACAGCCCAGGCAGCGGAAGGCCAGGCGAGCGCACAGAGGTCTGATGTTACTCACTCTGACCACAGTCCCACGCACACACACCAGACGACCGAACACACTGGCCCTCAGCAGCCTCAGAGGAGTCACAGGGTCATAGTTATACAGTCTGAAACAAACACAACAGGAACAAGGTAAAGGACGTTATTATTATTATTACTATGTAAAACTGGGCAGAAGATATATTATGAATATACTAAATATAAAATATGCCTAGCATAAAACAGCCAAATAAAGCATAAATGATTGATGCCATTTTGGAGCTTTATTAAGCTTCCTGAGAGGCTACATAGTAATATCACCTATAAAAGAATCGTTAATCTTTTAAAAACTAAAGATAGATAGATAAATTCAGTACAAACAAAATTTCTTGCAGCACAAACAAAGCACAATCGATTGCCATAGTTTTTTGGGTAGATGTGCTTTTGATGGGGCCAACTTCAAGGAGGTCATACATGTGTGGCACACATGTACACATGTTCATATATGATAACATGATTATGTATGTAAATAGTAATAGTCTTGCCCTTAGATTTCAAATTAGTTTTTCAACAACTTTAAGAATATTGTTAAAGAACATCCTGTCATTGTAGTACAGTTAGGAAAAGGTTTATTTTGCTGTTTGTTTGTAACCAGAAACTTGAAGTGATGTACTGTAATTGTCTTGTGTCTTGTCTTAAAAAATAATGTAGTGAAATGATGAGAGAAGTTACCTTGCACTGATGTGAGGAATATTGATGAGAGGTGTAGTGACAGGCAGCTCGTCTCCTTGTAGCTCAGCCGCCTGACGCTCCAAGTCTGTGGTCAACACCTGCACAAAGAAGGAACAAGAAAAAAAAACAACTAGGCATACAAATCAACATTTAGTGATATTAACTGGATTGGTGTGCACAGTTTTAGGCACAGTAGCACCATGTACCTCAATATTTCTTGTATATGACAAACAACTACATTCACTGCTGCTGTTGCTTACCTGATGAATGGCCACTCCCAGACAGTTTAGGATCATCTCTGGTTGTTCCTTAAGTTCTTTGGTTAAATCTGGAAGTTCGCGAATCACCATCTGGTCGCTGATAAGTTCCACATAGTCCACAAGTATACTGCCCTGACGTTCGATCTCATCCTAGACATGAGCACAGCATAGCATTTTTTTAAGTTAACACAGTTGCAGAAAACAATCGAAGCAAAAATATCAGGTTTAATCAGTTCAATTAAGCGCTGATGGTGTTTACTCCTGCCTACTTTTATAGGCGCATTTATTAAATTCAAAGATGCAATTTAAGCAAACATAAGTCACCAGTGTTTAACTCTTTGTGAGCAAACTTTAAAAGAAATCTTGCGCGCATAAGCTGCAGTTCACATGTTTACAAGGGAATGGGAAAAAGGGTAACCAATTTAATCCCACTCTTTCCTAATTATTACGATTATAACATTTTAAAATTTCTTTTCTAAATTAACAGGAGAAAACATATGCATCTTTTAGCATTTATTATTGGTTTTGTATTTCATTCATATAATTTTCGTAAATTTCTTCTTAACTGTCATCATGCTGGAACCAATGAGTATTGAGTGAATTTCTTAGTATCGAAATCGAGTTTGACGTTTTAGGATTGTGAGAACACTAATGTGAATGACGTGAGACGCACTCAGAGAAGTGCTGGTACAGACATGGGAAGTTTTTAGAAGTAGAACTGAATATCCGCACATACTAGCTCACTTATAGCACTGGCAATAACTTTATCTCTAGTATTTCCCTAAAGATATTTAAATAAAGATTACTTACTTGCCATATATATATTACACATTAATACATACTGTCCCAACACCAAGGACCACTGACCTTATCAAACAGATGAATCTTGTTGGTGAAGTACTTCTCAAACACTTTGATTCTCTGCACGTTGGGTGAGCTCTCCGTGAAACCTGCTCAAAACAGAAACTCTTAGTCTTCACATCTTGTTTACTCTCAAGATTAAGCGTCAGTAAGTATAATGACAAAATCATAATTTCACCTTCTGTGAAGTACAGGGCCCATCCTTTGTATGGACACCTACTGTCTATTGTGGTCTGGGTCCAAACTGTGAACACCATTGTTTCATTAGTAAAGAAGCACAAAAGTCATTTTATTGTTTATGAGAACTTGTTACTATTCATTCATTTTCTACTACTTGTTCCCGTTTGAGATTGCAGGTGACTGAAGCCTATTCCAGAGCTTTGGGTCTTAGGCAGGAGAACACCCAGGACGGAGGCCAAAATATGGCAGGGTTGGCATAGAGAATGACACAGACAAACAATTTACAGTGATGCCAATTGAACTATACAGTACAAGCATTTTTGGAGGTGTGAGGTAGCCAGAGTAACAGAACATGCAAAACCTCACTCATGTTGATTTGGTTCGACCCAATATTCGAACCCACAATCTTCTTATTCAGAAGCTATGGCTTTAGCCACTCTGCTACAGTGCAAACATAACATTGTGCACCCAAACTGTTACTAATGTAGTATAAAAACAATAATTACAGGGTGACTGTAAATCATAAAAAAAGTATAATTTAGGAATAATACTAAGAACTCCACGACCTGAACGCAAAAAAGCAGAAAAAATGAATGGAATATTAAAAAACACATCTCCAACCTCTCTGAGAGCTGCCAATATGCTCTCCTGCTCCTCTTCCACTGCTTGAGGAAGAAGACCCTTTAGGATCTGATGACCCTCTCCAATGACTGCCCCCTCCTCTCCAGTTATTTCCACCTCCTCTCCAGCGATTCCCTCCACCTCTCCAGTTGTTGCTCCCTCCACCTCTCCAGTTGTTGCCTCCTCCTCCTCTCCAGTTGTTTCCTCCACCTCTCTGGTTATTGCCTCCTCCACCTCTCCAGTTGTTGCCTCCTCCTCCTCTCCAGTTGTTGCCCCCTCCTCTCTGGTTATTGCCTCCTCCTCTCTGATTATTGCCTCCTCCACCTCTCCAGTTGTTTCCTCCTCCACCTCTCTGATTATTGCCTCCTCCACCTCTCCAGTTGTTGTTTCCTCCTCCACCTTCCATCTGTCGCCCCTGGGTTCTCCTCCACTCATGCTTTTACGATTCTAGAAATGAAGAAAAAACAAAAACATGTAACTTTATCATTTACCAGTTTAGGGTGCCTATTGATTTTACTTTACAAAGGTTGGTAGGGCAAAATGACACTCAAGACGGACAAATCATTACCACGTAATAAAAATTTGATCTAAAATCAACATGAAACAGACTAATAATAGGTCATTTTAAGAGCTTTCAATTAAAAACTAATTTGAGAGGCTAAAATCTAAAATCTAACAAAGAATCATCTCTATATTTCCTCGTACTGGTTTAGAAATCCCACAATATGGCCTAATATGGTCTTCATAAAACAAATAAAGCTTAGGACAGAATACAACATTGAATGTAGGCTATTCTAAAAATGAAGGTGAACTAAAACCAAGCCTGGCACTCCATCTAGTGGTACTGAGACGTGTTTTCTTTTAGTAACAAATGATAATATAATGGTAAGTTTAATTTGTTAGAAAAAGTAAAAATAAATAAATAAAAACAATAAATAAAATAAAATTAATAAAAATAAAAATTACAAAAATAAATCAATAAAAAACAAACAAACAAACAAACAAACCGAGCGTTGGTCAAACGGGTTAACATTGGGTTTTAGGAGAACAACCTAAAAGGCCAAAGGTTAATATAAGAGGAGGTTTTAGATTAGTTGACAATTTGTTGTTAGTAAAAGTCACAAAAGAGAAGTTAAAAAATATAAGCTAGCAAAAATAACGCCTTCTGTCAGTTTGGTTCTTACGCATTACCATGACAACCAGCGTGAACTGAAGAATGATGGCCGTGTTATGAAATACTGAAATAAAAAAAAACAAAATAAAATAGTTTCGTGTAACTTTTGAGATAAGGAGTCCACACTGTAAACCTTTACTACACTGGCAGCCACACAAAAGAGCACTTCCGTTAACATCTGGATATCACAGGAGATACGAGTTGAATGAGTACAAGACACAGTAAACAAGCACACAGACAAGCTTCTACAGATTCTGGTTTGAATGTCACTCGGTTCAGACAAACGTATGATTTAATCTCACCCCGTGTAGTCTTAGTGTGAATCGTTAAAGATGCCACTATTATTCTCCTGTTTTTTCCAGCATTTTAATAGATCCATTGGATAGTCTTCGTAGCATTTGTTTGCTCCAGTTTCCCGCGTCTCAGACTGACGTGACGTGACCACATGACATGTCACGTGATAATAAACAAGCGCGTACCAAAGTGCGTACTGCCCTCTAGTGCAAAATAAGGAAATCATATTGTTCCTATTTAGAACAGATACTCATTTTGAGTGATTGTATTCAGGCACAGCAACTCTTTTAGTTGATGATATTCAGAAAGAAAACAGCACTTTCCTAATCCAGAGGTCATCAAACCTTTTCAAACTTATTGAAACTACTTAGCCATGGGGAAATTTCACAAGTGCTATCTATATATATAATTTTTTTCACTGGCATCACACAACACAAATAGGAAGTTGAAATTGCGATTAATCACAGTTTATAGTGATAGTTTTCACCAATTGCAAAATGTATGTTTTAGCATGTCTGGGACTGGTTATTACACAACACTGCAGTATTCAAGAGACATCAGTGTTATCAACATTTCTGGGGACTGCCCAACATAAAGAACACAGACCCCAAGCTTTACATAACCCACTTGAGAACCACTGCCCTAATGTAAGGATGGCTCAGCATTAATGAGAGAAACAGAAAACAAAACTCAAATAGGTGCATGTGACATACAGTAAACCACCCAGATTTGTCCTAACCCTATGAATACTACAGCCTACAATGAGCTTATTCTATATTTATAATGCAAATATTACCATTTGATATTTTAATACTGAACACTGATTCACAGTTGGAATTTTGCCTGCAAAATACTTGTATTTACCTTTTGAGCCTAAGTAGATCTCTGAAATCTTCTGCAATGTGACCTAAATCAGTAGTTCCAAACCTTTTTTCTTGAAGCCCCCACAATTGAACGGGACTCGTACGATAAAAATTAGAATTTTTTTTTTTTTTTTCCTGTCAAAAAAAAAAAAAAAAAAAAAAAAATGGTATTGTGAATGGTTCCCTGTGTCAGCCAGATAGAACTCCCACTCAGTTCTTTTTCAAAGTTTTTTTCTCATTGTACATGAATCACATAACCCAGGGGTCTGCAACCTTTAACAGCCAAAGAGCCACATTTGCCCAAATCAAACCAAAACAAAGTAAAAAGAGACACAATTGTATTTAGTATAAAAACAATATTGTTTAGACCGTTAGGTCAATGTCAATGTCAACTTTATTTGTATAGCACATTTACAACAACAGGGGATGCCCTTATGCTGCGTTCCAGGCAACTGGGAACTGGGACATTTCTCACTTGAAAAATACCAGCTCCCACTTCAGAGCGTTCCAACGTAATCAACTCGTATGTAAACATTATGGCTAATGCTAACCTTTAGGCTAAACAAAGTAACGGCAAATAACCTGTAATCAATGTTTACATTGTTTTTGCGTCAGTTAAACCTCTCAAATAAATGTATTGTGGTTATTGTTGAACTCGTATGTGAAGTGGGGCTTCCTCGACCAGGTCCCAGTTCACAACTGGGATTAACCAGTTCGAGTGGCGTTCCAGCGCATTTTTACAAGTGGGAGGTGGCACATATACCAGTTCCCAGTTGCCTGGAACGCACCATAAGTGCTTCACATTACAATAATAAAAACATACACAAAAACAAGATAAAGAATCAATTAAAAAGTACACTAGTAAAAATAGAACAAAATATATACAGTAAGGTGCCTCAGCTCAGCTTGTGTTAGGTGAAATTACACAGTAAAAACATTTTGATGGCAAGACTAATCAGTTTGTTTCACTTACCATTTCTTTTCATTATGTTATGCAGGGAGAGAGGTGAACTCCAGCTACGGCCATCTATACATTTAAAAATGATTAAATAGCCAATATGCATACAATAAACAACTGCTGATTTAAATACAGACTGTAAATAGAACAGAATAGTAAAGAAGATTTCTAGTCTAGTTCCTCAGACTGGTTCTTTCCTTCTAGGACTTTCTCAATCAAATCTCAAGAGCCGCACTCATGTCTTTAAAGAGCCGCATGTGGCTCTCAAGCCGCAGGTTGCAGACCTCTGCCACAACCCAATATACATTTGAAAAAAGACATTAATAGTCCTATTTCTATCATTATTACTCATTTATGTGGTCAAACAAGTTTAAAAAATAGACTTACAAAATAAACAAACCTGGCTGCAGTTTATATTTCTGTAGCTTGGCAGTATTTATTCCAGTTTGTGATTTCAATGAGAAAGACTGCTGGACTTACTTTAACCACCATGCCCTTCTTCTGGCTGCACAAAGTCAAAAACAATGTGCAGTCTAACAAAAACCTCAAGAGAATCATTTTTATACACAGCTTCTTTTCATCCCTTCATCTGACTGAGCGCCGGTGCTTTGACCTAACCTATAATGCATTTGTTGTTGATTGATATTACTCTTTAATTCTTTCCCTATTTTCATTTTGCAGGAGGAATCTGTTCAGTCTTTATCTGCTGTCAGAGTAGCAAACAGGCATTATCCCCGCGTCCTTCCCTTCTCTCTTTCTTCTGTCCTAACGCGGCGCAGGTCTGGGTATCTGTCTCGGTAATGAGAAAGCGGTTCTCAGTCAGTTTGGCCGCGGCGGCACACTGATGGGCCCGCGGGAATTGCATTTCAGATGGCTTCATTTGCTCGGAGCTGAGACCTGCTCCCGGTGTGAGTCTGTCTGAGGGTTACTGATCCACACGCTGCATTTCTGACTCACAGGAGGTGTTAGTGTACAGCAGAATTACAAGATTCAGAGTCGAAGAATACACAACTTTAAAGGAGACATGTTCGGCCTGTGCTTTTTACAAGTGTTTATTCATAAATTAATAAAGTGACACCATATACTAGTTTTTTGAGGATGAGTAATTAAATGCATAATCACACAGAAATAGAACACTGAAACATTATATAGTTTGGGCGATCCTTCCTTTGCATCGGTTTTGTTGATTACTGTGGATTATTACAGGTAAAGGAGATTTCCTTAGAAACAACCAATAAGATGCTCCTCTAGGACAGTGGTTCCCAACCTTTTTTGTCTTGAGTACCCCCTAATCATGATCTCACATATGGAATACCCCCTATGTCATATGTTTTTAGGGATATTTTATCTTTACTCGTATATTTTCATGTATAACCCTTGCATTTTATTGTTTTAATGCATTTCATGTCAAACAGCTGCCTCTTAATATGTAAAATGTGCTGCAAATAACATTTTTCACATTACAATACTTTATATTCTATCTTTCTTTTAAATCTATAAACATGCCAAGGACCCCCTGGCAAATGGTCGCGTACCCCCTGGGGTCCACGTACCCCTGGTTGGGAAACACTGCTCTAGGACACAAAAAAGTAAGTTTTAGGGAGAGGAAAGCCTGCTCAGAGTAAAGACACACATTTTTATGTGTGTCTTTACTCTCCAAGTAAAAAAAAAAAGTCTCAGTGTCAAAGCCTCAAGTCTATTTCATGGCTAAAAGTTTAGTTTAGTTTAGTTTAATCTTTATTTGTCAGGGACCATGTACAAAATTCATTAATCTTAATAAAAGAAAAGATTAACTGCACCAGATTTAGCTACTGCTACTTTCCATCTGCAGTCCCTGGGCAGGTGAGCTCACAATAAAAAACATATGCAATTAATATACATTTGTTCTTCAATAAATAAACAGTGAAGTAAACAATTTCATTAAAACAACAACAATAGTCATCACAAATAACTTCTAGAATCTCATTTTACAGTTAAAAAGCTAAATTTTGTTTAATTTAATTTACTAATGTTGACACGTTTGGTTGTCAAGAATGTGTTTTTTTAACTTTTGTGTGAAAATATTTATATCTACAGACTGTTTCAGAGTCTGGAAGCTGATTCCACTGTTTGATAGTTTAACATGAAAAAGCCGTCTGTGCAAAAACAGATGATCTTTTTGGAATTGCACAGTTTCTGTTTGAAGTGGATCGAGTTGTTTGTTACAGTGTGCCTTTAAAGGGGCACTGTGTAAGAAAAAAAC
The DNA here is from genome assembly GCA_038363315.1 of Mugilogobius chulae. NCBI lineage: Eukaryota > Metazoa > Chordata > Actinopteri > Gobiiformes > Gobiidae > Mugilogobius > Mugilogobius chulae. The sequence goes on from CM076407.1 coordinate 23,565,096, forward strand.
AAAAATAAAGTGATCCAAGTAATGTCCACTTTTGAACACCAGGGGGAGCATTTCCAGTGCAGTTTGCCCATCTACCATGCTGACATCTAGCGTCAATATTCACATTCACATTCTAACCCTACCCTACATTCAAGCTAAACAAAGATGGCGACTCTCGTGGATGTACGTGTTTTTGCTGCTTTTGATGCGGTTTTAGCAGAAATACGGAGTAATTTCTTTTTGAAAGAAGATCGGTATGTGTAATGCATACTTGTAAGGTAGGCCCCACAGCCAATCAGCTCGAAGTATTTCACTAAACGCCCCGCCTTTTCTCGAATGCTTTCAGCGAATCAAGTCCCAGATGGATATAGTGAGAACTCAGACATATCCATTTGGCGTGAGCCAGGTTACATAACCAGGCCTCACAGTAATGCCTCTTTCACACCATGCCGCCAAAGGTCGCCTGCATGTCTGATCTCCTTGGTGTGAATGAAGCTGTCGAGGGTCAGAGGAGCACGGAGCAGGTCATGGAGGCAGATTTTTGAAGACTTTCTTGCAGAGTCTGCGTTGTCAGTTGCCACATTTGCAGTTGTTTAATTGATCAAAGCACTGTGACAACCGTAAAAGACACTTCCATGAAAAAAAAGAAAAAAAGTATTTAGCCGAGCATAAATTGTTGTTATTTGTACAGGTTTGAACAGGAGTAGTGCACAAAAGTTGTAACAAGGTTCAAAGCAAATGAAAATTTTGCAAACCATGAGACTGAATGAATCTCATGGTAGAAGATTGTTCTAATTTACTTGACCTATATTCCTCTCTCTGCTATAGTACAGTATTGTATCAACTGTTGTCTTGTCTGCCTGTAGTGGAGCCATTTGTTTGTGTCTCGCCTGTTTATGTCTCAGGAAGTGTGACATTTAGTGAGGTAACAGGGATTATTACCCAGCTGGAGCAATCGCTAATGAGGTAGATTGACATTGCAGTGTGATACATTAAGGGCTTAGTGTTTGACTTGACAATTGTCTAAAAGGTTGTAGGTTAGGCATTTACAATTTCCACTAGGGTTGCATGATTAATCACAATTGAACAGAAATCGCAATATTTCTGCAGTTTGAAAAGGCTGCAATGTTTGATGAAGCTTGATTTTATTCTGAAATGACAAAATCTCCTGTCTAATTCTGACAAAAAACATCAAATTCTGAAGTAGGGTTGTCAAGATTATTAGGTTCATCGATAATTGTGATTATTTAATTTACAATATAATCGTAAAAACAAAAAAAATATATAATCGTGGCATTTTTAGAAGTAAAATTAAATTGTTACAGTTCACTCTATAAAAACTATGGATGGACAAAATATCAGATACAGTTAAACAACAGCTAAGTTTATAGAAAAAGCACCAATATTTGGCACATATGTTCTTATGTTATGTCCCAAATATATACATTTTGTTTTTTATTTTGTACTGAAAAGTTAATATGTAATTTAAAACTTCAAGTACTGGTATCAACAAACAGCAGAAGGTCAAATAAAAATTTGCACAACAACAACAACAACAACAACAACAACCACAACCACCACCACAACCACCACAACAACCACCACCACAACAACCACCACAACAACAACAACAACCACAACAACAACCACCACAACCACCACCACAACCACCACCACAACAACCACAACCACCACCACAACAACCACCACCACCACCACCACAACCACCACCACAAACACCACCACCACAACCACCACCACAACCACCACCACAACAACCACCACCACAACAACCACCACCACAACCACCACCACAACCACAACCACCACCACCACCACAACCACCACAACCACCACCACAACAACAACCACCACCACCACAACAGCCACAACAACCACCACAACAACAACAACCACCACAACAACAACCACCACCACAACAACCACCACCACAACAACCACCACCACCACAACAGCCACAACAACCACCACAACAACAACCACCACAACAACAACCACCACAACCACCACCACAACAACCACCACCACAACAACCACACCACCACAACAACCACCACCACCAACCACCACCACAACAGCCACCACCACAACAACCACCACCACCACAACAACCACCACCACAACAACCACCACCAACAGCCACAACAACCACCACCACAACAACCACCACAACCACAACAACCACCACCACAACCACAACAACCACCACCACAACAGCCACCACCACAACAACCACCACCACCACAACAACCACCACCACAACAACCACCACCACAACAGCCACAACAACCACCACCACAACAGCCACAACAACCACCACCACAACAACCACCACCACAACAGCCACAACAACCACCACCACAACAACCACCACAACAACCACCACCACAACAACTACCACAACAACAACCACAACCACAAAAGAAAAAACATTTTGAAGCAAAATTATGTTTTTCAATCCATACACCATTTTAACATTTTAGGCGCAGTATTAACTTTTCAAATTCAGTTTCAATTAAAACAAAAGTTTTTGTTACATGTTGTTCACTAGGAAAATTTGATAGAATTGGTCACAAATTTGAGTAAAAGTGACAATAAAACTTAAATTTGGTTATAATTGTGAATAATCGCAACACTATAAATTTCATATGGTGACATCCCTATTCTGAAGATAAGATTGGTATAAACTTAAAATACATATGATTCTTTTTATTAGTTTCTCTTTTTGTCAGTTCTTTTAGACACAGAAATGTTTTTTGGTCACTGGATCAAGCCGAACATGAGAAGACATAAGACACAGTTTTTATTGACCTTAATTTAACCGGGAAAGTCCCACTGAGATGCAGGAGAGTCCTGGAGGAGTGGAGGCATAATGGAAATGCAGGGGCAACTGGAGAACCTGGAGGAAACCTACGCAGACTCAGACAAACCCGGAGTCACCTGGAGATTGAACCCAGGACCTTCTTACTACAAGGTCATAGAGCTAACCTGACTCGCCATCAGCGGATAACATGAGCACATGTTGAGGTTTTTTGTGTTCCAAATGTTAAACCTTCTGTAGAGACATTGCTTTAGCTCATTTGATCAATAGGTACTGTGATGATACTGCTCTCTCAGAAACACAGAGGGTGGGAAAGACTCAAACAAAGAAACAGAACAAACTGATGGTGCATAAGGACAGAGCAGAGCGAGGCAGTTAGAGGATGACAGAAGAGTACTTTTGATCAGAACAATACAGCGCTGCATGAGGGCTCACACGTTGCATCAGTGTGCTTCATTAAAACGGCGACGGAAAGAGATCAGTACAAACGAGAAAACTCTGAAGTCAGACGCTCCAGAGGAACAGGGAAGTCTGTCTCCAGTTCTCACACAGACAAGTCCATGAGCAAGACCCTCCAGAGGAACAGGGAAGTCTGTCTGCAGCTCTCACACAGACAAGTCCATGAGCAAGACCCTCCAGAGGAACAGGGAAGTCTGTCTGCAGCTCTCACACAGACAAGTCCGACTGAAGACCCTCCAGAGGAACAGGGAAGTCTGTCTCCGGCTCTCACACAGACAAGTCCGACTCAAGACCCTCCAGAGGAACAGGGAAGTCTGTCTCCGGCTCTCACACAGACAAGTCCGACTCAAGACCCTCCAGAGGAACAGGGAAGTCTGTCTCCAGCTCTCACACAGACAAGTCCATGAGCAAGACCCTCCAGAGGAACAGGGAAGTCTGTCTCCAGCTCTCACACAGACAAATCCATGAGCAAGACCCTCCAGAGGAACAGGGAAGTCTGTCTCCAGCTCTCACACAGACAAGTCCGACTGAGCAAAGAATGAAGATCAACAGTTTGTCTCTGAGATGTCACCTTAACCATCTTAGTCACTCATCATGGTGTTTTGCTTGTTCAGTGTAAACAGTTGGCCCTTTCAAAATGTGTAAAAACGAGAAAACGCATATACACAACAAAACATCAAAAATGTACAATTGGCACGTTTTCACGCCCTTTTTACGTCAATATGTTGCAAAAAAACTAATTATAAAACAACCACAAATTTTGGTTGAAGCCACATGGCGACATTTTGGGTTTGACGAGTAAGTTTAGGCTTCAAGTTACTACAATGGGTAAGTGCATCCAAAGAGATGTAAAAACGTACTTCTTTCGTTGTACATACTTTTTTCCAGGGACTGGGCTGGTATTTTGTCAACAAAACAGTCAATATCTGAGCACTGAGCAGACAAGGAGGAGGATTTGACTCATGGTGAAATCAGAGGAAACTCACCCAGACACAGGGAGAAACATGTACTCTACACACATAAAGGGCCCATGAAGATCCTTTGAACTGCGTTTACGTCTGAGCTTTGTTGTACCTTGTACATAATGATGTAAGTTGTGGCAATAGCGCCACAGCTCCTGTGTGTCCCAGCAGAGTCGTGAGCCTGAACATGTTGTATCGTGTCCAGCCGTAACAAGCTCCTCTTTCCTCCTCATTGTACTGTTTATCAAGCAAACAAGCAGCGCCTAATGCTGAGGTTACACATGACAGGTGGTCCTCAGGTGAGAGCGGTGTGAAAGCAGAGCTGTGTGTGTGTAATTGCTCTGAGCTGTCAGCTCAGTGGTTAACTGAAAAGGCCCAATTAAAGCGTCCTGCCTGCTGAGGCTCCCTGCTCCGCACATGAGCTGTGTCCTGTCCCAGGCCTGCTCTCTGCAGCTACCTTCTGCTGCAGCATCTGCTGGACTATTGTACACTTCCTCTTGTTCTACACTTTTGTTCTGTCTTATCTCACTGTGTACAGCTGGTGGTCAGAAACCTCCTCCATCTGCATCTGTCCTGTGAGAGGAGCGCTGCTTTTGACCTGCACAAAACATTCATTAAAGAGAAATTTAATTTCACTCAACCAGAGAGTGTCTCTGTGTCAGGCTGCAGCCCTGGTGGATTATATGGTCGCATAGTTTGTTCAAAAAGGTGAATTAATTCTAAAGTTTACAAAACCTTGGAGTTTTCCAAATTAATTTGTTTTTAATTTGTGTTTTCCATTTGAGTAGTTTAAGAAGCATCAACTTTTCTTTTTACTGTATTTTTCTTTGTGGAGGGTCCCTGACCTGTTTCTCAATGGAACAAAGTAGCATTTATTGTCAGTTTATTTATTTATGCCTTATTTCACCAAATTAAAGACACTTATTTTTAATGATGATCTGTTGAAGAAGCACAAACTGAACTGTCCATGTTCATGAACATATAAGATGCTGTAACTGAAGCTAAAGGCTGACAATCATCTGTTGTGTCTTTACTCTCACAAACACAGTCCAAATCACACACTTGTGCACTAAATACCTGACTCTCATTGATCTGTCTTGTTAGATAGAATAGTTGGAGATCATAAAAGATCATAAAACATTTCTGACAAAGCAATGACATGGACAAAAACATATCTGTGTCTAAATAGTGTTGCTGCAAACTTGATTCAAACTAAACCCTTGTCACCAGAGGAATAGTCCTTTTCATTTTCTTCACCACTTCCTTCAGCTCAGTAAATAAACTATTCATCGTGTTAAATGTGTCATCAGAGCCTGGCAGGAGTGAGAGAACAGTTACAGCAGACAGGGCCTATTACACCTGCAGACATGTATTTGTGTGTGTATCCACCTCATGTACTTCGCTTTCTACAGCCCCCAGACCAGACCAGACCAGACCAGACCACCCAGCCAGACCAGACTAGACCAGACCAGAGCAAACTACTACAGCTTCCTCTCTCATTAACATTCAGGAGCACATTTCATTTGACTCTGTGCAGCTGATTTTACTTTTTTTTTTTTTGGTTGTATACATAATCATCTGTAATTATAGCTTGTTTTAATTCATTTTTGCAAATCACTGTTATTTTCAATATTGTTCAGCAAACTAAATGTGTCATTTTAAGGCTCTACATCAGCCCTTTTCAACTCAAGGTCCAGATGCCAAATCGTTCTTCCAAAAATCTGATTCGGCCCTTTGTTTGCACATTCAGTTCTGTGGCAAACTTATGTTTCTTAATGTATCAATAAGTGCTTGAACTAGGCAATAGTTATCTTCTGAAATATGTCTGAAAATAAGATTTGCCAAACTTATTTATCTAGTGTATTTCCTTGTTTCAATTCCAGTTGCAATTTTTGTTTTGCTTATTCCAATGAGAAAATTTGTATTTTTCATATTTTAGCATCAATCCTCTTTACTACAGTTAAACTAGGAGAGAGTGGGGTTGGTTGTCACTTTTTTTTTTACTTGGATTTGAATTTCTCAAAAACAGCAAATCTCACATGAACCATTTTAACAACAGAGAAAAGCTCAAAGTTTGGGTAACTAATGAATCCACCTGCTGTTCTCTGTCTTATTCTGATCAAAAGTTATTGATCATTAAATATTAATTGTTCACCTGTGAAAACCAACCCCATGGGGTTGAAAATCAGCTACCCCACCTTTAAAGGTGTGAAAGAGAACTACAACTTTTTGTTGTTGTTTGGCTATTGGGGCGAGTCAAATGCACGAGTCTTTGGGAGATGATGAGGTTGATTTATTTGTGAAGAAAAAATACGCTCTACTACAGATTAACATTGTTTTTTTAAGGCAAAAACCTTAGGCGAGCCAGAAAAAAAGTTTCGCTTGTGCCGCCAATTGACGTTCACTGGTGTAAGGTTTGGTAGCGCAGTTTAAGAAAGAGAAAGTAGCTTTTTGCAATATTTGGAAAATGGGTTGAGGGCCAGATCAAATCTTTGGAGGGTTGATTTGTCCACCAGGCCTTAAGTTCAATAGACCTGTTGTAGAGCAATAAAAATAGACTGCAGCATTAGTTATTATCATTATAGAAAGAAATCTAATTCACTGATTATTTGACACAACCTCGTGTTTAGGATGACCAGATTTTCAAACTTAAAAACTGGAACACACTCATGTTTTGCAAAGAGTAATGAACATTCGGTGAAAACAGCGGGTGAATAAGTATATGACTTGTGTAAAACTTGGACAAATATGTGATTTTGGTGTTATTTCCTGCACTTAGAATGCATTGATCAAAATAGAGACTGTCCCAGGTAAACAAGGGCATCTGGTTACTCTACTTGTGTCAAAACAATAACATCTGGCCTTGAATGCATGACTGAGGTTTAATAAAAATAAGTTTTGTTTGGTTGTGCTGAATGAACATGAATCTCTGTGTAACACCAGCAGGGGGCGCAGGAACTCCACGTGCCGGTGATAGAGTCTGATGGAGCAGAGAGAACCGCACTGTAGCTGCACATAATCTGAGCACTGAAGTGATGAGAATGAGTCTGGTTGGTAAAGGTGTCTGGAGGAAGCACAAGCAGCAGTGGGCAGGAGAGTTGGAGAGAATGTGCAGAATGACTGTGTGGTCTTGTCAGATCTCAGAGGTTTAGCAGGACAGGGCCTGGTTGTGCCGCAGTGGGACAGCGAGAGCAAAATGTTATTGGGCAAGACACTTAATGCATTTTACCTCAATATCTGCGTACACTTGTTGCATAATTTCGTGATGACATTGTCTCTGTTGCTGTTTATTCTACATACCTGACATCCAGTCACTGTGTTGTCATGGTCTGCTCACGTTTCTTCTTCGTGTGTTGGAACTTCCTCTCCCCTTTTGCAAAACCCTGCGATGGAAGAGGTTGGTCATCCAATGTAATCCCAGTGCATTTTAATCAATGTTTCACCTTTATTTTTAGCTATACTTGTATTTAAGTCAATATCAAGTATTGACTTAAATACAGTTGAGTTGTTCCGATGTTTTTATTTATTGACGCGAAAAAGTCCTTGCCTTAAGTGGAGGAGTTCAAGTATCTCGGGGTCTTGTTCACAGTGAGGGAAGGATGGAGCGTGAGGTTGACAGGCGGATTGGTGCAGAGTCAGCAGTGATGCGATTGTTGTACCACATTGTTGTGGTGAAGAAGGAGCGGAGTCGAAAAGCAAAGCTTTCGATTTACTGCTCAATCTACGTTCCAACCCTCACCTATGGTCATGAGCTTTGGGTAATGACCCAAAGGACAAGATCACGAATACAAGTGGTTGAAATGAGTTTCCTCCACCGGGTGGCTGGGTGCTCACTTAGAGATAGGGTGGGAGCTCAGTCACACGGGATGAACTCAGGGTAGAGTCGCTGCTCCTCCACATCGAGAGGAGCCAGCTGTGGTGGCTTGGGAATCTGTTTTGGATGCCTCCTTGACGCCTCCCCAGGGAGGTGTTCCGGGCATGTCCCACTGGGAGGAGACCTAAAGGAAGACCCAGGACACGCTGGAGGGACTATGTCTCTCGACTGGCCTGGGAACGCCTCGGGATTCCCCCGGGAGAACTGGAGGAAGTGTGTGTGAATAGGGGAATCGCTCGGCTGTGTCCTGTGTTCACTCCTGCATCAACAATTATAAACCAGCACACACAACGCAGAAAGAAATAGATTGGTCACTCTCACTGTGAATTATTGTGGTGAAATCAAGTGATTTAATGAATGAATTCATTTATGAATTACACTATTAAATAACCTAAAGAACTAACAAGGAAATAATGTTAGTTAACCATGACTTTTTACTGCTATGAAGACAAGGAATTCACAAGTTCAAAAGATATTTTAACCAAATTCAGTAATTCATCATGAGTTTTTTCTTAACTCAAGTACACATACACATTGAGAGAAACTAAAATACTACTCTTGAGTAGTATTTTAGTTTCTCTCAATTCTCCTTGACATGTTTGAAATGTGAACCTTTTTAGAACATACATCATATTGTAAATCAAACCGTAATCGCAAAACTTTAGTGGCAAAATGCAATTAGATATTTTTTCCACATTGTACAAACCTACCTTAAACAAAGCTCAGTTTCTCACAAAGACAACAGTAAAGAGAAGACAAAGCCCTTCTGAACTCTGCAGCAGCTGCTCCAAACCCCGGTCTGCCCCGAGTCTGACCTCACAAGGAGAGAAATGACAAAAACAAAAGGAGAAAAACACAAGCAGCTTGTACAAGTGCATTCTCCTGACAGTGAGGACAGTAACTCTGCTCCAGACGATCCGCCGGCAAACAGGTCACCGCGCTGACAGAAGAATAACGCCACAACAGTCCTTTTCATGGCACAGGTTCAAAGCAGAAGGTTCAGGGCTGTTTCTAAAGCCTGGGACGGGCTGTGTGTGGAAGAGCTGCTGTACTGTGAGGAAATATGACTTTGAACTTTCAGGATTGGAAGTGTGGCAGCTCTGGAGGTCAGTGGAGTTATAGCGCAGATTGGATTTGGAGTTAGAGTTATTAGACTTGGAGGTCAGGCAAACACACATTTAAAAATACACTTTTCTGAGATGTTAGCCACGATATCAACTCATCATTACCATACTTAAAGATATGTTTAAATCTCACATAAATACATTTGTCTTTGTCAAAGCTTTTTAACATGGTATTGACCTGAGGTGTTCCCCAGGGGTCAATCTTGGACCCTTTCTGTTCAATCTTTACATGTTGCCATTAGGTCAGTTAATACACAATAATAATGTGTGCTATCACAACTATGCAGAAGACACTCAGATCTATGTGTCACTAACAGCAGGTGAGTATGGGCCAGTGGATTCACTCTGTCACTGCATCCAACAGATCAGTGTGTGGATGCAAAACAACTTTCTCCAGCTTAACTCAGACAAGACTGAAGTTCTCATCTTTGGCCCACAGAAACAAAGAGAAAGTGTCAGCAGTCAACTTCAGTAACTAATAATAATAATAGTGGACTCAGACTTGATCTTTAAGTCAATAACATCAACAGCTTTTTACCATCTAAAAACATTGCCAAAATCAAAGGTATAGTGTCAAAACCTGGGCATTTCCACTAGCCCTTACTCTACTCAGCTCTACACTCAGCTCTGTCCTAGCCTTTTTAATCTGGCACCAGGTACTTTTTTAGTACCTGGTTGGCTCTGGTTCTAACCAGGCTGAGCTGATACTAAATTGTTCTAACTGACACTGATTGACCAGACAACAAGGTTACCACGGTGTTTCCATAATTGGTTTGTTGTTGTCTTAAGTCATTTCAGCAAGACTAGATATATATTTTCTGCAGTGTGGTATTTAGTCCAAGCTTGTCTCCTTGTTTGACCAGATGCTGACCTGACAGTCCTGGACCTGACCTGGACTTGTTCTGTACAGACAGAGTGCAGTGTTTGCTGCAGATGAAAGCTCTGTCTTCAAAGCCACACTTGAGCACAATCACACTGATTACCATGTCCTGCTGCACTATGTTCTGTTTGTGAACAGTCTGGTGCTTCTGATTGAAAATATGGTTTGTGGAGACTGGATCACAACCCTAAAATGTGCACAGCAGAATCAATAAATGCAAAGTACAGAAATAATCTTGTTTTGTGCTTCTCTGTTATGAACACTGAACTGAAACTGAAATGGGTTAAGTCGTTTCAAGTGACCATAATCCAGAACTGTAATTTGGTTTATTCCAGTGATTTTTAACCATGGGGCTGAAGGCTAAATTCAGGTTGTGAGGACCTCTTTGAGGGCCGTACAATCAGCAAAATAAAATATATGTAAACCTTTCAAGCGCCAAAGTAGCAATTCTGCATCAAGTAAATTCAGGCGTTCTGTTGTCAGCCTTTAGACCTTTTGTTTTGAATAAGTTTCAGAAGTATGACAAATACCAAACTCATATAATTTATAAAATAATACAGAGAAATATCAGTTTAGATTTCCAGGTGAAGGTTTTAAGACTTTACATTTACAGAATTGTATTGAACTAAAAAACCCGGCATCTAAATAGTTAACATTAGATTGTGAACCCAGGTTATTATGTACATGTCAGGCCTTTAGGTAAAAGGTTAGAAATCCCTGGTCTACGCAACAAATGCGGCTAAATTATAGATTCTATTGTACACTATAAAAAGTGTGATCTACATGTGTCTTTGTTGTATTCAGGTGCATTTAATAGTGTAAACATTATTGTATTTGGACATAGCTACAGTACATTTTCTAGAAAGAATAAACTTTACTTTTAGTGGCAGGGGGAGCATTTCATCATCAAAGGGATAAATCAAAATAATGTGATATGATTAACTGAAATTAACCTTATCTGTTACTAAATAAAACTAAACAAAAACCAACAACGCCAGCCCAGAATTTCCACCTGGACAGTAAAATTAAATAACGAACATAACATAAGGCAAACAGGTTCGTTACATTGAGAGAGGCATGTTCCATAAATTCACATTTGCGTTTATTTTGTTTCGCACAAATTTGTTCAGTTGACTTCTGTTGATTGTTCACATTTTCTTAAGTTTCAGTTCTTTCACTACTTCATTCATAGTTCACATTGTCCTTAGTTAAGTTCATCACAATCTTTCACATTCTGTGGACACTATGAGCCAGGAGAGAAACCAGAGGAAACAAAGGTTTACGGTGAGCCAAAGGAGCCAGTGTCGTTGTTCTTCTGGAATTAAATGATAGCTACATACATTCAGTATTTAGGTCCGGACCCCTCGAGAACATACCCGGACGCACGTGTCTGCCCAATCGCTGCGGAGACTCCCGGTCCGCCTGACCCAAGCTGGAAACCCGGGACTTTTGACACGTTTCACCTGAACTCCCCAACATACAATACATGAGAAATGTGCAAATTAGCACAAGTCTGTTTACCTGGCCCCTCGAGACGAAGTAAGCCAAGACCCAAAACACGGAAGTGAGAAGACACAAGAAACCTCAGAGCAGCCTTATATAGCCTAGTAGTGTGCGCCCTCTGCCGGCAAAAGGCATAGATCCCTACACTTATTTGCGCTGTTAGAGAAGAAAATGCACTTTTTTGCAACAAAAACTAATAAGATAATAATTTCATTTATTTAGTACATTTACGCCAACTCAAAGTGCTTTACATGTTTAAAATACAACTAAAACTATATATATACATATATATACATATATATAATACAAAGATTTTTTTTTTTTTTTTTATGTTTGCTTCCCAATTACCCAATCTGGGCAAAGACTTATAAGTTAAAAGTGAACGGAACACAATTTAGGTTTTAAATCTGACAACTTTCTCTGATAAATCTTTTGACACATGGTTAATATCGACATGTATTCATTTTTGGTTGTGATTACGATTTATAAACTTCTTTTTATGAACAAAAAAGTGAAACTGGAGAGAACCACCCAAGCTCAGCCAATCAGAACACAGCTTTCCACTTAATGACATCACAAGGTGGAACTGCATGTTTTCAGATTGACAGAAGAATCCAGTTTATATAAAATGGATTGTGCTGAGCATGTGTACAAAAAAAACAAAGTCAAACTCAGCTGTGTTTCTGATGAGGAAACAACTATATAACATGGACAAAATATTGGCTCTTTAAAATACTGCATAGTTGGACAGTCAGGATACATAAATGTAACGGTAAATATGTGAGTTTAGACTGACTTTGAGGAGCTCTCCTGCAGCCCCTCAAGTCTGTGTGAGACTACAGTGATATTAATGTGTGCAGCCTGGTAATCATATTCATATATTTATAACACACAACACACAGTCAATATTAGCCCGCTCGTGCAGTGACAGGTCCAGTGTTTTCAGACGCTTTCAGAGCTGTCACACAGAGATGGAGCGAGGTTATCTGGGCCCTGCAGGTTCAACACAAACTTAGAATCTACAAGACTTTCAAATGGTTTATTCATGATGGTACAAGTTTGTCTGTTCTCTTTTAATTTTCCTTCAGTCTAGCTGTATCAGGCAAGTCTTAATGATGTGAAGGAACAAAGCATTCTCAAGCGGACTTACTGTATGAAACTGGTTAATTTATACTATTATAATACACAATGCACTGGCGTGAATTCACTGTAAAAAATCTGAACTAACTTAAATTTTACGGAAAAATAAGGAAATATGTGCGAATTTGTCAGTTTTGCGCTCCCTGTAATGCTGCATACACGCACTTCTGCCTCCAGCATGGAGCAGCCACGTGATCAAGTAACGTAGGTGCAAAGGTCAATAGAGACCATTTACCATATAGACAGAAAGTTAAATATTGCAAGTTTGCGGGGAAAATAGCTTGTTTTGAAAATGTAGGAAGCAAAAAGTACTGTCATTTCTGCCCTATTGAGCGCACCTGAATATAAGCTGCACCCACTAGATTTAAGTAAGAAAAATTATAAAGTACATATATAGACCGCACTTATCGCACAGTAAGTTAATGAGAATCTATAGTTTTGCTGCATTGCTTCATAAGCCGCATAGTTCAAAGCTCATGAAAAAGTAGCGGCTTATAATCCAAAAATTACGTCATGATATTTCTTAAAAAATGTAAGACGTAAAAGGTCTTACTCAAGTAAAGTTGCACACAAAAACAGTGCTGGAGTAACATTAGTTAGTTAGTTTGCAGCTCTACTGAAACAGAAGTGAAACTCCTGCACTTGTAAGACTCCTCCACAGTCTTTTATGTGAGCTATTGATAACATGCTAAAGCCAGGGATGTTGTTTACCTGCTGCTTGTCTTATCACAAAGGCAGCATTCTGGAGTGACAACAGTCACAGCAGCTTTGCCAGGGCCTAATGAAAGGAAAGCAGCTGGAAAAGAGAAACAGGTGTAAAGCAAAGGCACGACGAGCTCACCTCATAATACTTTACAGCTGCTACAGGAGACTGTTTACTCACATATGCTCCTCATACAGTACAACACATGTGTGGACTAATTCAACACTTAGATCTGAGTCATATTTTAATGACTTGAGGTTTGATCTAATGGACTAAAACTTGGGACTCGACTCTGACTTAAAGACCAATGACCTGGGACTTGTCTTGGACTTATAACTTGGGACGACTTGATGCTTCTGAAGAAACAACATGACCCTCCTCACTCCCCTGTATTTGTGATCAAAAATGTATTTTGAATGAGACAATTTGAAAAAAAAAAAAATCACTAAAATTACAAATACAAGAGACTAAATAGCTTCTTGTGTTTGTACAACTTTGTTGTTCCTCTGTTCCAATGACTTTCTGCCCTACTGAGCCAGCCTGTTCTCATGGATAAGCGTGTGAATACCATGCTATTGTAAACAGCGTGTCATATGAACGCTACTTCTGTATTTTGTGCGTGTGTATTTGACGCGTTTCTATCCTAGTTCATTTCAATGGTGAATGTTAACAGGTGTTATTATTCATTAAAACTAACACAATCCTAATCGTAACCTTAACCAACTCCAAGCCAAAGAGTAAACTTACCCATTGTTGTAACTTCAGACTTAAATTTGCCGTTAATCCTTGAAAAACCTCGTGTTTGTCGTCAACCACTAGAGGTCCAGACTACGCTGGAAAAAACGAGCGTGTAATTGCACGCCAAAACAGGCAGAGGGCGTCGTCGTGACACGCAATTTGTCATGGCTGCTATTTACGCATCCATGAGAACACGTTGCAGCTGACTGAGCATGCGTTATGCAGAAAGAGCTCCTCTCCATTCGCTTCATGAGAAAAGTTCTTTGAATAAACAATGAAACAGGACTACAGCTAACTGTTTAATTCGGTATGAACCAGTATGACAGACGTCTGTCTCTTCAAGCTTGAGACAGTGTTTTTTTTCACTCACCTGAAATTAACATTTAAGGGTCGTAGGATTGAATTTCATTCACAAATGTTGATTAGCGCATAACTTTTGTTTTGCACAGTAATAACTCTTGTAGTTAGCTGACAACAGAGCTTTTTTGTGTGAGTGGTGGCTGCTGTTCTCCCAGCGTGTAGTGCCCCTGGTTGATAAACAGAAAAACCCTTATAGCTCCTTTTCCAGGTGCATAATGGCTTTGCTCCTCCTGCAGTGCGATCAGATGTTGCCTGACTCTGAGGTTGTTACGTCGGTGAAGAGTGATCAGCCGGGCTACGCATCTCGCCAAGCTTTGATAATGAGCAGCGTTTCGGAGCCTTCAATTAAAAAAAAAAAACAAAGGAGAGACTGCACAACTTTCTCTCCGGTCATGAAGGCTAACTCAAGGTAAGCGCATTTCCACGGAGTTTGGTGCAGTGTTTCTTTCTTCTTGTGACAAATATCAGCGGTCACAGTGGGCTTGTATGCTAAAGTCGTGCGTGTGCGTGTACATGAGTAACCGTGCGAGCTCTGGCCCACCTCCTCCAACCGTGCCAGAGACACAACCGTGCCGAGTCTCAG
This sequence comes from Mugilogobius chulae, assembly GCA_038363315.1. NCBI lineage: Eukaryota > Metazoa > Chordata > Actinopteri > Gobiiformes > Gobiidae > Mugilogobius > Mugilogobius chulae. The sequence continues at coordinate 23,580,243 of CM076407.1, forward strand.
CGCGGTTCGTTTGCACTCACACTGCACAAAAGAACCACGCTGTAGGGGCCATCCGGGCCTAGGCACGGTTCGGTTGTGCCAGTGTGAGTACACCCTAAAAGGCTCTTTCACACCAACACAACCCCAGGCTGTTGATCGGTGGGGTGACGCAGGGTCTCCTTCTCAAGTCTCTTTAAGGTGCACTGATGTGAAGGAACATTCACACAAACACGATTCAAACAGCCACCAGTCACTGAACAAACACCAAGTACGTAAGGTAAGGTAAGGTAAGGTATTGTCCCGTAGGGAAATTTGTCCTCTGCATTTGACCCATCCTTTAATGCCTTTGGGGCATCTCCTCAGGAGCAGCGCTCGGGACCCATCTCCAGTTGTTCTTGCTAGGCTTGGTCAGGACTACCGTAGCTGGAGGTTGTTACCCTAACATGCATGTTATTGGTTGGTGGGGAAACCGGAGTACCCGGAGGAAACCCACCCAGACACGGGGAGAAACATGCAAACTCCACACAGAAAGGCCGGGCCTGTGCGGGAATTGAACCCGCGACCTTCTTGCTGTGAGGCAAGAGCGCTAACCGCTCAGCCACTGTGCCGCCGAGCTTACAGCACCTGGTATTCCCAAGCGGTCTCCTATCCAGGTACTAACCAGGCCCGAGCTGGCTTAGCTTCCGAGATCAGACGAGATCGGGCGTTGTCTAGCTGGTATGGCCGTATGTGTGTGACATAATGCTTGACGAAAACAATGAAACATAAATTGAGAAGAATGAAGAACAGAAGTTGCTAGTCAACAAAAAGTTACAATCTTTTACAATTAATGAGAAAACTTGATCATCAGATGTCACCTCTGACAAAGGCATTGAAACAGGGACAGGTACAAGGAATTCAGTGACGTGCAGTGAGATTTCCAGCTGGTGAGGCACTGTGGTCTAGTAGCATATTTTCACTTCAAGATGCCTTTTTATTAACTTTGCAGACATGTATATGAAACAGAAGCATCTCACTGACTTATTTTGTCTGTACACGCAAAATTAAAGGTAAGAAAAAATAAATATATATTGACGCAAGTTTCAGTCTCCCGACCTTTTGCTTTGCGGATCACTTGCTCATCCATCTGAGCTAATAACTGATGACGTCACCGTGGTGTGAGAGACCTAATGACTGCTACTGTACTATAGTTGTGGACAGATTATTATGGCTTTTTAGACCTTTGCTCTTACATATTTGCTTGTGATGATTTATATAGTTGCTTAAGGCTTTGTTTAACCGCACAGTGAAGCTGAACAGACACATTTAAACGTACAATCGCATTTTGGCCGTAGAAAGTCAGATTTCCCTCCCTCTCAGACCTGTGAGGCAAATTGTGGCTTGCCTCACCTCGGCTTTGTACAAACTCTGTTACTGTCAAATTAAGTCACTAAAAGCGTTCATGTTCGCATAAGATTCTCTTTCTTGACAATTAGAGGACAAAGCACTGAAGAAATTACATCTGCAAACACATTTGATTACTTTTTGTGAAGAAACAGTGCATGATTGAGCTGCATGAACGTGCTCTGTTTATTGTTTATGTGTCTCCGCAGATCTACGTGAGGCAAGCATCAGCACCGCAGACCTGCGTTATATCGGCGAGTCCTGGGAGATTTTAAACCACAAAACTCAGAGAAAATCTTAAGAAATTCCTTGACCGCACGTCGCTGAAGGAATTGCTCATTACAACTGTATTATCAGAAGACAGTCATATGTTGAATGACTGCTACATGGACCAGCAAGGCCATCATTCTGGTTCTACTCTTGTTTCTCAAGCATCCATCCTTTTAACAGGTGATTTGGAAAGACTGCATAAAACCTCGTCCATTCCACATTGTTACATAAGTAGGAGAGTTTCTAAAGGAATCATGTTCAAAGTCATGATTGCGTTGAATCAATCACCACAACAGTGATGTATGCTCCCCTCCACATGACCTTTGGCTGCTGTGGCACTGCAGATCTTTATTCTTACAGCAGAATTGGAAATATTCACTGATGCCATTCACTAATATTTTAATTTCATGGTCCAAGTCTCTCCAATATATTTGTAAAGGAGGAGTGGAAGCGGGCTGATGGGAGGGAGAAATGTGCAGAGAAATGAGGCCATCGGAGAAGAGAAAGTGGATGAAGGGACCAACAATAGACTAGGGCTTCTATTGGCTCCATTAGACCTGCTTAGCTGAGCCCAAAACATGTTAATTAATCTGGAAATTTCTTCACAAAGTTCCAATTATAAGTTCATCAGCTTCTCTTTACATTGAGTCTTATCCTCACTTCACCTCCTCAGACCAGCCAGCTCTTTTCACGAGTTCTGTTCCATCTGGAGATTTGCAGAGTGTGTGACGCAAGGATAAGTCTCATGTCTTTGGCCTCAAGTCCAAGAGAGACAAGTCCAAGTCGAGTCCCAAGTTAAAGACAGAAAAGTGCGAGTCAAGTCTCAAGTCACAGAGATAAGTCCAAATCAAGTCCCAAGGCAAAGAGAGACAAGTCAAAAAGAGACAAGTCCAAGTTAAGTCCCAAATCATATAAAGACAAGGCCAAGTAAAGTTTCAAGTCATCAAAAAATAAGAAAATTGAGTAGTGTTCTTTCGTTTATACGCGGGGGTTACATTCTGAAATAAACCTGCAAAAGGCGAAATCCGCAAAGTCGTCTTTTTTTTTTTTTTTCACAGTAATTTCAATAGCCAATAGCCTACAGTATGATTGTTCACCACACACGTTACACTTTTCTCAAAAAGGCATTCACATCAAACAAACAAAAGTTCAAATCTTCATACACATTGCACTAGTGATGCGTGGCTTCAGGTCTTCAGGTCTGACGAGAAAAAAAAAAGTTCTCTTTTGTCATATGTTGTAGACGCAGCGACCTCTGCCCGGGCTTGTGAGCACAGTGAGTCTCTGTTTAAGTAGTTTGTTCGCGTAGTTCGCTCACTTTTACAACTTTTCCTTATGAAAACCCGATTCAGAAGCTGCACTTTTCCTCCTGTTACAGCCGTTACTGCGTCTACAACAGCTGACAAAAGTGAACTTTTTTTTTTTTTTTAGGAGGATGGCTTCAGGACTACCCCAAAAATCCCTCGTCTGATGTCCATTGCATTTGGAGTTAACAACTTTGTCACTATGGCACCTACACCACCAGATGCAGCGACCTATGTCTATCTGAGAAGGACTACGTTAGTGTATAAGCCCTATTCTTTAGAAGGTTTGAAGACCCACAGAAAAGGCAAGGCAAGGCAAGTTTATTTGTATAGCACAATTCATACACAAAGCAATTCACAGTGCTTTACAAGGCAGGAAAATGCATCAACAATAATTAAATAATCAGCATAAAATTTACTTTAAAAAGAAGTAAAGAAATAAAAAGTGCAGACAAAGTATTTCAGTCATATGCACAGATAAAAAGACATGTTTTCAGCCTAGATTTAAACATTGTCACAGTGGAGGCCTGTCTTACATCATCTGGAAGACTGTTCCAGGTCTTAGCTGCATAAAACTGAAACGCTGATTCTCCATGTTTAGTCCTGACTCTGGGCACCAGCAGGAGGCCGGTCCCTGAGGTCCTCAGAGTCGAGATGGTTCATAACGCACTAACATGTCAGAGATGTACTTTGGTGCTAGTCCATGGAGAGACTTAAACACAAGCAGAGCTGTTTTAAAGTCTATTCTCTGAGCCACTGGAAGCCAGTGCAAAGACCTAAGCACAGGACTAATGTGATCGTACTTCCTGGTTCTGGTCAGGACTCGAGCAGCAGCGTTCTGGATGTACTGCAGCTGTTTTACAGCTCGTTTGGATAGGCCGGTGAGCAGGCCGTTACAATAGTCTAACCTACTGGAGACAAATGCATGGATAAGCCTCTCCAGGTCAGGCTTTGACACTATACTTTTGATTTTGGCAATGTTTTTTAGATGGTAAAAAGCTGCTGATGTTATTGACTTAATGTGGCTGTTAAAGTTCAAGTCTGAGTCCATTATTACCCCCAGATTTCTAACTTGACTTGAAGGTTTAGAGAGAGAACTGAAGTTGACTGCTGACAACCTCTCTTTGTTTCTGTGGGCCAAAGATGATAACTTCGGTCTTGTCTGAGTTAAGCTGGAGACAGTTGTTTTGCATCCACACACTGATCTGTTGGATGCAGTGACAGAGTGAATCCACAGGCCCATATTCACCTGCTGTTAATGACACATAGATCTGAGTATCGTCTGCATAGTTGTGATAGCTCACATTATTATTGCGTATGAACTGACCTAAAGGCAACATGTACAAATTGAACAGAAGGGGTCCCAAGATTGACCCCTGAGGCACACCACAGGTCAAGGCCATGTGCTCAGACACGCAATTTCCAATTTCAACAAAACTTGTCAGAGGACTGCATTTGGGCCCTGGATTTAGACATGCCTGCACTAGAAACATTTAAAGTGTGCTAAAGAAAACATGACGTATGTTTCCCACATCAAAAATGTATTTAAAGCTCCATCTACTGACTAGAAAGGAAATTACACAATCAAACTTATCTTGTCTGATATGCTAATGCTGCAAAAATGTGAAATGCAAAATGAGTGTGGATGTTTTTTGGATCTAAACATCTGACATCACAGATCAGGGGGAAAAATTTCTTTTAAAGCTGCCTTCTATGTGGTGACAGTCGCATGTCGTCAGCACATAATTTGTAGCACTTCATCTTATTGTTCATAGCAATATTTATCCAGTTTGTTCATCACGTGACCAAGGCCTTACTCGCCAAACACAAGCCTTAAATGCAGCGCACCCAGTTACTATATGATTATTGTGCATCTGTAGGTTCTGCTTGGGATGGATGTTGTGTATATTGTATGGTTTTAAATGTGTGAGCTGTCCTTCTCCCAGGCTGACAGCTCTGGAGCAGATGGAGAGAAAGTGACCTGCCCTATCTCACCTCCCTCACATCAGACTCATTAATTACACCACAGGCTCCTGAACGCCTCTTGACAGCTATAAAAGAAAAAGAGCAATCGTGTCATGGAGGCAGAGAGGGAGAAAGTAGCAGCAATTTACAAATATTTTACCGAGAAATGAATTAGGAACACTTTGCAAATGAATACGTCACTAAACCTTGTGCCAGTACTTTAAAAGAAAGCTAGAGTGGATTTTTCTTCTGTTACAATAACTTGTCAGTCTCTCTTTTTACTCTATGCCTCGACTAGTTCCTGCTTGCCTCAAACTTGTGGATCGTCTCTTCTGTTCTTATTCTGCTCCACCCACTTTTCTTAGCACTGCACTTCCTGTTTAGCTGCGTTTAGCCTGTAGAATTCAGTTGCTGGGTTTATTTTATCTGACATTTTATTTGAGATCGCCCACGAGACAGACACGTTAGTTAACTCAACAGAGCTAAACAGGGAAAATAAAATCTGAACTTAGCCGTTAAATTTGTACTATTCAATTATATTTACAAGTGGGTACATTTTTCTGAGGGCCAAGATCCGAGGGCCGGACTACAAAACTAAACAAATGTGTTTTACATTCATTATTCACAAACAACTTGGTACTATTCAAAAGCTATCTCTTTAATTCGGATTAATAAAATACAACAATAAAACCTTTAAAATAAACAGATAAACAACAGGAACACCAAGGCTTATCTCACATTTTTCATTAACAAATTTTAAGATCACTCACAGTTCAACTCATTACCTTTCTGTTTTTAAATAACATATGTTTGATTTTATTTGTTGGAATGCACAACAGTTGAAACGGCTTAAATCTCCAACTGCGTTAACATAAAACAACAGCAATAGCAACAAAATATATTTAAAACCTTTGCAAAAAAACAAAACAGAAAAACACATACACACACTTTGTTGTCTATGTTCTTGCTTTTACATGCTTTTACAGAGTCTGAGAAATAATACATGTTTTTCTAGGCTGTTGGATAAAAATCTATGCAGACTTTAAGGTCTGTTTTATCAATTAAGCTGGGCCAAAACATATGTCTTGAATAGCCCTGCTTTAAACCATTCAACCAAAACACCTGTCTTCAAGACGCTAAGAAGATATTGGGCCTCATTTATGACAAATTTGTTATTATGGGTTCCTTACGAACATTTTGGTATTCACAAAATGTGTTCTTAACATAAAATGTTGGTTTGTAAGAACAAATCCTAAGAACACTCATCAGTTAGGCTAAAAAAGACTCCTTTAATGGACGTGCAGCAGCCTGTCCCAGCCTCAGAGCGTCTGAGTCCCCCCTCCACAGGACTCAAGACCCCCTGTGTCACCCCCCAGAGTTAGGGTTAGGCGCCTGAAATAAACACACACCGCAAAAAGGACTAGAAAGGCTTATGGTAGGCTATATAACATGTCATAGAGCGACACATTTGCATTATACCGCGTTGCTCGCAAAGACAAAACCAAAAAAGCCATAAACGCGCACAAAAAGCTCACAAAAAGCAAATTTTTTTCAGTTTTGATGTTGCAATTTAGCACCTGGTTGACAATTGAGGACCTAAGAACACATTTGATAAAAGTACATTAAATTTCAGGTTTATTGTTTTTGCTAACAGCTCACATTTTATAAGCACATGGATTTACCTGGAGGTGTATTTACCGTTATTGTATGTTCTCACAAAACGATTGGAGAACAAATGTAGTTTAAATTGTCATTGTTCCTCATCAGAAACATACCTGGAGATGTACAATAAGTTTGATTCACACATTTCAGTATTTCTGTTTAAAGTCGTTTTGCTCTGACGCTCAGACTTTAGCACATTCTGATTTCTCCCTGGAGTTGCCCAAGGTCAGGTCAAAGTTAAGGTCTATAGACAAACAGATGTGTTGTCCCATGCAAAGCCAGCACACAGTTAATGTTTGTGTTGTTGTTGTTAAGCAGGCGCGGGGCTGTCAGAGCGAGCAAACACACACAGACAGATGAGAGGAGGGCGGGCAGCAGCTCTGGGCCTAACGGCGGTCTGATAGATGAATGAAGAAGACTCAAACGTCAGGGTTATTGATGGCCCACCGTTGGCTCTAAAAATACAACAGCTCTGCCCTGAACCCTCTGCACCACAGCAGGCTCCGGTGGGCTGTCCCGCCGCCCTGCACAGCCTCTGCCAGCGTTAGCATCAAATCATATGTAAGGTATTATATCCTACAGCTAAAGCTCGAGTGAGCATTAAAACAATATGATACAAAACATTCTGTCTTCAAGTGTCTCCCACATCAAGACAGAAACAGCAGGAAAGGAAATGTATTTAACTTTCAATATACATCAGTGTTTCATCATTAAAACATCTGTATTTAAAGACACACGTTTGTTCATTACGTAGAACTAAAGTGTCAACGTAGAAACTAGTGATGTGACGTTTGTGAATGATCTTTTAAATGACTCCTCACTGTGAACGATGAGAGTTACATCTGTCTTAATACAATAAAATAAAAGTTTAAGACTGGGTTTTGGGGTAGGTTAAGATTTTCTCATTAAAGTCAAAGGAAATGTTGTCACATGGCTTAAACCTAAATTTGTGGTTATTTTATGTTTTTGCTTTTCATAACATTGATGTAAAAAAGTCATGACATTGTGCTCATTCGATGTTTTTGACGTTTCATGTGTATCTACGTTTTCTTCGAAGACAGCAGCGGGAGTTATATGGAGACTATTTTAGCTCTTACTCTGTGAGAGGTACTTTTCTATTGGACTCTTCTGTGACAAGAAAAGAATGACTTTGCTAAACATGAGCTATGGCAAGAAGAAATCGACAGGAGAGGACTGTTTTTTTGTAATGTGCCATAGCTTAAGGTCTTAGAAGTCTTGAACTAAACCCTTTTAACATTAATGCATATGATTACGGGAGACTATAAGAAGCTTCTTGCTGTAGGCTCACAGTTTTCAGTCGACGAGTCTGACAAGGCATGATGAGTTCGATTCATTTACAGGGTGTTTAATAAACGAAATGAAATGTAATTAAACACAATCCCTCGCTGCTGTGTGCGAAATTACACAGTCCATACATTAGGCTTAACATCTGTTGACATAATTGGACTATTTCAGCACACAGACATTCAAGTACGCAAGGCAGCGAGAATAACAATGACGAGAACAGGTGTAAGGAGTAACACGTACATTTGTTATACACACACTGCGTAAACTAGAGCTGTTCAGTTATATTTTAAGCAGATTTGTCAAAGGGCAAAGCTTACATATTACATACATAATTAACTCAAAATAATTCTATTCAAGAAAAATAAGTGAATAAAGGTGAATGTACATAAGCTCTGTCACATAAAAACAGGCTTAAAGCAAGACTAAGCTCAGATAAATCCAGTGTCCATCAATAACCAGACTTGAACAGATCAAAACAGCAGATTCATGACTAAACCTGTAGTGCTGTGTAGGTCTAACAACACCACAAAGTCTGAACCAGAACTAACAACTGATACAAAGAATGTGGTTCAAACCCATAATGGTTCAGTCCTTATTTCACATTTTATCATGGGCTTAGGTGGCCACATTTGACCTGCGGACCGCCATTTAAGCCTTGTTGTTAACTTTATGAGGGCACACTAATGGGGTTTCCATTGGGCTTGAATGACCTAACGTGGCTCACATCAGTTTGTGTATAGTTCTGAATTGAGTTCTGCATTATCAATCTGGAATGACTGTTGTTAAAAGCCGTCAAGTCACCGAGAAGTCATATTGTTTTTTAAACCCTGTCGAGAGAAAAGCATAACATCTTCCAAAATGCACAAATCTGATCTGTGTGCACATCCTAAAAGTAAAAAATAATCTGCTATTTTGCTAAAACTGGCCAAAATATCAGTCAGTGCGAATCCATATTTGTCTTGGTTCGATTGTGCGCTTCCACCTACATCACAAAGCTGCGCTGTGATTGATCCAACTGACCATGGCTTTCTCTAACAACGTGGATCACTCGAGATGGATTCTTCAGATTTTGTGGTAATCACAAATATTGTGAGAATCTATCTGGATAATATGAAGGACCCATATCAAGAGGACCACAGACTGTCAATCTGCAGCAAAGATGCCCCATATGGAGGATAAGTTGTTTTTGTCAGATTTGGAATTTTAAGTGTTATTTTCACTTTATATTCTAATTTTTTGTCAAACACTTGGAAGTGTTCGACAAACATATTTTATTTACTCAACCAAACGGCTCACTGTCTTGTACAGTACATGCTTTACACTTGTATGTTTTACACATGTATGCTTTACACTTGTATGTTTTACACATGTATGTTTTACACTTGTATGTTTTACACTTCTATGTTTTACACATGTATGTTTTACACATGTACTGTTTGTCACATGTATGTTTTACATTTGTATGTTTTACACATGCATGTTTTGTTTTACACTTGTATGTTTTACACATGTATGTTTTACACATGCATGTTTTGTTTTACACTTGTATGTTTTACACATGTATGTTTTACACATGTACGGTCTGTCACATGTATGTTTTACACATGTATGTTTTACACATGTATGTTTTCACTGTATGTTTTACACATGTATGTTTTACACATGTACGGTCTTTCACATGTATGTTTTACACTTGTATGTTTTACACATGTATGTTTGTCACATGTATGTTTACACTTGTATGTTTTACACATGTATGTTTTACACATGTATGTTTTACACATGCATGTTTTGTTTTACACTTGTATGTTTTACACTTGTATGTTTTACACATGTATGTTTTACACATGTACGGTCTGTCACACGTATGTTTTACACTTGTATGTTTTACACATGTATGTTTTACACTTGTATGTTTTACACATGTATGTTTTACACATGTACGGTCTTTCACATGTATGTTTTACACTTGTATGTTTTACACATGTATGTTTGTCACATGTATGTTTTACACTTGTATGTTTTACACATGTATGTTTTACACTGTATGTTTTACACTGTATGTTTGTCAATGTATGTTTTACACTAGTATGTTTTACACTAGTATGTTTTACACATGTATGTTTTGTTTTACACTTGTATGTTTTACACATGTACGGTCTGTCCCATGTATGTTTTACACATGTATGTTTTACACTTGTATGTTTTACACATGTATGTTTATACTTGTATGTTTTACACGTGTATGTTGTATATGTTTTACACTTGTATGTTTCACACATGTACTGTCACATGTGCAGACTCCAGACTCAGAGTAAGTCTCCGTTAGACATGTGCCAGTAGATGTACCAGTCCAAACACATAAGTGCGTACTATCTGAAGCAGCCAGCAGCAGCTCATTCAGATCCAGTCAAAAGTGATAATTAAAAGCAGCTCTCAGAGGAGACCTAGATAATTGTCTTTCTGCACCGCGACACTTTGACCCACTTAACCACCAACAACTCAATTGGACACTAAATTAAGTTCAGAATTCAGAAGTAATAAGCTTCTCTAAAATGAAGTCTATGAGCCAGATGGTCTGTGTGTTTACATTTCAGATGCTAATTTCAGACGATCGTTAAGAGATACACAACGTTACATCAGAAGTCGTCATTAAAATAACCAACTAAACTACCTGTCACATTCAGAGCTCTGTCAGAACTTGTAATAATATAGTCAATAACTCTGATCACATCCGATGTGATGATGCCATAAGCCAGATGGTACTCATGAAATATCTAAACATTCGTTTTGTTGATTTACCATGTAGCACAAAGTGTTTCAGAAAAAAAGCAAAAGATGAACACCCACAACCCTTTGATATTCACAGTAAATAATATACAAAATAGAGATTTAAACAAACCTTTTCATACTAAAATTTGTGATAAAATGAATACAAATAAATAGATAGGAAACCTTTGAAACATCCAGAAAATAAAAATAATACAATATTTGTATGTAAAACTAAAGCTTTTGAACAGTTGCAGCAGATCTCAGGTGCTCAGATTTGGGGGTCATAAAGCCTCACAATGAGCTTTACTTTAAACTCTTGGGACAGTTAAAAACTACTACCTGAGGGTCCCATACAGCTCATATGATAAAAACAGATTAGATAAATAAATAGGACTAAGATGCGTGTTCTCGTCAGAGCTTTGCTGCTGAGTTTTGAAGGACTTGTAAAGTGCAATAGTTTTCTTTGAAAGACCATACGGTAATCTACTTTTTTCACAATGAATGCATGAATTACTCAAGAGAGAAATTGTATGAATTTGGAAATATTTTTAAAATGATGAAGTCCTAGTTTAGAACAGACACGGCCTATATTGTAGCAGTTGTGATGTCATGTGACACAGCCTGGAGATCAGGAGTCTCCAACCTGTGACCCTGGAACTAGCTTGACACCACCTGTATAACTCACCAAAGGATTTTGGATGATACAGTACATATTAGGCTTTATTACTCAAATTGTACATGCCTGTTTCTGTAAGAAATCTTCAGGTGTCTGTTGTGTCCACTTCTAAATGGATAATGGCCATGTTCCATGTACTATGAATCTAACTGGGACCCATTTATACTGCTGTTCCTGGACACCCGCCCACCTCCCTCACCAGGATTAAACTGTCCTGGTCCTGCTAGACGAGTCGTTTCCCTCTGCTTATGGACTCTGACTCTACAGACTTAAACTCTACATCTGCAATAAGATTCATGTTAGCCTTAGTTACATGTCCGTCTATGAGACTGAATATCTTCTTCACTGTGGTTCTCCTCCAAGTTTCTCTTTTTCCCCTTAGTTTTTCCTTGCCGAGAAGGAGTCTCTAAGGACAGGAGATGCTGTGGACAATTATTCATTTGCTTGTTTTTTTATAATCTGGTTTGACTTGCTTGATCAATCACTGTTTCTGTATGTGTGGTTTCATTCTTATTTTCTATTCATGTTTGCTAAATTTACAATCTTGGGAAGTCCTTAGAGGTGAAATAAATTGATTTGATTTAGCTTGTTTTTATGTAATCTCTAGTTTACAAAAGTAGGAGTGGTAGCTTATCACCAGTTTTGTTTTCCAAAAGTAGCTCTCCTGGTGATAAGGTTGGAGATGGTACTGCTGTATATTGTACACACAGATATTGATGGGCAGTTCTTACTTACAAAGCTCCAGAATTCACCGACACAGTAGTTTCCTGTGATGGAGAGGAACCCTGCCTGTGTCAGATTTCGGTCTGTCTGCTGTTCTAAAAGACTTCTCATCTCTCTCCTGCTCCTGCTGCCCACACAGCAGCTGTCTGCTTTTGGCCTTTGTGTTGAGAAATGTAGCTCAGACACAGAAAGATTCAGCCAGCTCCACTGACCTGCTCCAACGGCTAAGGCTGTGGGACTGAACTCTCTGATGATTCACTCTTTTTACCAGCCTCCCTTCACTTTAAGGAAGGATTTTTAGGAACAGTATATAGTTTAACAAAATAAAACTAAATGAGTTCAAATATGTGCTACATCAAATCAATACAACATCACAACAATCAAAAACAGTTGTCTCTGAGGACTTTACAAGACTGTTAATTTAGCATGAGCAACATGAATGGTAGAAAAAAAAAAACAAAACAAAAAACAAGAAACATTCAGTAAACAATATAGGCCTACAGAAGCAGATAATTGTCCAGAGCATCCCTGTCTTTAGACCGTTCTTCTGTCCTTAACTCTCCTCCTGTACTTTAGACCCTCCTTCTGTGCTTCTGTTCTTAGATCCTTCTTCTGTCCTTAGACCCTTCTTCTGTTCTCAAACCCTTCTTCTCAGCAGGAATAAAAATAAAACTAAGGGGACAAAGAGAAACCTGGAGGAGAACCACAGTGAAGAAGATTCCACTCCCATGGATGGACAGACTATAGATGTAAGTAAGACTATAGAGTTTAAGTCTGTAGAGCCAGAGTCCATTAGCAGAGGGAAACGACTCGTCTAGAGGGAGGTGGGGCGGAGGTCCAGAAAGAGGAGGGGCTCTGGCATCAGTGGTCCTGCCCACGCCACTGGAACAGCAGCATCTGAAACAGTTGGGAGTGGGACAGGGGACACGAGTGAAGAGCAAAGAATAGACTAGAGATAATCTGTAGTTCAATATTCTTTACAGGGAAAGTACAGAAGTGAGAGGATAGTACTGCCATACTTTTCCCAGTATATTTGTTTTTAGGACAGCCTAATCTTAAATGTAAAGACTGTGTCAGCTTCTTTGACATGAGCAGGAGCTGATTCCATAACCAAAGAGCTTGATAACTAAAACCACCAAAAGTCCAGCATCTAAGAGCATAAGAATGTGAAAAAGTGTGATCCACCAAACTAAGATATTCACCTAATGTTAGCATCAAGAAAGACCTTGTTTTCAATTGTATGAATGTGCTTTTTTCAGAGCTTGGTACGTTCCAGTCGAGCAGGGAGACACAAACCCACAATAAAGTAAAACACAGCGCTCTTGACTCTCAGAGCAGAGAAAACATGAAGCAAATGGTTCGTGTCAGATTCAAGCTCACGTCGCTGTGTGCCGTCCACTCGACACTGTACAGCAGACACGAGTGTTATGTGAGGTCAGACAACTCTGTGTCTCTGTGTTTGAAGAGGAGCTGACAGCTGCTGTGGTCAGGTGTGTGACTGACCCTCCTAATGACTGCAGCCTCTTTATATCGGCAGAACACTGTCTGGTTATTATGTTCTCGAAGATAGAAAAGAAATGTTCTCATGTGCTTCTTTAACATTTTTGTTTTAAGCTGTTAGGAGAGAGACGTGGTGTGTGGTTGTTCTTGTTAGCCAAAATGCCACAAGAACAAGAACAGACAAACTTTGTCAATTTTGTTGAACAAATGGGTCATCATTATGGACAGGACAGTGCAGACTTTGGAGCTCTACAGTGACCGCCCACTTTCTGGTTCAACAAACACGAGCTCCATGTTAATTCTCCAAAAAGATTTTGAACAAAACAAACAAAAAAACGATACTAAAAGTTCAAAATTATCTTCACGGCAGCACAAGACCCACATTTTGTTTCTGCAGCCAAGTTATTAAGTGTTTTGACAAATTTTAAGTTTTAGTTCGCTAGCCCGTGATAGATATTTAAACTTATCGCTCAAATTTTAATCAGATGTGTAAGGGCTAAATGACAAAAACATGCTTTTATTCAAGTCTATTGTTGGTCCAAAAGTTACACACTGCACCTGTAAGATGACTTAAAAAGAAATCTAGGGCACGATCTTCATTCTTCTTGCAATCCTCACCTTTACCTTCAGCCACGCCCTTGTCGTCCAATCACATTCTTGGCCAAAAGGTTATAGCTCCAGGTGAGTCCAAACACACACACACTACCCAAGCACATTTCTGCACAACATTAAAAAGTCTAGAGAAGGAGCTGTGTGTGCAGAGAAGACTGACGAGGAGGGAAAAGTAGGTGGCGCGACAGCAACAGGCACAGATCAATAATAGTCATGTGTCAGCCGTGGACCTGAGGCGCAGTGGTGCATGTGCAGGTGAGAGTGAATACCTCACACGGGACTGCTGCTGACACACTCTGAGAGGAAACCCAAATCTGTGTCAGAGCAGAACAGAACCGGTCCCAGCCCACAAGTGTCTGCATTCATGGAAACACAAAGCTCTGAATGTTTAATCTGATTCTCAACAGTGTCGTGAACATAACCAGAGGCTCCACTTGTGCATTATAAACTCACACTCGGACCAAATGTTGAGATTCATGTTGGTTTCATTAATATTATATACATGTGTAGAAGCTATTGTATTATTAACACAAGTGCTCTCTCCCTCACTCTGTAATCCAGCTTTAGATTTCTCCTCCGGGCATCACTGTTAAATAGCTTTTGACTGTGCGTTTCTACATGTGAATGTGAGAAGTCTTTATACGTGGGCTCTTTATCTGGTGTAACATTTCATATTTTGCTGGTAAAAGCTTCTGCGGCGGACAAAGTGATGATTATGTAGACCCACTTTGCTCTAAATGTGGTGCAGATGTGACAGCGACTTATAAGGTGTATTTAGTAAGTGACTATTTTCTCATTTGCATTATGTATTTATGTCTTGGATTTGTACGTCCTGTAAGACTTTTTAAAAGAGGAAAATGGAGGTAGTTCAGGTTCTAAATAATGTTTAAACTGGAGAAATGTCAAAGAGAACCCCAACTTTTGAATTGTTGAGAGGGAGATCAACAGAATATTGTAACGATGTAATGTGCATGAATGAAACAAAACGCAAAAGATCTGTAATTTTAAAATTTTTGCGTAATTTACGGACTGTGTTTTACATTTGTGGCCATACCAAAGCCTGATACTTTACATGACTTGGATGGGAGACGACTGGAACCTCAGGGCCACATTGGATAAGGTACTGTTTCTTAACAACAATGTACAATTACATTAAGCACAAAAACAGAGATGCTGTACCAGATTTACAGCTAAATTCAATCTGTAGTCCTGGGGAGGGGAGGAGAGACACTGTACGTGTTTTTAGTGGTACCCAGAGGAAACCTCTCCAGACACGAGAAGAAATGCAAGAACAGCCCTGAGAATCGGACGACTAGAGGAGAAACTTGTTGTGTCCTTATACAAAATACTTCACCCACATTGCTTTATGGATCTAGTGTGAGAGAATGGTCGGTAACAGTCAGAGGGGCGGGTCGCAGTCTCGTTTCTGCCTCAATGGCAGCTGAGGCTTACCATCATCGCTGAGCGTGGAGTGAATGAACAATGCAAAATGTGAACCGTCTTTGATTGTCTTAAAAGTGCAACAATAGAATGCATTATTATTATTTTTGACCAAAAATGTCCAAGGCTTTTACGGTTGATTTATGGCCTAAGCTAGAACTAGAGAAATACCAAGGGCTCAAAGAAGAACTGTCGAAGACTTGGAGGTGGTGCTCGTGGTGATCAGTGCACGGGGGGAAGTGACCCCCAAACTGGAGGAGTGACCACAACAGATCCCTGGAAATGCATTAAACATCTCAGTTCAGAAAAGTGCAGTAACAGAAAGAATATGGTACAGAATCTTCAAGATCCCTGGCCTCCGGTAGAGGACCCGAGCTCAGAGAGTGAATGAGACCACCCGGGGAGGGTGAGAAGGGATCTCACAAGAAAGCGTATTTACCACGACATTACGCAACATGTACATTACATATGATTAGCCGAGTCCATGGCTGTTTTGTGTAATTATAGTACGCATCACAGCAGTTCATTTCAATAGTGGTTGTTAAATGTACGCCCTCTAGTGTTACTGTGTTGACAAATGTGGGTTTACAATAAACTAAATCTAAATCATGGGTTTACATATGCAATTTTATTATTATACGTGGAGATAAGGTCTTCTTTAAAGGTCATAATTAGCATTTAAAAAGCACACTCAGTTTCACATCATAAAGTCTCTCTGTTATTGTCGACTTTATGCAGTCCATTTAACCAGGTCACACGTCCCAGCCGCTGTCCTCCTCACGTTTACACAAAGAGCAGCCTGATATGTTGTATTGTGTAGTATTTAGTAATAAAGTAAACCATATGCAGATCAGTTTGCATTTTGTTCATTGTAAAACTAAAAACTGATCTAAAGAAGCTCAGAAATAAAAGCAGATGCAGTAACTTCTCGTTCAAAACTGCAGAATTCATAAGTTTATATGATGTTGGAGGTGTTTCATGTTTTCAGCAGCAGATATTTCACTCATGTTCAGTCACTTTGTTCATTTGTACCGTTGTGGCGAGAACAATATTTCTTGTAAGAATCAACGCAGTAGGAAGAGGAGTGTACATCTTACATGTTCTGGGTGTTGTAGTTTTTCTTGTTTTGTAGTTTTTCTTATCCACCAAATAATTTCTTCCTCTCGCAAAGGTGAAGGGCTAGGAAGAAAAGGAAGGAGGTATTTCTGTCATTTTTTTTTGGATTGCTCTCATCCCAGGAGCAGGTGGTCAGCGGTAACAGGCTCACACGTGTAGTAAACAAGAGAAAAGCAGCAGTCTCAGGCGTGCTCTCTCACCTGGACAGTCAAACCTACCGAAGACACACACACATGCACGATCAGCACATGGATAAAACAACACATGCAGCTCTTCTTAAGTAGGTTACAAACTGTGCTGCTTCTTTAGAATTCCACAAACAGCAGCACATCTGAACTCCCCAGGGATCATTATTTTCTGCAACCCTCATTTCTCACTCATGACGCTTTTCTTTTTTTTTTTTTACATGGAAATTAACAAACACAACTCACATTTGGGGTTATAATTATTTCCCTGCACATTGTCAGTGGTGGCTGCTGCCCTGTGGAAATTCTAAATAGGTTTTAGAGCAGCCGTCATCTCGGTGGAGGTGAAAAATGCGTCCAGACAAGAACTAAATGAGCTAATCTAATTCGGCGTGTTGGTGCGGTGTGTTTTCGGTGTGCCTGTGTATTTTGCCGCGTTAAGTCTGTGTGTAAGATGTAATTGAGCTATCGCGGCGCGGATGTTGCTGCAGCGCACAACAGCCCCGGCGTTGGCTAAACTGTTGCCGTAATTGAAATTAAAAGGTAGCCTCATTCATCATGCCGCTGCGGGTTTAATTGAAATGTGAGTTAGAAAAGCTTACCGCGCTGGCTTTCTGAGAGCGGGCACGAGGAGCCGGCAGAATGTGGAAGAAGCTGGACCGGCATCAGCAGCACCTGTCCTCTCTGCTGGACCAATCACATTTGTTCTCACTCACAGCTCTGTCCTCTGTGTGAATTTTACATCTAACAAAAGGTAAGATAAGATATTCTTTATTTGTCCCACAATATGAGTGCTGTAACACACAATTGAGGAACATCAAGGGAATAGAAATGTGGATTTTGTCTGTTTAATGGTGTATCTAACGCAGTACTTGTGATGTTGTATTGTCAAAAGAATAACAGTGGGTTTGTCCCTATTTTTTCTTTATCATTGTTGTGCTGCAGTAACAGCTAATACACAAGGAACTACATACACCAGACCTGGGAAAAGAGCGGAACATTTTTGAGAATAACCTGGAATTTACACCAGAAGTTGCAGCAGCAAATAACGTTGGCAGAGCAGTACACCAGAAGAGGAAAACAGACCTAGGTAGGGCTAAAACAGTTCGGACAGGGCAAATGTGAACAGAAGAAGCAATGTTGATTTCACAAACATGTTTGTTACATCCAAAGTTGTAAAATAATTGGTGGTTTATATGAATTATGTTCACGGAGAAAAGAGTCAGAAGGATGTTTAAGTTTGCAAAAAGTTTCCAATCAACAACAAGCTTCTTCTAATACAGTGGTCCCTCGCTCCATCGCGGTTCACTTTTCGCAGCTTCGCAGATTTTTTTTAGTGCAATTTTGCTTTTTTTTTTTTTTTTTACAGTGCGTGGTCCTACAGACGTGCGCTGTAAGCGTGCTTTTCTCTCAACGCACTGTTTGGACCGTATCACATCGCAGCATTCACAGGCAACAGCACAGAAGCTCTTTTATAAAACTTTAGACAGTTTGGATCATGCAGGGAAGCTGACCTGACGCTCGGACGTTTCTCCAGGTGAGGATTTGACTCTTTGAGCTCGTAGTTACGATGATAAGTTTGTTCACGCTGGAACGTCATTTGTGTAGTTCAGAGATGTGTTTGAGGAGCGTGTTGTGACTTCACTAGAGTCCGGATGTGTTTCGTGTTGGCTCTGGAGCCCGAGTGATCCGTGGCTCTGCGGTCAGCTGTGGAGCGCAGCGGGACGGGCAACGTGCCAAAAGCAGAGAGGGCGAACACACACAGCACCGTCCCTCTTTATGGTCAGTGCAGACAGGACGCGATGAGCGGCAAATGTCGCTTGAATCCCATTCCTGTGTATGTGTCTGTCAGCGGAGGAGCGCCCTGAGGTGTTTTAGGTGGCTCTAATCAGAACTTTTTTTGTTTTAACAACCACACCGGCCATTCTCCCGTGTTTCTCTTGCTAAAAAGCACAGTTGACACTGATTTTAGTGTCAACTGTGCCAAAATTGAGCGACCGCGTAGCGTATTTACGTCCGTCAGACGAGCGTCTCACACTGCTGGTGTAAATTGTTAGAACCAGGTCAAAATAGTCACAAAATGACTGCCTCACTGCAAAGGCCAATGTCATTGACAATTTTGTTTGCTAATTCAACAGTCTTGTGAAATCCTCTGAGACAAATGTTGTGATTTTTAGCTATACAAAAATAAATTGAATTGAATTGACACCAGTGTGGATTATCCGCTTAAAACAGCCTTAATCACAAACTCCTGCTGTCAAACCATCACGCTGCAGCTCTCAGCCCCTCCTTTCACCCACTTCTTCCTCCAGCACTACTGAGCAGAGGTGGGTAGTGACTGCTACATGTACTTCGTTACACTTACTTGAGTAACTTTTTGAATAAAATGTACTTCTATGGTATTTTTAATTGCTTACTTTTTACCAGCATTAAGTCAATTTATGACCAAATAGGTACACGGAAGCAAAACATTTATTTCTGTTGAGCACGAGCTGCGGTAAAAACAAGTAAACAGTAAAATGGCAGAAGTGAATGTCTGCGTTGAAGAAAAGGACACAACAGAAGACGCTGAAGTTGGTGAACATCCGTGGCCTCATATTCAAACCATGTTTCTCTTGAAGAAAGAGCAAAAGAACAGCTACGTAATGCGCTGTCTTCTCTGCTCGCCAAAAAAATAGAATTAGATAACACAAGAAAAGGCTGGTCAAGTCAAGGCACAGTGAGAGTTTTGTAAGAACACTTCATTACTTTGACGTTACTCTGCTCTTTTAGACTGTACTTTCATACAAACTGTGCTCTGACCTCTGACGCTGGGTGGGAAGGGCCTCAGGCTTTATCGGCTCCTGCTACACACATTAGAATAAACGTGGGATTTTATTAGCTGTTAAATTCTATAAGACATACTATATCTTTATGTAAAACATGTTGAAGACTCACGACCCTGCGGTGGTTCTGAGCGCCAGGTGAGCTCAGTCTACACACCGACCAGCTGGAAACTGCTGCAAGCAACAGATCAGACAAACTCTAAGTGATATGTGTAGAAAATATGCAACAAGACTCAGAGAACCATGTTAAACACTCACAGTCAGACAGATCTGCACTTTGAGAAGAAATGCACATGTTGACAACCACACCAAAATCTTATTTGGGCCACACCTCCTCAAATTTGTAGATGCTTTGGCTTAAAATTGGGCCAAATCTCCTGTAATGTGCAGAAGGTTTTAGGGAGCTCAGCTGGAACATACTTAGACTCAAGTTTAGGTCTGGGGCTTAGAATTGTTTAAGATGTTAATATTCATAAATAATAACACATTTTTACATCCGCCATGGAAGTGAACTTTGGAAGCAATGCGTGTCATAGAAAAAAAATGCCAAAAAGAACAAATAACGTGGAATACATATATACAGACCTGATCAAAATCTTAAGACTGGTTGAAAAATGGCTAGAATTTACCTTTTACACATTAAGCAGAGCTACATTATGCAAAAACAAGAAGGGGAAGTGTGACATTAGGCACTTTGAAAAAGTAATTCATTTAAAACAACAGTTAAACTGAAACAGGCTGTTTTTCAGCTGATCAAAAGTTTAAGTTTTAAGTTTAAGTTTTACAATCAAAAACAACATAAAACTCTCCAAACCAGAACAAAAATGTTCTCAGTAGGACTCAGTAATGAGTAGCTCCATCATTCTGTTAATCACGTCAAAAATTCATTTGTGCAGCTGGATGTGAGTGTTTATAAAAAGCGATTGGGAATGTTGCTCCAAGTGATGAAGATGGCTTCACAAAGAGCATCAACTGTCAGGAACTGATGACCATTTTTATAAACTTCCCTTGTCATCCATCCATCCCCAAATGTTCTCTATAGAATTTAAATCAGGGGAACATGCAGGATGGTCCAAAAACGTGATGTTATTCTCCCAGAAGAAGTCCTTTGTCAAGTGACAAAAGACTTCTGCAGCATTGTCCTGTTGACAAACCAAAACCTTCCACTTAACTTAGTTGTTCCATAATGCTCAGAATCTTTCAAAATGTTTTTTGAACATTTAGAATGAGTGTCTGACTGCGTCCAGCCTCAGCAGCAGTGACTCGCATGTGAGGCTTTGCTTTTTTGCTTTTATAGCATGTGGTCTTAAACTTTTGATCAGGTGATAAACAACCTATTTCAGTTTGTTATTTTTTTATTTCCTAAGTTCTAAATGTTTTTGCCAACCACCCCCTTCTTGTTTTTGCATATTGTAGCTCTACTTAAAACCTCATGAAGATCCAAATTCATAAAAGGTAAATTCTTGCCATTTTTCAACTGATCTTAAGATTTTGAACAGGGGTGTATGCCTTTAAGTTTCCGTGGTTTGAACATATTCATATTTGAATTTGTTAGTATATGTATGTATTTCTATGAGATTGGATCGACTCTGCCTTGGATCAGTCTGACACTCCTGTCCAGGACTGGAAGACTTGAATCATCTCTACAGTGGTCGCTGTCATCTATCACTGATACAAACACCTCTACCTCAGCCAATCAGCTTCCAGCAGCTTCATGTAAACATCCCTGTCCAGTGACCAAGTTCTTATCCCCTGTGCACATGTTCCACTGTTTCTTCTTTTGACCTGTTGATAAATGTCATTTTTCACTTCTACAAACAAAACCTTTGACAGCTGCAGAGGAAGAATTAATAAATCAGTCACATTTTGAAAAAGGGTGCAAAGTGAAACAAAGCAAATGACTTTTTTTGGCCTGACACATGCTAATGCGCCATCAAAGGAAATCATTATTAACGACAACATCCGAAAAAACTAAAAGAAAAACAGTGACAGCTCCTGATATTTTTGCTCACATAACACCCAGTTGCCCTGCACGTTCACTTCCTGTTGTAAGTTTAAATGTAGTGTAAATAGTTGTTTTTAATTCGGATTTATTCTGAAATTGAGGTGAGCGTCAATCAGCTGTTGCATGTTGTGTCTTGTTAGAAAAACAGTTCCTAATCTCATGTTTGAACCTATTTACTCAACTTTTTTGTGGCTGTGAAAATATGGTATTAAATTCCCAGAGGAGGTGAATACGTGACACAAAACGGCCCATTTTGAAACAAGAGCTTGAACAATATACATATTTGAATATAATGCCCTTATTACAATAGGCTAAGCATTGAACAGCTCTACTATTATAGACATAACTTTTTCTAAGTTACTCCATAATGACACTGTAAAGTTATGATTTCCTGATCATTTCCTGCTTTAATCTGTTAGAGGAGATCAAAAAATCAACTTAAGAAACAATAAAAATTATGATTTTTATTGTTTAGCGACAGTAAAAACTTCAAAATGCAGGTACAATTTCTGTCATAAAGTTTTATGTCTCATGTGAGTTGTTTCTCTCTCTCTTTCTCCTCTCTTTTTCTCTCTTTCTTTTTCTTCTCTTTCTTTTCTCTCTCTTTCTTTTCTCCTCTTTCTTTCTTCTCTTTCTTCTCTTTCTCTTTCTCTCTTCTTTCTTTCTTTCCCTCTCTTTTTCTCTCTTTCTTTCTTTCTCTCTCTCTCTTTCTTTCTCTCTCTCTCCTCTCTCTCTCTTGCACTTTCTCTCTCTCTTTCTCTTGCACTTTCTTTCTCTCTTTATTTCTCTCTATCTCTTTCTCTCTTCTTTCTTTCTTTCTTTCTTTCTTTCTTTCTTTCTTTCTCTCTCTTCTTTCTTTCTCTCTTTCTCTCTCTTCTCTCTTTCTTTCTCTCTCTCTCTTTCTCGCTCTCTGTTTCTCTCTCTCTCTTTCTCTCGCACTTTCTCTTTCTCTCTCTGTTTCTCTCTTTCTGTTTCTCTCTTTCTTTTTCTCTCTCTTTCTTTCTCTTTCTCTCTTTTAAGAAACAAAAGATTAAGATGCCCTTTATTTGTAAATGTAAAATGTGTTTCTCATGTTATGACCCAATAAAGTGCCAAACATATTTAGGACACGAAAGACAAAATGAACAGTTCAGTCGTTTTTTTATATTTTTTTCCCCTAAGACCTTGTTTCTCCAGTGTGATGTCTTTTATTTATCACTTCTTAGCTTTTCCCTCTGCTAGTGACGTTAATCTCTGTCTATGGACATTTATTGCAGCTTTCTTTTCAAACAGATTACAGTTAAAACATCTTGAACTGAAAACTTTATTGAGTAAGTTTAGAGCAGGGATTGGATATAAAACAACAAATGCAGCGTGAAAGAGGTTAAATCTATAGAGGGATTTTTTTTGTTTATAAACACGGGCAATGCGCGTTGCCTGGAAAATGAAAAATGAAAAAAAATACATGGAAAAATATCTGAAAAACATTGCACATTTCTGCAGAATCATGACAGACGACCAATCAGCTTCTTTGTTTCATCACCGTCACGCTAATAAGCCAACCTGATTGTCCGGTACGATGTAGATTTGATCTGAAACGCAGGCGGAGGGCGTGGTGACCAGACCCACTCTTCGCAGTTTGCTGAAGTGTGGGTTCTGTGTGTGCACCCGACCTGCAGAAAGAGTCGCTGCTCATAGACACAAACAGTGGAAACAAGTCGAACCAGCGCTGTTGTCAGTTAACTACAAGAGTTTATCACTGAGAAAACAAAAGTTCTGCTGCTAAATCAACAAAAGAAAACCTTGTCTCAAGCTTCAGGAGACAGACGTCTGTCAGACCGGTTCAGATCTGATCCAAACAGCTGCTCTCGTCCTGTTTTGTTGTTTTATTCAAAGTAGTTTCCCCAGCTAAGCAGATGGTGGAACATGCACAGTGGGGCGGAAAGTGATGTCGACCAAAAATCCACTACGTAATCTGCATCAGAAGTTAAAAAAATAATTGTCTGTAACACAGCTTTTTTTATCCTAAAGACATCAAATTCTTTCAACAAAAAGTGAACAGACCAAAATAACACTGACATGAAGTTTGATTTAGAATATGGGCGTTTTCTCAAAAGTTTCTCGTCAAACACTGAAATCTAATGAAAACAAGGAATTTCAAATGCCTATGAAAACGGATTAATGTAAAATAACATTTGATGTACAACATGTCAGGATTCCAGCTGCACAAAGTTTTTTGTGGAGCTGTGAAAATAGTTTAAAATGATCAAAAAGGCCTGGCAGGAAAGGAGGGTCAAAACGAGAAAAGGGCTGACACTGAAAAAGTAAATTTGAACATTTCAAAGCATCAGATCAAATGTAAGTGAGAGAAAAGACAGTGTAACGCCAGCTGTGTCTGACTTTTCTCACGCCACGGTAAAACAGCACGTTCTTATCGGCACAAAAGAGGCGTCGCTGGTGTCTACGGACTTCCACCGGTCGTGGATCCCTTTCTTCTCTCTGCTGTGACTGTGGAGACTGGGTTTGGTCTCAGAAGTGGGCTGCTGCTGGGTCTTTTACACTTGAAATGAATCCCCAATCGGACCGCGAGCTAATCCCGTTAGCCACAGCGCTGTTCGCATGTGACTCCTATTGCTGACATTATGAACGGCTTAGTCTTGTCCTTGTTTTCCTATTATTCCTTTCTGAAGTGCTGTGGGACTGTGGTTTTGGCCGGGCCCCGCGAGCCTCTGCCAGGACCCTCAGAGCCTGTCATAATCCCTCAGTGATGCAGTATTCTGGGGGGAGAAATGGACAAGGGTTTACGACTCTGGCTCTGTTAACTGGAGAAAAAGCAGCTAAAATCCAGCTCACAAAGGAACTGAAGCTTCTGTGGTTCTTGATTAAACTGTTGGCAAAAGGACTGCAAAGGTTAAGCTTGACATTTGCCTTCGAAAGTGGAACTAAAAGTGCCTCACCGGCTTTGCTGTGTTTATTCTCTTGCTGGTCTACAAACATAACAACAGCCACAATACGAATGGTAGGCTTAAATACATCAGACAATCAGTTAAAATATAGAACTGCTTGATTTATCCCAAATAAATCTGAGGCACAATGCTTGTCTCATTTATACAAATTTAAATGACTTAGATATATTGTTATGTATCTATTGAGATGACTTTGCAGCATCCTTTCTACGTCTCCAATAAAATATTTGTTCACTAACATCCAGGACATCAGCTAAAGCAGGTGTGGTGTCGATATTGGACTCACGTCGAGATTGGACCCCCTCACTAGCTTTTGTGACTGTGCTTTGTGTACCAAGCGTCCCACGGTAAATAGCTAACAATTAATTTGGCTAAGTTTAGGCATAATTCGAAAACAAAGTTTAGGATTGGGGCTTGGGTGAGGGTTAGCAAAAGTCATTTAAAAAGAAAAAAAATATTACAGATTTCTAGCACTAACTTTAAACAAGGGGAGTCCACTTACATGAGTTTTGGTTCAGTTTTAAGCCCAATGTGTCCCTCCATGAGTTCAGGAAGGCATGGCCAAAGTAACAATTTTCGTAAGAGGTTTTTTTATGTCTGTGCGTCACTGCGACTAGTTCATATGCTGCACGAGCTTGAAGACCTTTACAACAGAAGTATGTAATGCAATGGTTCCTAAAGTAGGGGTCGGTTCCCAAACGCGAAGCAAAATCTGGGGGTCGCGAGATGATTTTTTTTTTACAACTATGACTTGGTTTTGAATCTTTAGGTATAATTTTAGCATTTAGCATTTTGGTGGGGTGCACGGTAGCAGAGTGGTTAGAGCTCTGGCTTCCCAATAAGGAGGTCGTGGGTTCGACTCCCGGGTCGGACCATATCAACATCTCACGATCTCTCTGGGTGGAGTTTGCATGTTCTCCCCGTGTCACCGTGGGTTTTCTCCGGGTACTCCGGTTTCCTCCCACCTCCAAAAACATGTATGTTTAGGTTAATTGGGCATCACTGTAAATTTCCCTTAGTGAGTGAATGAGAGAGTGAATGTTTGTCTGTCTAACCCTGCGGCAAGTTGGCCACTGTCCACGGTGTTCCCCGCCTAAGGCCCAAAGTCACTGGATAGGCTCCAGTCACCCGCGACCCCTAACGGGATTAAGCGGTAGGAAATGAATGAAAAGCATTTTGGTCATAAAAAGCAATAAACTACAAAAATAATTGCATTTTAGCCCAATTTAAATGATTTTTCAACTTAACATTTCTAAAGACATCGATTTTATTTTGCTGTGGGGGTCGCGAGTTGGTTACGTCGTTCTTTTGTGGGTTCCGGTCTGAAAAGTTTGGGAACCACTGATCTAGTGGATCTGCCTTGTGACGGCGGCTCTTAAATGGTCAAATAAAAGACACATTGCTTTATCATCTGTAAATGAACGTAACGCTTTGAGCTCCTGAAATTATGTGAGAAGCACCGTCTTTAACCTACTTATAGAACATGGCCAACACAGAATTTGTTGGAACTTTTTCATTTCAGGCCCACAATGTGTCAGTGTAACAGCTCCTCCGCTCTCCTATGACGTTTATAAACCTGCTTTAATCCACTCACGTTTCATTGTTCACTTTTATAACCGCGCACATCAAAGAAAACACTCCTCTGACCTCGTGCACGCTGCAGTGTTTCTACCTTTCCTTTCTCCCAAAGCGGAAAGCGTAGTGTTAATGGTGAGTAGTTGCTTGGATTCTGCGTAATGTTTTGCCGCGACTGATTTGCTTTTGCGCCGTGACTGCGCAAACACATTTATCGAGTCTCAAAATGGTATTGTGGATGTTTTTATATATCGTATAACTTGATATAGTAATTATTGTGACAGGCCTACTGGTCACACAATTGTATAAATAACGACGTTTTGTTATATTTAAGCAATGATCAAATGGAACATGTGTCCTAATTTAACCATGTATTTAACTGATACTAAAACTAGAGTAACCCGAACCACTGTCCATCATGAAACAAGAGCTTAAAGTTCAAATGCATTGTGAGTAATTTAAATGTCTGCCAGGTGACCAAGGATCCACAGGAGGTGAACTAACCTGGCTCACAACAGACTGATATGAGCCAGGTTAAAGTTCCGCTGCAGAGAAGGTGAAACATCCAGCGTGTCTGATATTTTTACCTTCTGAGAGAAAACTAAATGCCTGCTAATTATATGAAAATAACTTGGATACCCTGGTTTAAATGCATAAAGAAATAATCCTTAACTAGCATGTAGAGCCACACACACTGGTGAAAATCCTAAAATATCCACTGCTAAAGCTTAACTAACAACTAACAACAAAAACAAGAACGTGATGAGATGCAAATCAACCAGACATTATTCATTCAACCGACCATTGTTATTCTAAAAGAGACTAGTTGATAGTTGCTGTGACTTTTACAGAGTCAGAGCTGTAGTTCAGACGAGAATACACCAGGAGTAAAAGACCTGGGTGGGACCGTTTTTGAGCAGAAATGAAGCAAAGGCACAGGACACTTATGACAGCTCTGAGAATCACACTGTATTCTTCTGCTTCCCTGTGCACAAACAACACAAGCAACAAGTCGTCTTGAGCCTAAACATCAGACATGTTTAACAGAAGGTGAGTAAATGTAACCTGTCCAGCCAGATGGATTCTCGCAATATTTAAGAATTCACAAACTTGAGAAATCCATCTGGGCCCCACCAGCTGATTGGTTTGAAGTAGGGCTGGGCGATATGGAAAAAAAATCCAGACAAGTATCAGCCCATGAATAAAGTTATTCACACAGTTTTGGCATTTCTAACATCTATAACAGTTTTTGAAATAATGATAAAATCCATGTTTCATTTATAAATACATATATTTTTGTAAATCAAACCTGAAAATTTGCAAAAATACACCTGGAACTTAGGTATTTTGTGCTGCAGTTTCACGTCAACACACCAAAAAAGGAGATTGTCACAACAGGGAGCTCACGATACGATTTTTATCAGGATATTGACCAGCCCTAGTTTGAAGTCTAAACCAGTTGCGCTGCTGGAGGGCCAGATTATTTAAGTTTTTGAGTTATCGCGAGATAATTTATCTGACTGGTGAGGTTACAGCAGCGGTATCAGAAGGAGATTTTATATCCCACCTGTGTCGTCAGAACTGAAAATCCACAGACAGTGTTTGACCATCGCGGCAGCACAGCAGCACAGACACGGTTTGCACACATAACCTATTTTCCGGACTATACACAGCTCCAGAGTCAGAGTATTCGCTGATATTACGCTTGAAACAAGGAAATGCAGCTGCTATTATCGTTGTGTACCGGTCACCAAACAAACATCAGTGTTTGTCTTTCAAGTGATCATGGTCAAGAGAACGACTCCTCTTGAAATCAAACCGAATCAACTCTCTCTGTTCCGTTATGTTTGTTGAATGAAGCTCAATGAGAGCGTCAGTGCGGTTCATGAGACTGCTGCCTCCAGATCTGCAGTTATATAAATGTTAGCTCTGCACTTACACAAGTGTCTGCACCTCAGAGGCGACAGTGTCACGCGTCACTGGCGGAACAGCAGCAAATGAAACGGCATTTGTCCCTCGTTTGAGAAGCAGGGCGTGCACAAGTCCGGTCGGGACCCATAATATATTAAAAGTTATTCATGTATTCACATTTATTTTATGTAGCACACATGAGTATAAGTCGCACCCTCTGTCAGACGATGAAAAAAAGTGTGACTTAGTCTGGAAAATATGGTAATTGTTAAACGAGTGAGTTTGCACAAAAATGTCCAGAAGTAAAAAAAAATGTGAATAAATAGTCCTCTGTACTGTGAAACTTAGTAAACATGTCACAAATGTAACCCAGTTATTCTTGTGTCAGTTTAACCATGTAAGTCAGGTCTGATAACACAGGGTTTCAGGCCTCAAGACTCTCAAAGTCGCAATAACACAGCAGTTAACGTGACGAGATGTCACATGGTCCCAAAAGAAAAGGACCAGAGCGTTTCATATAGAGAAGGTTGGAGCTGGACTGCATTGATTGTGCCCGTCCGAAAGGTCAGAGGTCCCGGTCCAGCCGCCCTGCCGTCTGTGTGTAGGCAGTGGACAGTCAGGGTGTCATGGAGGAAGTAATCAGTGCTGTTGTGATGCTGAGGACACCAGGGAGCCCGGCTGTGTGAGCAGTGACCCAGAGAGGACAGAGCACACCGAGAGATGAGCTCCGCTGCTGCTGGATCCAACAACTCCTCCTGACTTTAATATCAGACACAAAGGAACCCAGCAACCTCCACGACCTGTGCAGGACACCTCTATCTGTCACCCAGTCACCCAACGCAACTGCACCAGTATCACTCTGCAGCTGAAGTCAACCCAGGAGAGGAAAGTAAGAGAACTAATGCTCTGGGATCATGTGTCGCATCTCTTGAGGGATTATTAGTTAGAGCACCGTCTGTGGATCCTCCAGCTTTTTCTTAATTAAGTCAATTTAGTCCAACTCTGGTAAAATTTAACTTTTAATTTTACCATCTAACTCTTGGATTTGCGAATGAGAAAAAGAAAATTCCAACATTTTATTAAACTTTGTTGATCTCAATTGTGATAAAAGATTCAATTATTCAATCAATCAAACAGGACGTGTTACTTGGAGAATGAGGTTTTACAAGCACACAAGTCTGCACAAGTACACAGACTGAGTGTTCACCACCTTTGACTTGCTCTGCATGTATTTGGATGTAGACACAGACACTATAGGTGTTTTCCCACATGAAAGTACCAAGAGCTAAGTCTCCACATTCCTTTAGCCCCTGTTTAGTCAGAGGAACTACCCTGCACCATGTTTGTGTTCACACAGCAACAGTTTAAAGTGGGTCTAACTAGCTTTAGCATCTGTTTAGTCTGGAACATTTAAAAAAGTGACTTGTTGGTGTGAGGAAAACACACCTTCCACATAAAACTATGATCTCCAGTAGCCAAAATAATGACTGAAATCAACAATAAAACATTGTTTTTCCAGTAATATTCCTAATACCTAACTCTAACCCACACAGCAACAGTTTGTGAAAGTGGGTCTAACTGGCTTTAGCATTAGCATCTGTTTAGTCTGGAACATTGAAAAAAAACCCCTCATTAAGTGGTATTAGAAAAACAAAAGTTCTCTTTTTCATTTCAGATAAAACTATGATGTACAAAAGCCAAAACATCAGTGAAATGAACAATAAAACCAACATATTTACTGTAATTCTAGTAATAGGCTACTATTTACAAATTAAATAAATATATTTTGTTGTGTTTTTTTAAAGGATAAGGAAAGTTTATCTAAATGTGAGAATGTATAAAAGATGTTTTCAGACAAAGTTAGTATTGTAAATGTGCTTGTGTCAGGTTCCTGGTCTGACTGGAAACCTGCCCCAGAGCAGGAACTAAAAAGGCCCTAAAGTGTGGCCCTGGTCATAGTTCCTGCTCTGTGTGAATGTACCTAAAATGAGGACTGGAACTGAAAAAAGTATGAGGAACTGAATAAAGGTCTTTGTGCACCAATGGCATTTAAAGAGTTAGAAAATGATAAATAAGAAGTATTTCCTGACCAGTTTTGTCAGTGATTTTTGTATGAATTGCAGCTTATTTATGTCATAGATTTAAATAGTAACTATGTTTGCTTTATCTCAAACACGTCAGAGAGTACAACATTCTGAAGTAAAAGGTTCGGAGATGTTCCCATTACATACTAAAACAGTGCTTCCATCCTGTACACAAAAACAAGCCTCTTTGCTTTACATTAATAATAAATCTCTGTCACCACATTTAGATGTTTTATGGACACTGCGAGTAAGCTAAGGAAACGCTGTCCCGCTGTCCAAAAACGCGTGTTAAAAGCTCTTTTTGTGTCGTCTGAAGTGTCAGCAGTTTTATTCTGAGCCGGGCTGGTAGTGCTGCGGCGGCATTTGTGTGGAAAAGTAAGACAAAGATGGCATTAGTGTCCATGTTTTATTGATCAGAGCGGTGTTTGTGATGGAGCCTAGTGTTGGCCCGTCCGCCGCTGCTATATCCAGATCTGTGTCACTTAGGACAAAGTGACAGGACACGCTCAGAACTTCCACATAAGACCAGGACTTTTCTGCAGAGATCAGCACGTTTCAGTCTGGCTCCATTAGACTGGTTTACATGCACACGGAAGTTTATCAGGTCATCTCAAACTTAGCACTTTGTTGAGTGGGTTTTTCTCTCAGCTGTTAGGTGAGTGGACGTGGTGACCAAAAGCACACACACGGTCGTTACTTTTTCATTGTAGGTGTGGCATACGAGGGGTTAAAATAAATCGTTTTTAAATACATTTGAAAAGATGAAATAATAAAAAAATAAAAAAAAAGAAAAAAAAAAAAAAAAAAAAAAAAAAAAATTAAATAAATATACTAGAATATAGAAATAGTTCGTCACTTGTTTTGTTCCATGTGTATTAGTTCATGTAACTGTATGTATAACAAAACCTTCCATCTTACTGGGAGGACGACAGCATTGAGTGAGAAGGCAACAGGACAGGCAGTATGGAGATGAAGACAACGGTCTCCAGGTGCACACCACGGCTCCTTCGGGCTAAAAAGAGAAATGTTGTTAAGCTAACCTTACTACTGAAGAGGCGACGAAGGTTTAGAACACAAACGTACCATTTTTAGCTGCACAGGACCACGTGTTGTGGGGCTGTGACGGCGAATTCCACAACAATCACAGCGCTAGCCAGAGCACGACATCGGAGCATTTACCCATGGCGCCGGTGACAGGCCACGGCACTGAACCGAACCACAAAAACAACTCTTAGGATTTAAACTGCATTATTAGATTGTCTGAATAAGATGGATAGATACCTGGAGAGCGGAGGGCGCGGAGAAACCACGAAGCAAACACAAGTAAGTGCGTGAGTCAGAGAATGAATGAAACCCGGAAGCACTTTTTATTGGTTGATGGCTGTCACGACCAGCCAATTGACCCTATTTTGTCCCGCCCACTTGGCTTGGAAATGCACTTCCTGTTTAGCTCTGTTAAGGTAGCTAATGTGTTTGTTTGTCTGTCTTGTGGGGCAATTTTAATTAAATATAATGACAGGTAAAATAAACCCATCGACTGAAATCTACAGGCTAATGCAGCTAAACAGGAAGTGCATGTCTAGAAAAGTAGGCGGACAAAATAGGTCAATAGGAACAGCTTTCTTAATGAGCAGACCGTACTGCTACATAGGCCAAAGTGTTGTAATAGTCTCTATTTATGTATAGCATTTTTAACCCCTAAAGCACGCCGCCCACAACAGGAGCTTTGGCCCAATTTTAAGCTCTATGTTTCCCTGTACAAGTTCAGGAGGCAAGGCCAGAGTAAGAACTTCCGTAAGAGATTTTTTGTCTCTCCTTTCTGTCTGTGCATCACTGCTACTATTTGTCGGGATGAATCATGGTGAGGTTCACATGCTGCATGTGCATGTGGACATGAAATAAAAAAGAAACATTGCTTCATCACCTGGAAATAAATGTAACAATTTATGCGCATAGTCCAAGTTCAGAATTGTTTTTACGAGCATTACATGTCATCTCCAACACACCTGCTCTTTAAATGACACGAGAAGCACCAAACTTAGCCTACTATAACATAGCCAACAAGGACACGTTATCCTTGTAAATGTCGTTATGTCCGTTGTCTCTTCTTTTTTTGGCATGTAAAAAAAAATTTTCAGTCTAAAGCCTCTCAACACGGTTTGCTGCTCAGGTTTTAAGGAATTGATACATTCATTGTTCAAAACTGAAGCACAAGCTGAATCAGCTACGTTCGCCTTCTTGAATGATTTGAAATGGGCTTGCAAGCAACTTCCGACTTTTTAGTGTCACGTGTCAGAATCGCCGTGCTTGATTAGATCATCCTAACATCGGACGGGGAAATTATTGGCCGAGGCTTGATTTCAGACCATTCTGCATTCAAACAGAATGTACAGAAGTAGGGGGATGACTGGTCAGGCAAAGAAACCCACACATGTCCCTTAACTGAACCCGCTCGCACTGGGTGTACAGTGTCCGTGATCAATCTTATTTGGTCAGATGGTCAAAGTTCACATTCTGCTGATTTTTTCTTCTTTAAAACTGGCACAACTCAGTGGTTTTGGATACATTTGCAGGGACATGGGACACAGGGCTGAAAACAGGGACGTCTGATCAATCGATTTAAAAAATAATTGGTTGTTGCAGCTCTATTTAATGTTCTAGGAAGTATATTGTAGTATAGGCTTTGTTTTAATGATACAGTGACAAGCTGTAATGTGTGGGAGCTGTCCTTGGTGCTGAAACTGGGTGAAAGTCTTCAGCAGCAGTGTTTTTCAACCTTTTTTTAACCGAGAGCACCATATACATATGACTATTGTTTAGCGTTCACGACACCCAAACACAAAACATAGACAACCCCCAAATTGAGAACCACAAGTCAAGAGAATGCAGTAACATTTAAATTTTTGAAAGATTCTTAGTATCTACTTAAAACCACAGAGACGATTGTGAGTTTACTGTAGCATGTTGGGCGGAGCTTGACGCTGATTGTTGTGACATGTCTTAAATGGAAACAGATGCATCATGGGAGGATCTGCGAGCTTCTGGGGCCACAGCGTCGGAGAACATCTATCAGAATAATACCGAAACAATTGGAGCCTGCAGAGAAAAGCAACACGCTGTTTTAATTTGTCTGAATAATGAGGAAATCCATCTCGGAGTGATGGTTGTGAATGTGTAAATATGGACATCTGTGGGTGTTTTGGATGCTTGTCTGTGATTGGACACGACATGAGGGAGTCCTGTTTTGGGTGAATGCCAGCAGACTCACACTCCGCTGCCCTCACACAAAACCTTGCTGACATTGTCTAGGCTGCTGCTCATTTGTTTTACATCTCACTGTTGTATTCGGTGCTGAAAAATAGTCTTGCACTTTGTGACTGCACACATTTGCACAGCTAATTGAAAAGTGTCACGCTGTAAACAAGCAGAAGGGAGGCTCCAGCTCAGGGACCGCCGCGTTCATTTGTAAAGCCTGCGCACAAATCCTACAGCTATCATTAGCTTCAACTATACTTGGAGAATATTTATTTACTGCTTCTGCTGGCAGAATAGGCTCCGTGAGTTATGTTGGTCATTTTGAAGGCGAGAGGTAAAAAATATTGCGTGGCAGTGAAAGTTCACTCCTTGTGGGAAATTCTGCTGTATTAAAAATCTATTACAGAAGGACTTGAAAAAGTATGAGAAGCATTTTTATTATTCAATGACTTAAAGGTGAAATATCTAACTTTGGTCAAGTAGAATCTGTCTGCTTGGCCCTGTGGAATTTTTTGTTTCTTTGCCTGGAACGCTCACTTTCTGTTCTTAGATCTGGCTACATGTCTCGAGATATTTAAACGAATTTATCAATTAATAAACTAACCAACTAACTAATTCATTAATTAAATAATTAAGAAATATGTTTCTGTCCACATGCAGTGTTCTGAGGTTCACTGATGACGCAATAGATGTTTTCGCACATGAAAGTGCCATGAACCAGGCATCAGGAACACTTCTACACTCCTTTCATGATGGGGCCAATTCTTAACCTGGCTTATGCCAGATGGATATACGTATGATGAACTCCTATCTAAGTTCTCACTATACCAGATGGTTTATCTCGTGTTTGTGAATTCACAAATATCGTGAGATAAACCATCTGGCTGGCCAGGTTAGCCAATTCTACGCTCACAACCAATAACATGCATGTTAGGTAATATCCTCCAGCTACGGTAGTCCTGACCAAGCCTAGCAAGAACATCTGGAGATGGGTCCCGAGCGCTGCACTGTGGCGATCACTGCTCCTGAGGAGATGCCCCAGAGGCATTGAAGGATGGGTCAAATGCAGAGGACAAATTTCCCTACGGGGACAATAAAAGTATACCTATACCTATACCACAAGAGGATCCAGGTGACATTCAGTGATATCAGACACTTACGTGGCTGAATGGTGCCAAAATACTGTCAAGGAAGGGAAACCATTCTCTATGTTTTTCTGTTTGCCCACTCCGGCTGTTGTGGTCCTTGATTTTCTCACAGTCCAGCTTATTTTACTTTTTTTCGTGGCTTTGCTTAGTTGTGCGCGTAACCTGCGCCCGTTCATCAACTAGCTTGCTGAAGATTCGTAGGTTTTTTCGGGTCCCTCAAAGCACCATTGTACCTCTTTGTTAGAGTACGAACTTAACGATACTTGTACCTCTGCATCTTTCCAACTCTCACCGCCATCAGTAAGCTTTAATGCCATTATTATTTTAACAAAAACTTTCCGGTGTGTCTGACTTTGTTGATGTGTGTCACGGGTGTACAACGAGCGTCAATGATGTCACGAAAAGGTTCTCGGTCTAAGGTGCCCCAGATTGATCCTCACATTAGGCGTTTTCCCACATGAAAGTACCAAGAACTAGTCCCAACATTCCTTCAACCCAAAATCCTGTTCCCATATCACACAGCAAACGTTTCTGAAAGTGGGTCTAAATGGCTTTAGCATTTGCATTTGTAAAGTCGTTAAGTGGTATTAGGAAAACAAAGTTGTCTTTTTTTTTACTTCACATATAACTATGACCTACAAAAGTTGAAAACATCACTGAAATTAACAATTAAACAAAATGATTCATGTCATCAAAAGGTTCCTGGTCTGACTGAAAAGTACCTGCTTCAGAGCGTGTGCTAAAAAAGTCTGGCCCCAGTCCATAGTTCCTGTTCTATGTGAACGCTCCCAAAATGAGGACAGGATCTAAAAAGTACTAGGAACTGAAAAAAGTTCCTACATTGGAAAAAGGCCTATTGGCAACCCTGGTTTCTGGTCCATCTTATGAGGGAACACACCAAAAAAGGCGATACAGGCTTAAAAGTTTACAAGAACAACAAAAGTTCCTACAAGCGAAAAACTTCTATTGTCCATATCATATTCCTTGATATTGACAGCAGCTATAATCTATAAATTATGAAAATAAAATTGCAGACCTAGATTTTTTCAATCATCACACATGGTCTAAGGACACAAACAGGAGCCAACTAAAAGAGTTGTCCTGAAGCAGGAA
The DNA here is from genome assembly GCA_038363315.1 of Mugilogobius chulae. Classification (NCBI taxonomy): domain Eukaryota; kingdom Metazoa; phylum Chordata; class Actinopteri; order Gobiiformes; family Gobiidae; genus Mugilogobius; species Mugilogobius chulae. The sequence goes on from CM076407.1 coordinate 23,615,999, forward strand.
TCCCCAACATTTCTTTCTTTCTTTGTTTCTTCCTTCCTTCCTTCCTTCCTTCCTTCCTTCTTTCCTTTCTTAAATCCACCCAGTAACCACGTACAGTAGTTACAAGCTGAAAGTGACTTTATTATGAAACCAGCCCGCCCTGAGGAGATTGTTGCTGCTGTTGTATCTGCAGTGTGAACAGGGAAAAGGCACTGTGTTTAGATCGCAATGGGGATGTTTTAATTCAAAGAGAAGCAAAAACATGATGCAAAATGTTCATTACCGTTGGCTTTGAGCAAGTAGAATGTGGAAATTATGCAGAAGAAGAGCTGTTACTGAAGCAGGACCAAAATCAGACCAGTCCAGGACCAACACAGAACCAAACCTGAGTCAGGTCTAAAGGCTTATTTTTAGTCAGTAGCCACAACATATAAATCACTAAAAAGGCCCAAACGCAAATTAAAGTTATAAAATATGTTTATACGTGCAGTCATAGCCTTGAACATATCTATTGTATTTATTCAATTAAAAGCGCCAGATAAGACAGCAGGGTCTCCACACAACAGGGGCCTCATTTAATTTTGTCATCTATTTATTCTAAAGGGAACTTGCAATCTTAATGTGAACTACAAAATCTCCGCACACCAGCAATAAAACATTACTCTACAGTGAAGTTTGGCATTCATTTCATTTCTTATTTATTTATTTTTTAGGACAGTGCACATATACATTAAGCACAGCATTAGCATTAAAGCTGAGGTACCAGGACTGTTTTCAACACAACTTCCTAACTCTCACAATAGACACTCAATTAATACCCACATATATTATTTTTGGTTAGGATTGCAGCCTAACGAGCTTCATTTACAACAGCAAAGTGAGACTGCACACAAAGACTCATTTTAAGATTGTTTCCCTTAATAAGACCAAGTGAAGGTCCTGGATTCGACTCCCGGGCCGCCCGGGCCTTTCTATGTGGAGTTTGCATGTTCTCCCCGTGTCTGCGTAGGTTTCCTCCGGGTACTCCGGTTTCCTCCTACAACTAAAAACATGTCCATTAATGCCTCCCCTGACCCTTCCCCCAGGGCTCCCCTGCAAAAGAGATTCTGAATCTCAGTGGGACTTCCCTGGTTAAATAAAGGTCAAGTCTTACTAAGGTTATTTGACTTGTTTTAAGAAATTTTGTCCTTATTTACCTGATCTAGATATAAAAACTTATTTTAGGCCTAATTTGTTTTTGTTTTAAGCCATAATTGCTTGAATCAAGAAGAAATTTCCTTAAAAATGTTGTCAAGAGTACTTGAAACTAGCATTTTCTGCTCAAAACAAGATTTGTCATTTTGTCTTGTTTTAAAAAAATATATTTAGTCATATTTTCTTACTTCGCTGAAAGGTCTTTTTTGCAATGTGGAAGTGGAACATCCAAGCTCAGCCAATCAGAATGTTGTTTTTGCCTGTAAATAAGACATAAAATGCTTTACTATTGATTCAGACACTACAGAGCCATCTGATATTTTTACGGACTGCCATGTTTAAAATACAGTTTTGGTGCAAAACACAAAGTTTGCTGATTCACAACAGAAAGCTTAAGGGATTCCAGCTTCAAACTGAGTATGTTTGTCTTTTGTGGTGACATCAAGAAGATCAGATCACAATTTATGACCAAATCGTGCAGAAATTCTTGTATTTCCAAGTGATTTCAATACTTTTTCTTATACTGTAGACTCTTGATAATAATATCTTTTTTCATATCAAATTTAAATGACCATTTGTATCTTAAAACAGCATTCATCCCTAACAACAGGCAAAGAAAAAACATTCTAGATGAGCGGGTGGTAGACCATAAACCAGAAAACCTCCCGAGTGATCTTTAACTTATCACCTAGCCGTCCCAGATACAGTTCTTTGTTGTGTTTGATTGTTTCAGCACAGAGCACGGTTAACAATGAAACCCAGTCTGCGCCAGTCTAATCCTGCTTCTGCTTCACAATCCACTTTCTTTATCTTATTAGGCGACTCCATCTCATTTGCTGTTTTACATAGAGACTTGTGAATGCTTGGACAGCACCTTGTTATTCCTCTGAGCCCACACACACCTGCACAGACTCACCACTTTCACTGTCTAATCTGCTCACTCCTCTCGCCCGGCCTAATTGACAGTTCATTAGCAGATTTATGTTTTTTTGTTGTGTTTTAATGGCGTACGATTGACTACGCGCCTTCAGCTACACAGTCTGCACTCTCAACGTGTCCAGAGTCAGGTTATTGAGGATGTCTCTTCTCCCGTTTATGCAAATAACTTCCGCTGCATTAAACGATCGGTGTTTCTAATCCCACTCTTGGAATTGGTAAAGTCACATCCACTACTCAGTCCCAGCTCTTATGGGAACTTAAAGGACACATGTTATACAAAATTGACTGTTCAGATCTAAAGCATACTTGTTGTTCCTCTCGTGTACTGTCTTCCACTCTGCAGCGGAAACTCATCTCGACTCCTTGTATCCGCAATCTGGTCCTTTCGATTGTTTCCCAAAACTCATAAACATAGGTGAGGATGTGATCGTAGATTGACCAGTAAATGAAGAACCTTGTCTTTCGACTCAGCTCCTTTTTTACCATAAACAGCCCAGTCTGGGGTAGATATACAACGAAATGTCAAAAATGTCATTTTTACGTCAATGTTACGAAAAGCCAAAATGTAAAAAGCCACAACATTTTCTTTGGGTTTAACGGGTAAATCTTAACCTTCCCCAAGTCCCAGTCCCAGTCCTAAACCTTATTATTATTTTAGTAACATGACGCCTAAACTTACCCGTTAAACCAGACCTGGGCAAACTGCGGCCTGGGGGCCCAGAAGGCTTTTGAGAATAAGTGTTACTCTTTAAATTTCTTTTATTGATTGATTTAGCAGTGGAGCATGTGCCTTTGCTTAGTGCCCTTATATTTATCATAATAAATGATCAAAATAATACATTAAAAAGCCCATTTTACAAAAAATGTACTTACAATAACGATAATTTGTCGCACCATTGACCGAATGTTGGCCCTCCACCACTTGTCTAGCTTCGAATCTGGCCTCGGGGAAAATAATTGCCCACCCCTGCGTTAAACCCAAAGAATATGCTGTCAACGTGGCTTCAACCAAAATTAGTGGTTATACGTTTTGGCTCTTTGTAATATATTAGGGTAAAAACAGCATGAAAATGTTTTTATTGTACGTTTTTGACATTTCATTTTAAATCTACATTTTATTTAGAGACTGCGTTTCCATAACGGTTCGATACAATAACATCATCACTGTTGTTGACAGCTTAGGTTTTCTGGCAATCAGCGTAGTTTTAACACAAGACAAGCTTTACAAGGCCCTTTTACCCTGCCACTGCCCAGAGCTAAAAAAAAAAAGAGCTCTAAAAAGAACTGTTATGTAGAACAGACTCCCAGAAAAAAAATAAAAAATAAAATAATAATAATGTTTTAAAAAATTGGTAAAGAGACATTTTAAAAATTATAGAAATTATTGCCAAGTGAAGCCGTGAGAATGGATGTCATGTATCTTATGAACCTAATGTATTTTCTGTTTTCTTATGCAGAGTGAACTGGAGCAGATTGTGTGTACCATTAGATGTAATGTGTAATTGTGAATGTCACTGAGCACATGCTCTTGTTGGGCTCCTGTTGCTGGGTTTTATCTTCTCACATTAGCTCACCAGGCTAATGTGAGTGGCCTATAATGCTGGAGGAAATGAAGGAAACATCACCAACAGTGAGGGCGCTGACTCCATAAGGCCATGGCTCCACGCTGCCTATGGAAAGAGCATCGACGTCCTGAACATACTGTGGTGAGCTAAAAGTGCAGGAGGAACACGAGTCAATTGCAGTCCTATGGGCATGGGTAAAAGGTTGAATTGTCATATTATTTCCTTCCCAGTATGGGTTAAATCCACACACTAGAGTTTCATAATTGGAGCGAGCTCGCGGGGTCAGTAATGGAATGATAAAAGAGCTTTCTCAGTGTGGGGCTGCTTTCAGACGTGTGCGTCAGGGTGCACAGGCCTGGCTACACAATCAATACTCAAATATATTCCACAAAATCTCCTTATTTTTTAGGGTTTGTTCGACTGCTGAATGTTCGACCGTGTGTTTACTTCAAAAAGATGCAAGCGTGCTACATTCAGCTCAGCCAAAAAACACCTTTAGCTTTGTTTTTCACTTTTTGAAATGTTTTATGTTTGAGACATAGATAGATCTCACAAAAACCCTTCTCACACTAGAGGAGTTTTGATTAAATATTCAGCCCAGTGTGCCTCACCTTTAGACTTTATTAAAGACTTTATAATACTAGATCTAAGCATGTGACATTGATGTTTGACTACAATTGTCTAATATTTAAACTGAAACTGTTTGAGCAAACTTTTTCATTTCATCACGTCTACAAACAGTCGGTTTAACCAGCTCCTTCATGACTCTCAGATGAAGGCACCCTTTCTTGTGTAGTCCTGTGTTTTCATTATAGGCCAGACTTTGGATCTATTGCACTACACACTGTTGTTCACAACATCATTACTCAACTGAAAACGAATCTTACAACTTAAAGTCTCTCGTTGACACGTTATTTTGTTCATTATGTTTCTGTGGTCAGAAAATGAAGGTTTAGTATGAAAATATAGATGTTGATTATTTTATTCGTGACTGATTAACCAGTGTGTAAACGTTGTTAGACAAAAAAAAGTTGGATTAGAGACTATGGTAATTGTAAAAATGGTCTGTCTTACCCTCTAATCAAAATAATCAATCAAATGAGTGCCCTATTGATCTTCTTTGTTCCTTTATTTTTCAAAAGCATATCCGAGTGTCTTACACTTTAACTTTAACCTTATTGTCCACCAAAGTGGTTCACCACGACCCCCAGATTTTGCTTCGCGACACCCCACTTTGGAGACCACTGACTTAGAGGATGCTCACGGTCTCTTGTGATAGACATGTTCATCCTGAGCACAGCTGATTGGTAAAGAAGCTCCATCTTATCTTCCCAGCATCTTGACTATTCTGTTCAGCTTGTTCTATTGACCACTGTCAGATAACCAAACCTAACAGAGATGTTGAAGACAAGACCACTTTCTCTTGTAGCAGCACTTGTTCTGTTATGAGCCTTCTATGAGTTATAGTTAGAGTTTCGGTCTTGGCTGAGTTTTTCTGAAGATTATGAGGACAACGTTAAAAGTGAAACTCTAACTCATTAAAAGAACAATACAACTGGATATCATCAGCATAAAAGTGATAAGACACATTTTGAAAACCATGAATTATGGCCAAGAGGTGCCAGGTACAACAGAAACAAAACTGGGCTAAGCACAGGTCCTTGCGCAGCTCCACAACATAGACTAGATATAGCAGACACTTTAAGAAGAGTGAGTGATGATTACCAGTTTGTCTTGGTTGGGACCAGTGTTGAATATGATTCAACAGATTTTACAGTTCCAGGGGAAAAATTTTGTTTGCATAATCTTTTCAATAGAACTTCATGACTTACCGTGTCAAAGGCCTTTTTCAATCGAACTATAGCTCCAACACCTCCGCTATGTCAAGCAATATACATTTCCAAACCATTCAATCAGAATGAAACAAGGATTAGACTATCCTAACAAGGTCTAAGCAATTGGCTCAAATCAGGTCTAATGATGTGAAGCCTATAACACCAGAAAACATATTTTTGTAGCCTACTGTATGTATGGGAAATGGGTTGAGGGTCAAATGACATCTTTATAAGGTTGATAAATGACATGAGCCTTGACTGCGAAGCATTGAAATCATGGCGTCTGTCTCTATCCTACGCAACAACTTGACCGACGTCTACACTACTGTATGAACCCGGCCGCTCTAAACCCTCACAGCCACAGTTTGAAGTTATATTGGTCAGATTTTCCATAAGACACGAACAAACACTTGGAACAAAAGCACATTTTTGTTTGCCTAAGTCCCACATCCCCCATGAAAAGCAAAAAGCATCTTTGAACAGAGGCTTGTAATGAAAGGCAGGCAGAATGAGAGAAAGGCACTATAGAAAACAACAGCGTGCAGTTGAGAGCGGCAGATCAGAGCGCACGAGAAGATGAATGGGCTTTCTCAGTGCTCCTGGTTGTTTTTCTGTTCTTTGACAAACACTGACCAATGATGGATGAAATAAAAGGCCGGCTGAGAGATGGGAGTGACTCGTGGCCCTGCAGCGCATGAATATACAACTAATGTGTTCATCAAACTGCACTCCACTGCCAACAGCCTCCCAGCGCTGCACAGAATACACACACAATCTGTTAACAGCTCACTCACACAATGATGTCACTGTGGACTAACTAAGTAGAGAAGATCCGCACAGCAAATGTAGCTCACAGAGTCATGTGTGTGCTACATTCACACTGCAGGTCAATTCTGATTTTTTTTGCCCATATGCGACCTGTATCCGATTTTACGATGGCAGCAAATGCGACTCCTGTCTGAACACTCATGTCACATTCATCCGACATTTACGTCACAAAACTCAACAAGTCAAAGCAGAAACAGCGGCTGAAGAAACAGAAACTGTCAGTGGAGGAGAGGGCATCTGAGCCTGCGTCTGCTAAAGCCTTGTAAAGCTAGACTGCCCGGTAAATTGAACTACACGTGAGCCAGACGAAAGACGAAGCTAAACAAAATCATACACAGCCTGTTTATTATCATAACTACTGCAGCAGAGCATCAGATCAGTCAGAGGGAGAGATGCAGACAAACACGGTGGATAATCTTTCACTCACCTCTGTAAAGTTTCAGATTAAACTGTAATGTGTCATCCAGTCCTGTTATACATTCTGCACAAATCAGTGACATAAAGTCCACAAAACATCGCTGCAAATCTGTTCAGAAGTGTCGTTTAAAAAAGAAAAGCCAAAAAGTGTGACTCTTGTGTTGTTTTTGGTCAAGTTTTCATAACGTCATTATCACTGGACTACTTCCTGTCAGTGTCGCCAACTCTCTGTGGTTCAAATGCATTTCTCTGTTATGAAAGAAAGCGACCCTGCGTGTGAAAGTAGCGTGACATTTTGGCCTTAGTTCTTCATTAGACATGAAAAAGACCCACCTGTCTCCCAATTCACCTTATTCTGCCCTGCCCACTTTTCTTGCAGTGAACTTCCTGTTAGCTGTGTTCATCTCTATTTGTTTGATATTGGTTTACAATAGACAAGCAAACATGCTAGCTACTGTAACAGAGCTAAACAGGAAGTGATCTGCCAAGAAAAATGGTGGGCGGAATAAGGTGAATGCTGTATATAGAGTACATTAGGTCACATCACATGACACATGAAAAAATATTAACACATGAATAAAATATGCCCAAGTCAGTAAAATACACTTAAATATCATCATCTCCACGTAGAATAAAGCAAGATATTGTTAAAGTTAAAAATATTTTGTAAGAAACTAGATCATATGCAGATCAGTAACTTACCTTTTGTTCATTGTAAAATACAAAGTTGAACTAAAACGGCTTGAAAATAGAACAGTCTCCTGACTTCCTGTTCTGCAGATCTGATAAGCCCCCACCTTTCAATTTAAAATTTAACTGTGACACCAATAGAGATTTTAAATAACTATTTTTTATTGTTGGAAAGTGGCTCTGGACAGTTTTGAACCACACATGCTTCACTTTGATATTAATCTTTGAATTATAACACACAGACAAGTGGGAGGGGATAGGTGGTAGGTGAGAACGGGGATTTCTGAGCACTTGAGCTGCAGCTGAAGAACAATACAAGATTATTCAAACATACATGAATCAATTCAAATGTAACTTTGAGTAACGAATGATGAAGGAAGGCCATCATAGTAAGGTTAAAAACTTAGTAAGTGAATTTGACAGAATAGGTCCCTTTAAAAATGCATCTTAATGGGCCACAATGTGGACAAACACAGTAAACAAAAACAATAAATTTAAAGACACCTTAACAACAGACTGCAGTGGTCGTACACAATTATGAATGTACACCCTCAACAATGTGTCTTCTTATTTCATTTTTTTGTAAAGGGGCAGCACATACTGTGTTAATAAACATTTGCATTCGCCGACGTGGCTAATTTCCATCTTCAGTAATTAGCAGGTTGATGTCAAGAACATCTAGGACAGAAAAAAGACAGCAACAGTCACACAAGGCCTCACACATTCACTGCACAAACAGATAAAAGACATTAGAAGTTAATCAGAAATTAGTTAAACAGGGTTTAGAAATATACACATTGGTCATCATGTTACTCATAATTACATGTTTGACCTTCCAACAACCATGTTTTCAGAGCCTTAGAGAATGCTGCTGCAGTGTAGACAGTTCTCTGGTGTGAGAAGACTCTTTGTTCCAGACCTGACCTGCTCGAGAAGAAAAAGACAGTTGTCCAAAACACGTTTTCTGAATGGCACCAAACAATCACCTCTAGATGCTGCTCTTGTTGTCCCATTGGAATTTCTTTTTACAAACTCCTTTGAAGGAGGTGGAGCAAGTTCATTAAACATTTTGTACATTAATATTATAAGTCAGAAGTAAGTCGAGGGTAAAATTCCAAAATGCTTCTATTTTAACTTTACCCAAGGTGCGGAACAATTCTGTTTGTCACAACTCAATTCTGGTCTCGATACTTGGCTTGCAAATTCAGTATTACTTCTTCTATTTTATTAATATTACGTAAACAGCATGACGTCAGCAGGATCGTGACCACATTGACTTGGTGCAGCCAAAATGGACGAAATGACTAAACAAATCTTATTGACAGAGATGTGCGGGTCAAACCGTTTTGATCAGTTGAGCCGTTTTGGTAAAGTTAGTGAGCTGTTTTGGCTGTTAGCTAATATTGCTGTTTATGTAGGAGATTATTTATTATTTAAGAAATGTATGTTTTGTCTCCGTGCTAATGTAAGGCGACATTAGGACGTGTGGTGATAAAATTTTCTATATAAGAAAGAGTGATGTTGTTCACTTAAAAAACAAAACACTCATCAACATTTCAATAAAACACCACCACCAAACCCTCATCTGACTACACACTGCATAATTTACACATTGTACATAAGTATGAAGACAACAATAGTCATTTTTAGTAATCGTGGTTTCTTTGTGCGGCAGAAGATTTTCCAAATGTCACAGTGATAACATGAAATCTCAAAGGCATTACACAACTTATCAAAGCTGTAGTTTGGGGAAAAGAGAAGATTCTTGTCAGACCAACATTCAGCTGTAAACAACACGCTGGATTATTTTGGCAGGTAATGGTTTGGATTAGGATCGGGATTAAAAGGAATCTTATTTGTGAAGAGTTGTGATCTAAGAGGTGTCTGTCTGAGCGGTGAGTGTTGAAAATGTGACTGTGACGCTCTTTTGTGTGAATGAGACATGAAAAAGACTGTGTTTATGCAGATTAATCACCTCACTCTTGCACAGTAATGAAGTTAGCCACAGAAAACAATGTTACGCAGATGTATTTGTAGAGGCAGAACAAAATGTAAATGTCACGTAAACAAATCCACGTTGAAATGAATGGAGCCTGATACACTTTATAATCCAGCCCAGTCTCCAAAGAAAATGTAGATATACAACGACATGTAAAAGATGCACGATGAGCACGTTTTATGCCTTTTTAAAATGCATTGTTACATGAAAAGCCAAAACAAAATAACCACGAATTTAGTTTGAAGCCATGTGGTGACATTTTCTTTGGATTTAACAGGTGAATCTTAACCCAAGCCACAGTCCTAAACATACATTTTAGTAACTTGAAGCCTAAACTTACATGTTATACTGATTATTTATATATTTTTTAATAATGTCGTATTGTAATTTTGATGCATATTTTCCTGCCTTGTAAAGCACTTTGAATTGCTTTGTGTATGAATTGTGCTATACAAATAAAATTGCCTTGCCTTAAACCTAAAGAAAATGTTGCCATGTGGTTTCAATACATACAGTATTTATGACTAAAGTATTAATAAAAACAGAATATTGATTTGATTGTCCATACACGATGCTTATCATTACTAAGAATTATTCTGAATTGATTTGAGATCAATCTTTCACAAAACCTCAATGTTATTGAAGAAAAAGTGTATTTTATGACTAACATATTATTAAAAAAAATAATACTGCATATGAATAAAACTCCATTGGCCGCACACAATGTTTATCTTTATCTAGAATTACTTTGAACTGATTTAGGATCAACATTTCAAATCAAATCAAACCAATTTATTTTTGTATAGCCCAAAATCACAACAACAGTCGTCTCTGAGGACTTCCCAAGATTATTAATTTTAGCAAATATGAATAATAGGAAATCAAAATAAAACAATACATATTCAATGAAACAATTGATCAAGCATGTCAAAGCAGATTATTAGTAGAGCAGATGAATGATTGTCCAGAACATCCCCTGTCCTTAGACCCTCCTTCTCGGCAAGGAAAAACTCAAAAAAAAACCTAAGGGAAAAAGAGAAACCTGGAGGAGAACCACAGTGAAGAAGAGATCCACTCCCATGGACGGACAGGCTGTAGATGTAACTAAGACTAAAGTTATTGAGTTTATGTTTGTGGAGCCAGAGTCCATAAGCAGAGGGAAATGACTCGTCTAGCAGGACCAGGACAGGCCAATCCTGGAGATTAACAAAACCCAGAAGCTATTTGTTTAGTTATGACTAAATTATTTATAAAATATGAATATTGCTTATGAAAAAAAAAATGTCCTTGGCCATTCCTGAAGCTTTTCATTAATAAGAATTCAACATTTCACAAAACCTCTGTGCTTTTGAAAAAACTGTGTTTATTTATGACTAAAATATAGTGCAAGTTATTGCATTTGAAAAGGATTGTTTTGGCCATACCCGATGCTTATCGTCACTAAGATTTATTTTTGAATCGATTTGGATTGATATTTTACAAAACTTTAGTTGCTATTAACCCTTTACGCGCCAATGTTTTTAAATTGAAGTCCAGCAGATATAGATAATATATATAAACTCAATCCTGGAGATTTCAAACTGATATATGAGTGGTATTTTATACAACCGCTTGTAGAGAGTTCAATTGTGATTTTTTTTTTTTTCAAGATGTTGAAACTTATCAGAAACTGAGAATCTGGAGTCTAGAAAAGCAGAGCCTCACTTGCTGTAATTCAGAATTGCTACTTTGGTGACTAAAGGGTTCAAGAAAAAGTGTATATTTTTGCACAATAATCTTATAATAATAATCTCAGAGGGTGTACCCAACGCTTCTTGTCTTAATTATCACTTTTGTGTTCACTTGAGGTCAACAGTTGACACAATGGCGAAGTTGTCGAGAAAACCAAAGAATCCTGGAATTGTAATTTGTTGACGGTTCCTTTATAACAACCGTAACTTTTATCGACACTTCACCACATCTCACACATTATGTTAAAAATCATCACGTCTTTTGGCCTTTGGGAGTGAAAATGTTAAATATGTCAAACATCCTGAACATCTTCACAGAGGTCGAGCCCAGTCAGATGCACACAGAAGTGAGAGAGCGTACAGAACACTAGAGCGATGCCTGTCCTGTGATCACCCCGGCAAACACACTGTGACTTCTGCCTCTAGTTTAAATGAGCTCCACACTGAACTGCTGCCAGGGCCCACTCGCTCCAGCTCCTAAAGTAGAAGTCGTTACATTTGCAGAAAATCATTAAGACGCAGTTGAGAAGGTCAGGCACTGTTAGAAGACTACAGGCTAATTAAAAACACAGACAATGTCACAGTAAAGTTTAACCGTTAGAGCAACAGGGCAGTCCAAATGTGAGATTAGGAAATAGTCTCTCTCTGTCCATGACCGTTCCTCAGTATGTCATTTATATATACTGTATGTGTAAAGGACAAGTGAAAAGTTGGTTTGGAACATTTTTAAATTGGATAAAGTTGTCCAGGCTGAGTAAACTAAGCTTGAAGATTTTTTTTCCTCCAGGATTTTTACAGCCTTTTAACAGTTATACAATTAATATGACAAATAATAATAATAATAAAATAAATAAACAGATTGCATGTGAAAACATATGAGCAGCTTTCAAAGTCATAGTCGTATGTGTCTAAAGCTCTGCACATTCAAATTTACCATGCGTGTCAAGTTTTACTCATTTGGATGGTTTGTTTAGTGTTCAGGGTTGCCAGGTTTTCACAGAACAAGCGACCAGGCCTTTAAAAAAAGCCCAAAACAATCAAACTGTATATTAAAATATGTATTAAAGGTAATCTTTATTAAGGACAATGTACAAGCGCTACGCCAGAGATGCTTGTACCAGATTCTAGATTTTTTTTTTTTTTCAGTTATTTTCCATCTATAATCCTGGAGACGGAGGCACATTGGACATGTTTTTAGTTGTAGGAGGAAATTGGAGCACCCGGAGGAAACCTACCCAGACACGAGAAGAACATGCAAACTCCACATAGAAAGGCCCCAGAGCCAAACAAACGTCCTTTTTGCTTTAAATAACCGCTGCGATACCAAATGGAAATGATTTAAGTCCTCCTGTTACCTTCTTACGCTGCAAAAAGCTCCTTCAGAAAAAAAGAAAATTTTGCTTTTTTTTTAGGTAAAAATGTTCTCATTTCAAGTAAAATAATCTGCCAGTGCAGTAAGAAAACCCTGTTGTTTTGAGTAGAAAATGTTAGTTCCAAGTACTCTTGACAAGATTTTTAAGCAAATCTTCTCTTGATTCAAGCAATTATGGCTTAAAACAGATACAAATTTGCTTAAAATATTTTTTATATCAGATAAAATATCTTAAACAAGACTTGGTCCTTTTAAGTGAAAAATACTTAATATAGTCTTTAAAGATTAATATGCTTAATAGGGATGCACCTATCCGATACTGGGATCGGATATCGGTGCCGCTCCAGGCAATTTTGCTGGATCGGGTATCGACTCCATGATACCGGTTCAGTCGATACCATTGTTGTGCCTTTAATTGGACATAACGAGACTAATTTATTGGCCGGTGTTGATTCAGAACATGTCATAATGTTTAACATTTTGTTCAGATTAAGTTGTTAAGCTGTGACTTGGACTAGAATTAATATTTACATAACACTACATAACCAAATGTCTTATGCTTTGATAAGAAAAACAAGGTATTTCAGTCCTTACATTGGTATCGGTTGATATCGGGTATCGGAAAATGCTTAAGCCAAAATATTGGAATCGGTATCGAAACAGAAAAAGCTGGATCGGTGCATCCCTAATGCTTAATACAAGTAATTTACAAGTTAGATTTTCCTCAGACATAATGACGTGCTGCTCTGATGCATCTCTCCACGTCACAGTAGTACCTGATTGGTGGACTTGGGCGTTCAAGTGTTGAAAGTTTAGCATTGCCCAACTCTGGCGTTGACGCATCACAAATGGGTCGACCAAAGAGTCTGATGCAGGTTTGAGACTCCAGAACGCCAGACGTATCAGGTATCAGGAGATAGATTAAAATTACTTAAATAAAAATGGAATAGACTATATTGACGGTATATTCATAATCCTGCATACGGCTCTGTCCTCGTTCTCCTGGATTCTCTCATCTCGTCCTCTTCTCATTTGGCTTCACAAACCCTGCTCCTTTGCTTTTGGATTCTTCAGAGCCAGTCTATTATTCGTGCTGCAGATTATTTCCCTGGCTGCTCCCTCCTGAGATCATCTGACGCTGGGAACTGGCCCTGAAGCCGAGAGAAGTCTGATAAGAGGACGGCTAGTGCTGATGCGATTTGGCCTATGTCAGATAAATAACCGTGGAAACAACAAGCTCTAATATCCCACAGCCCTTTGTTTGTACTGCTCTGCTTTATTTTCCCCCTGAATCACGTCTGGTTCTCTGCCAACAAAGAGCTGTTTAAGCAGGAACAACAGCCAGTGACAGTGTATGAGTGTAAACACAGTGTATTAGCAAGTCACGCTCAAAGTCACACATTAGCAAACACATCACAATATACATAAGCAATAGGCCAGCGCTGGCTCCTGTCAGAGGATTGTGTCTCACTGCAGAGCGACGCAAACCTGCAGTCGTTTAATATTCTGAGACGCTTTAGTGCAGGAAGGCAAAATCAATATCATAGATTTAGTTATACAGCAAAATGATGGTGTGTGACAGTAAAACATGATAATATTTAAGTTTTCTCTTAACATTTTGATGATTGATTGATTGATTGATTGATGAGGTTTGTAAATGTGCAGGATATAAATTACATGTAAAGTGTTACCTAGCAACCATGCTACACTTGGACAAATGATAATACCTTGTAATAACCTGTCCAGCCAGATGAATTCTCGCGATAATTGTGAATTCACAAACTCAAGAAGAGAATCCATCTCGCCCCCATTTGCCAGCAGCCAGTCCCTACACACTTTGACAGACACTTTACAAAGAAGTGACGTCCGCCATCTTGAATGTTGAATGGCTAGAAAAAAAAGATTTGAAATTGGCGAGGGGAAGGAAGTGGTAGCCTGGAAAATCCAGACGATGTATTAAAAATATATCGTCTTTCAAATTTCTGTAGCCGTGATTGACAGATTAATTAGCCAATCAGAGACACACATCTTCTGTCGTTTGAAAACCAACACAGCTGCTTCCGGCAGCAGTTTGCTGAAGTGTGAGTTCTGGATCACAGGCGAGGGGATTGGCCGTTTGAGATGGGATCATCCCAAATTTGGACAACAAAGTGATTGGCTTTATCAAACAGAATGAAGGAGGGGCTGGCTGCTCAGATAACCAGTCGATTAGTTTGGAGTCCAAACCAATGGTTTAAAGTTGGGATAATTAACTTTCAGTTGCAAATTAGTAAACTTTGTGTTTTCCACTAAAAAGCACCGCAGCACTGAAACAATAAGACCACTGAGTACTGCCAGACCTGAATAATAATGAATTTGAGTTCTCATCAGGAGCCAATGCAGCGCTCTGTAACATGAAATTCTAGTGAAATTCTGCTGCATTGCAAACCAGTTCAGAGTTATTGATTGGTGGATGTGGTTTTTGTTCATGAGAGGGGGGCAGAGAGGTCGGGGGGTCAGACTTCAATAGCCTCACAGCTTGTGGATACAGATACAGCCAGGTCAAATCTTTACAGGATTTATTTGTTTTGAAATGACTAAACTAATCCAAATAAATAAAAAGCTAGCGCTAATAGGCAGATGTATTTTAATAAAACACAATCTTTTTCAACAGTTTGCTGTTAGTCTCACACATCCTTTTCTACGGCTCCAGAGGCTGGTTTTCAGTTTGTTTGGCCAAAATGGAGAAAAATGCATGGAATATTTTCACCCCAAAGTGGGTGGGTACTTTGCGCAAAAATGCCCATATGTTGCAAGATATCTCTGTGTTTTTTCGTCATACGCAGCCATGTCCTAGCCAGGCTAACACCACCTAGTGAAATGAAACCTGCTGATCCATCAGGCTAGCCATGTCCCTGATTGGCTAATTAATTTGTCAAACACTGAAATTTAAAATAAATCTTTGGACAACTTTCTGCTACAGTATTCTCATAGCAGCAAAGCATGGGGACCCCCTGCTTACACACACAGAACACACAAACACACCACACACCTGGCCTTTGTTTACAGCCTTTAACAGCTGATATCACTGCACTGATTGGTCCACATGTGGCTGATACAGCAGAGTCTTGATGCTGCTGTTCTGCACACCTGCCCCGCTGTTCCCCTCCTCGCAGACGCCCTACACGAGAGCCACAGCTCTACACAGACCTCCACACAGACCTCCACACAGACCTCCGGCACGGCTCCACACAGATCTCCACACAGACCTCCACACAGACCTCCTGCACGGCTCCACACAGACCTCCAGCACGGCTCCACACAGACCTCCAGCACGGCTCCACACAGACCTCCAGCACGGCTCCACACAGACCTCCAGCACGGCTCCACACAGACCTCCGGCACGGCTCCATGGATCATCCCGCTATTTGCATGTGTCAGAGGCTCGTATTTTCTCAGCGGCGTGTAATTGAGTGTTCTGTCCAGGTCCATTAGAGCGAAGGTGACTTCATTATATTTAAGCACGATCTGCGCTCACAGCTGCCCACAGTCAGAGCGCTCCACACAGTCACAGCTCAGACCGGGATGGGAGCTGTCCAGTGCTGAAGTGAGGGTTAGGGTTGGGTTCTGGGCTGATTACCTTTAAATCATAATAATATCAGAAACTCCAGTTATTACAATGTTCTGCAAATGTGCCAAAATGCTGTGTTTTTTGAAGCGAGACTTAGGTTATTAAGAAAAGATCTAGACCTATCAGTGTCAAAAGTGACAAAGCCGATATCAAAGTTTTTACAGAGAGGGTTTTAAATATCTTTTGAGTAAAATTTATTTGACTGAAAAAAATGAATAAAAATGAACTATTTTTTAATAAATCAGGCTTGAAATGATATACTAACAAATCCTTCTGTAAAAACCTTTAAATTCTTGTTCAGTTCAAGCCTGTAAAGTTTGGTGTGTGTAAAGTTAGCTCTCACTTGTAATTGTGAGTGCTGAGTGGCAATGATGCATGAGAGTTAAAGGAGAGAAAGGACATCTTCTCTTGTAAAAGTTCAATAAACAGCTAAACAAGAAAATAAACTACAGTTTGATAACAAATTCAACCCACAAGTCTACTGAGCACTGGGTTTGTAACTGACATGTAAAAAGTGAAATCAAGTCAACAGTTGTAGCAAAGCAGATGACTTTTCACTTTTATCAGACATTGAAATCACACACAGTTGAAATACAACTGTTGACTTGATTTTCTCTTTTTACATGTCAGTTACAAACCCAGTGCTCAGTAGACTTGTGGGTTGAATTTGTTATCAAACTGTAGTTTATTATTTTTTTTCTGTTTTAGCTGTTTTTTGAACTCTTAAAAGAGAAAATGTTCTTTCTCTCCATTAACTCTCATGCATCGTTGCCACTCAGCGCTCACATTTAGAATGATGTGATGTCACCTGCATAACCTCTATACTTTTTTAAAGGACAGCACAAATTTTACAAATTTACAACTAATAGGTTAGTCACCCAACTTTAAGGTTTGACTCCTTTCAAATACAGTGATAGATACAGACTGATATTAAATAGATTCATCTGGGCTCATGGCTCATGGCTTCAACATAGAATCAAATATAAGGCTAAAGATGACTTTACTTTACAGGCAGGCTATATTTTGTGTTTGGGGTTCACAACTGAAAAGATTGGAAATCCCTCCTCCAGAGGCTCATAGTTGTGAAGTTAAAATATTCTGAAGCGGATTAAATTAAATAATATAACATTGTTAAGAGCAGATTGAAAACTGTTGTTTTCAAATAAACATGTATTCACTGAGAGTCAGAAAACTTGTGTTGTATAATAAAGACAGCTACACAAATGTGTGTTGAGTCTGTTGTGTTGATGAAGCGTCAGTGAAGCGGAGCAAACACAGTTGTACCTGACATCGTGAGCTTTCTCTAAACGGTCTGTGTGATGCGTAAATCCTGAAAGTCAAATGTTAAGCTGTGTGGCTGCTTTGATTGACTGAGCACTTCATTAAACGACTCATTATTGATCTGTAACTTAATATTCTCTTTAGCAATTATTGATGACAAGAGGGACTCAATCAGCAGCATCTTCATGCTCGCTGCGTCGATTAAATACACAGCTGCAGGACAAATCCTCTTTATTCTCACCATATTATGTTAAATCACAAGGAAACTGCTGCTGTGAACTGGAAAGTATATCAAACTACAATTAGGTCACATTAGCTTATATTTATAGTTTGCATTTGTGGCATTTTGGAGGGTTCTGTCACCTTTTTTTAACCTTAGCTTTTTGTTAGTTATAAGTGCCCAACTACGCCACTCCTTTTAACAGGAGAAAAACAGTTTAAAGCACACAGGTTTGTCTTCTGAGAAAGAAAAGAAGGCATGGTCCAATGTAGAAAATATAGGCACATTTATTTGGATACAATAGAGGTTATGCAGGTGACCTCACAGCATTCTAAATGTTCATGCTGAGTGGCAAGGATGCATTAGAGTTAATGGAGAGAAAGGACATTTTCTCTTGTAAGAGTTCAATAAACAGCTAAAACAGGAAAAATAAACTACAGTTTGATAACAAATTCAACCCACAACAAGTCTAAAGAGCACTGGGTTTTGTAACTGACTTGTAAAAAGAGAAAATCAAGTCAACATTTGTAGCAAAGAAGATAAACTTTAGCTTCTCACATTTATCAGACATTAAAATTACACACAGTTGAACTTATTACCTTTTTCTTCCTAAAAAATATGTTTTGAGTCCGTTTGTTGCATTTAAAATGTCCTAAATCACCAACTGTTGTTACAGACAAGTTTGTAACTTACAAGCCGTTGCCACGACAACAAAGAAATACATTGAAGAAATGCCACTCATTCTAAATGTTGCTAAGCAAAATGATGTCAGTGCATAACCTCTATAAGTTAGAATAAATAGTTGGTTCTATCGAGTTCAGGTAATACAGTTTTTGTTAAAAGAGTTTGTTAATTCCATATTGCTCCAAACAGGTGTGATCCAGACAAAAGGCAGAATGATAAAAAATGTAAAGGCAAGGCCACAGAGTCCCAGCGCCAGCACTGACTCCACCTCAGCTCTCACATCTAGGAAGTTGCACTATAGTCAGAAAACATGGCCTAAAGCTTACAATAGTTTGTCTTGCATTTAAACCTGCCATGCCTAGGTGCTGGACACCAAACAGCAGGGCATGTAGTTGCCTGAGCAGCCAGTCCCTACACACTTTGACAGACACTTTACAAACCGTAAGGGTCTGGGAGCGGCGCGCAGAGGTTCAATTTCGTGGGCGGTCTTTCCGAGCGCTGAGTCAACCAATCACGCGACACAATGTTTTCGTAACATGTAGCGTGCGTATTGTAGATTTGATTCATGAAAAGATAAACCATATAACCTCTCAAGTTAAAGAGATGTTGGATAAAGAGACAGGAGCTGTAGATTAGGTGTATTGTGTTTAATTTCCCACACAGTCCATGGTACAAACAAACAAATATAACAAATAGATTACAATAAACTAAACATATTTCATAATAAACTAAGAACATCCTCTTAAAATAAACAAGGATCTTACATTGGTCAGAGACGCATGGGCTGCTTGGGCTGTGTTGAGCAGGAGAATGGAGCTCAATTGAATACCTGCAGGCTTTAAAGGGCTTGGCCTGCACACCTGATTTCAGTGGGGCTAATCAGCAGGTTAGGGAGCTGCAGTGCCTTGTCTGACCACTAGATGCTGCCATTTCACACCTTCTGAGGAAATTTGCAACAGCCGCCCCACAATAGCACGGCTATTGTGCATTGAAGAAAATTGTCCATCTTGTTAGGGGGGCAGTGCCGGAAGAGGATGAGTCGGGCAACAGGTCTGGTGTAAGTCTTGCCTTCAATGAGAACATCAGCTGACCGTATCCTGCCATCAGGACTGGGATGGACTTTAGTGATTTTTCCAACAGGCCACTGGGCACGTGACAATTGTGGATCCATTACGAGAACAATGGTGTTTTCGTCCAAATTATCAACAGGGCTGGTCCATTTCTGCCTGGCCTGGAGAGTTGGGAGATAGTCACGAATGAAATGGGCCCAGAATTGGTCAGCCAGAATCTGACTCTGCCGCCATCGTCGCCGCCCCATGGTTTCTGGGATGTAAGTGACTTGTGGCAGAGAAGAGTCTCGCCGCCCCATGAGCAGGAGGTTTGGTGTCACAGGGTCAATGTTGGCCACGTCTGATGAAGTGTATCCTAAAGGTTTCGAATTTAAGATGCCTTCCACCTCTGTGACTACAGTGGCCAAAACATCATCCGTCACAGGTTGATGACCGATAGAAACCTGAAGGGCAGATTTAACCGATCGGATTTCCCTTTCCCAGATGCCTCCAAATGAGGAGAGTTTGGAGGGTTAAACCGGAATGCAATCTGGTAAGGTCCAAGTTTCTGTTGCAAGTCGGGCTCCATGGCCTGAAAAGCTTCTTGGAGCTCCCTCTCAGCGCCCCGAAAATTGGTTCCTCTATCGGAGAACAGCTCCACTGGTTTGCCTCGCCGGGAGATAAATCTTCGGAGTGCGAGGAGGAAGGCATCGGAGTCTAGGGAGGTAAGTAGCTCCAGGTGGACGGCTTTAGTGGTTAGACATTTGAAGATGACTCCCCAACGCTTTTCAGTGTGCCGCCCAACCCTCACCAGTAGAGGTCCAAAACAGTCAACTCCTGTTGAGTAGAATGGAGGGCTCAATAGTCTGAGGCGAGCAGGAGGGAGATCAGCCATGATGGGCACCTTTGGATTGGCTCTCCATCTATGGCAGGACGGACAGGCACTCTGATGTCGTTTTATAGCCTGCCTGCCCCTCAGTATCCAATAATGCCGTCTCATCTCAGCGAAGACCCGTTCCGATCCAGCATGGAGTAATCTTTCATCAAAATCTTTGATGAGAGACTTGGTGAGTGGATGAGAAGGTTCCATCACGATTGGATGGACATCAGGTGACCCAGATAGGTTGCGCAGGCTTCCACCAACCCTGATGAGGCCTGTAGTCTTATCAATGAAAGGGGCAAGAGAACGTAGCTTGCTGTTAGAAGGAAGAGGCTTACCGGCCTTTAGAGCCTTAATCTCTTGCAGGAAACAGTCTGTTTGACTCTGTTTGAGAAGGTGGAGCTCGGCATCCTGGTAAGTAAGTTTGGAGGCATCAGCGGACCCCTGACTTAGTAGCTTGTTGAAAGTGACTTGAACCATCTCAGGCCAGGATGATAGGGGCTCATTCCCCAGGGTAGTCAGACTGCAGAACGAAACATTACGCAGTTCTGTCGGGTCCGGTGCTGCATGGACTCGAGGCTGAGCAGGCCAAGAATTTTGTGGACCTTGAGGAAAGATGGGCCATCCTTCCAGCGGCAGTTCAAGGACAGCTCGTTCAGGGTTTTTCCCCTTGTAATGTCATCAGCTGGATTGCTGGCAGTATCCACATATCTCCAGGAATGATAGTCGGTGAGTTCTTGTATTTCAGCGACTCGGACACCCACAAAAACTTTATACCGACAAGATTCAGACTTCAGCCATTCCAGGACCGTGGTGGAATCTGTCCACATGTGGATGCCTTGAATAGGGATGGTGAGCTCTTTCTGGAGAAGATGAGCTAACTGAGCTACTGCAAGCGCAAAGTTGTTTCTTGGGAGCCACTCTAGGTCTTGCCATTACAAAGCTGCTGTGACACTCTTCCCCAGACCGGCTTATTAGATAAGCGACTGCTCCATAGGCACGTTCAGAAGAGTCGCAGAAGACATGCAGGTGGTAAGTTAGATCTGGACTTCTGCAGGAGTGTAGCACCTTGGAATTGAAATAGACCGTAGATTGGGCAGCTCATTTTCCCAGGCCTTCCAAGCACTGGACAGATCTTCCGGCAAGGATGGATCATCCCAATCTCTTTGTTTGGACCAGAACTGCTGCACAAGGACTTTGGCTTGGGTGAGATAAGGTATGAGATACCCCAATGGATCATATTGCTGAGCCAGAACTTGATACACTCTCCTCAAAGTTAGTGGTGTGTCTTGCAGCTCCTTGTGTTGGTAACTCAGAGCGTCAGAGGCGCAGTTCCACTTTAGTCCCAAGGCAGATTCCACAGGGTCAACACGACTCTGAGAGAGCCACTGTTCCAAACTCTGAGACTGAGCTTCTGGAGGCAGGTGAGCCACGACACTCTGGTGGTTGCTTGCCCATTGACGCATCTGGAATCCGCCTGTAGCAAGATGCTCACAGAGTTTATCAACCAAGAATTTTGCTTCAGGGATTGTAGGGAGACTAGTCAGACAATTATCGACATAGAAATGGTGTTCAACCACCTGCTGAACATCTTCATAGCCCTTGTTGTTGTCGCGGACATGTTTTTGTAATGCGAATGTGGCACAGCAAGGGCTGCAGGTGGTTCCGAAGGGCAAGACCTGCCATTCATAAACGGTAGGGACCATCTCCCTCTCCATGTGGCGCCAAAGGAAGCGAAGCAAGGGCCTGTCTTCAGGTAGAAGTCGGACTTGGTGAAACATGCCTTTGATGTCACCACTTATGGCCACTGCATGTTCACGGAAACGAAGAAGAACCCCAATCAGTGAAGGGCTTAATGTTGGACCCGGAAGAAGTTGGTCGTTCAATGATGTTCCCTGGAACTGAAATGAACAGTTAAAGACAAGGCGGGGTTTATTATTGTGGAACACCAGATGATGAGGTAAGTACCACGACTCTTTAGTCCCATCCTTTTCTGGAGGGTCAACCTTTCTTATGTAGCCCGCATTTTCCAGTTTAGCAACTTCTCCATTGTAGATGGCAGCTCTTGGTGGATCTCTGAGGAGCCTTTTTTCGGTACTTCGCAGATTTGCCATTGTTGCTTCCATTGGAGCTTTCAGCTCAGGGCCATCATTCGACCACAGCAGTGGGGTAGCATAACGTGCAATGCCATCAACCACAACACGTTCGGTCCGAGTCTCCAATGTATGCATTGCAAGAGTGTTAGTTTAGAGCGAGTTACTTGTTTTTCACTTCTGTAAGGTAAGACATCTAGCTTCCATAGTCTTTCTACATGGCTGAGTAAGGAGTCTGATGAGGCTATGGAAGCAGTGAACAAGCACTCATGAACTGCTGCGGAGGTTAAACCTTCAGGTCCTTGTAGAGTCCAGCCCAGCAAAGTGTGAATCGCTATTGGACCACGTTTTTTTCCACTGCGGACGGGTTCAGTTGGAGAAATCAGTTGAGTGTTATCAGACCCAATCAGTACTAGAGGCTGAACTTTGCTGAAGGGCTGCAGAGGAATGCCTTGGAGATGAGGGTAGCGTCGCTGGAGCCTGTGAACAGGATAGGTCTGGTCGATGAGGTCAATCTCTTTGGCAGTGAAGGCCTCATTGATGGGGTAGCGCACAGTTGGATCCGATACTGGAGATATTTCAAACTGAACTTTTTGTCCATCAATATTGCTGAGGTCGGATCTGATTGTGCGAAGTACAAGGGTTTCCTTCTCTCCCCTGAGTTGAAGATGTGCAACAGCAGCAGGTAGAATCATGGATCGGACAGAGCCATCATCCAAAATGGCGTAAGTGTCGAGCGAAATGTCACCATTCCAAAGGACTACTGGGACAACCTTCAGTAGCACCCGGCCCTTAGCCTGGGACAGGTAAACTTTGCTCTGTGGTGTTTTGTTCTCTCTGGCGACAGAGTGCAGCACCTGGAGATGAAGTTCCCCACATTCTGGCAAGGCTTTCTGAGGTTGCAGTCGGCAGTAGAATGGGAAGTACGACCGCATTTCCAGCATCTGTTGTCCTTCTTCAACCATTGCTTAAGTTCTTCTCTAGATCGAGCTTTCATCTGATAACATCTGGTCATGTAGTGATCACGAGTCGGCAGAACAAACAATGAATGTTGGACTGTTTGTCAATCTGTGATGGACTCTTGGATTTGGGAGGAGAAGGTGGCATGTCTTTGACCTGCTGTTCAGAGCCTTGGTATAGGACAGTTTGGCTTCTTGTCACCGGGGCTCTGGAAGGCTTGGTCTTTAGGTGTTCTTGTTGGTATCTTTGCACAAGCCGGTTTGATAACCGTTGCTGTTGAGCCTTGGAGTGCAACCGGCCAGCCAAGTCTTTCAAGTTATATGGATTTATTGTAGTAACTGTTAGCTTGCCTTGAAGATACAGGAACTCGATGAAGCTTTCTCTTAAATATTTAGGGAGCTTGCTGAGAAGGCGATCAACATGCGAGCAGCAGTTGAGTTCATAGCCCTGAGGGCCTTCCAGAGAAGCCAGCATGCTTACAAGCAGGTGCACTTTAAGGGAGAAACTCTGGAAAGATATGGAATCTCCAATTTTAATGTCAGGTGAGGTAAGAATTGCCGCAATCTCACTCTGAGCAAGCTGGTGAGGTTGGCCGTACTGCAACTGTAAGGCCTGCATGGCAGCAGTGTACGGCTCAGGATGATGGCGACAAGACTGAGCAATCATTTGAGCCTCTGGTAATTTAAGATGTTCGAGAAGAACATGGAATTTGTATTTCTCACTCAGCTGTACATAAGGGTTTAGGAGATTGTCCAAAGCCAACTTCAGATTTGCAAAGTCTCTTTCACTGTCAGTACTGAAGTCAGGGATGGTCGGCTTAGGGGCGCATATAAAGGTGGCTCATATGGGGCTGTATATGCCAAGGCGGTGGCAGGAGGAACCACGGAAGGAGGAGCCATTAGAGGCGGAGCCATTGCAGGCTGAGCCCTCAGAGGAGGAGGTATTGGAGCCAGTGCTATTGGAGCCTGAGTCATTAGAGGCGGAGCCATCAGAGGAGGACGTGTTATAGTAGGAGCCATTGAAGGAGGAGGAGCCATTGGCTCATGTCTGATCATGGCTATAGATGACTGACCCGAGGAAGAACCACTGTGGGCAAACGAAGGTTGTGGTGGAGCACCAGGGAATGCTGAAAGAGGATCATGTCTTGGAGCGGGCTCAATATCAGGCTGGGCTTGTAAATGCAAGCTAGAGACCGGTATGGGTTTAGCAGTAGCCGGGAGAATAGGCGACATGCACCGGTGAGCTAATCACTTGATACTGCCATGGTGGGCGCTGCAGAGGTTGTGTTAGCTTAGGCTGAGGAACAGGCTCTTGTGAGCGCAGCGCTGGGCTCGTGGGGCTACTGGTTCTTTCACAGTACTAAGAGGAAGTTCATAGAATCTAAGACCAGTATAATTCTCCTCAACTGAATCAGCTTGTGTCACAAATGAGGGGTGAGATGGCAGGTGCCTAATCTTTGGCCTCACATCTGGTTGTAGTTGTTCAGGTTTAGACTGGGGTGTGGAGGATCCGATAAGAGTCATTGGAGGCCGAGTTGGAGGGAACATGACTTGCGCTTTAATTATATTAAATGTAGGTGCTGAACTGGATGATCAGTAGCTTCGTGCCCTATAGGTTCATTCACAACATGAACATCATGAACATCATTAGTCTCTGGTTGTTCTTGTTGTGTTGGCAGAGCACCCTCTTGTGGTGGGCTAGTTCCGCCCACTGCTCCCTCCTCAATATCCAAGTTTTCTGTAACGGAAGCTTTAACATTGTCCAAGTACTGCTGGGGAGGGGCTCCTCTAGCTGTGGGGAAGGTTCTTCCTCCATTTTCATCAGATTCGTGCCGATTATCGTCTGGATTAATGTTCTGCTCAGTTAATAGAACACTTATTTGTTCCAACAATTTCTGTCTTTGTTTTCCTCCTTTCCATCTCATCCATTTTGCTCCGTAATGATTCTCTCTCATTAGTCTCTTCCTCTTCATCCATCCTCAGAGATTCTAGTAACTGTGGGATAGAATTTTGCCATCTGAACTGTGGGCTGAACATTTGTTGAAAGTTGAGGTTGGTGAGTGGTGGATTCAAACCCATAGCGCTGTGGGGCCTCCTCTCTCTATTTGGATTGGCGCAAATTTTGACCCAGATTTTCCTCCATACCTGCCTCCATTTGTAATCTTTGTTCATATTGCTCTCTGTCTGGTTATATGATTTAAAATCCGGCTCGAAGGACCATATTGTAGATTTGATTCATGAAAAGATAAACCATATAACCTCTCAAGTTAAAGAGATGTGGATAAAGAAGACAGGAGCTGTAGATTAGGTGTATTGTGTTTAATTTCCCACACAGTCCATGGTGTCTACAAACAAACAAATATAACAAATAGATTACAATAAACTAAACATATTTCATAATAAACTAAGAACATCCTCTTAAAATAACAAGGATCTTACATTGGTCAGAGACGCATGGGCTGCTTGGGCTGTGTTGAGCAGGAGAATGGAGCTCAATTGAATACCTGCAGGCTTTAAAGGGCTTGGCCTGCACACCTGATTTCAGTGGGGCTAATCAGCAGGTTAGGGAGCTGCAGTGCCTTGTCTGACCACTAGATGCTGCCATTTCACACCTTCTGAGGAAATTTGCAACCAGTGCGGATTTTTTCAGTTTGAAGCCTCTCAACACGATTGTTGCTCAGGTTTTGATACGTTCATTGTTCAAAACTGAATCAGCTACGTCCACCGTCTGGAATGTTTTGAAATGGGGCTTGCAAGCAACTTCCGAATTTTTAGTGTCACGTGTCAGAATCACCGTGCTTGATTGGATTATCCTAAAATTGTAAATTTTTGGCCGAGGCTCCGGTTTCAGACCC
Organism: Mugilogobius chulae; assembly: GCA_038363315.1. Classification (NCBI taxonomy): domain Eukaryota; kingdom Metazoa; phylum Chordata; class Actinopteri; order Gobiiformes; family Gobiidae; genus Mugilogobius; species Mugilogobius chulae. The sequence continues at coordinate 23,642,178 of CM076407.1, forward strand.
TTCTGCATTCAAACAGAATGTAACAGAATGTAGGAGGGGTTGACTGGTCAGGCAAGGCATGTGGCACTCTCGCACATACACTGGTACAGGCATAGTCAGAGACACAAACTCGGACTTGCCCCAGCCCAGAGCTGCTGGGGCGAAACACTAGTTACAATTAAAATACAAATGAGCTCATGCTATATCAAGAAGAGACACTATACCTGGGAAAATGGAGGACACAGCTACACAGGAGCCAGGGGCGTGTAAGGCCAGAAACAGAGGAAGTGGAAGCTGCCTCCTTTTATAGCCAGTGACCCCTCCAGCATGGACCTCTAACTACATCAAACCTCACTTTATCACACATTCTACTGAAGAACATTGAGACAGTACTTAAGATGAACTGAGAGAGCAATGCTTGTCTTTACCCATCTTCAAACTACCACATAATGACATCACAAGGTGGAACACAGTATTTTGAGCTTGGAAGACGTAGACAGGCTATTTTCTGTAGATAAATGAAAGAACCAAGACTAAACTGTTTTAATGTTTTTTAATGAAGCAGCTGCCATTGTCACCGGACTGTATGTAACACTGGTCCTTTAACCAATCTATTATTGATAGTGTTTGTTTGAGTGACTGCTGTTGTTTTGTGACTTTAAACCCTTGGGCCAGCAGCACACACTCGTCCCTGTTTATATTTGATTTTTTGTTTCGGCCGCGGTGGACTNATCAAGCAATATTTCCAAATCATTCAATCAGAATATAAAACAGGGACTAGACTATCTTAACCAAGTCTAAATAAAGTCCAATCAGGTCTAATGATGTGAAGCCTATGAACACCAAAAAACATATTTTTGTAGCCTACTGTATGTATGGGAAATGGGTTCAAGGTCAAATTACATCTTTAGAAAGTTGAGTAAATGACATGAGCCTTGACTCTGAAGCATTGAAATCATGGCGTCTGTCTCTATCCTACGTAACAACTTGACCGACGTCTACACTACTGTATGAACCCGGCCGCTCTAAACCCTCACAGCCACAGTTTGAAGTTATATTGGTCAGATTTTCCATAAGACACGAACAAACACTTGGAACAAAAGCACATTTTTGTTTGCCTAAGTCCCACATCCCCCATGAAAAGCAAAAAGCATCTTTGAACAGAGGCTTGTAATGAAAGGCAGGCAGAATGAGAGAAAGGCACTATAGAAAAACAACAGCGTGCAGTTGAGAGCGGCAGATCAGAGCGCACGAGAAGATGAATGGGCTTTCTCAGTGCTCCTGGTTGTTTTTCTGTTCTTTGACAAACACTGACCAATGATGGATGAAATAAAAGGCCGGCTGAGAGATGGGAGTGACTCGTGGCCCTGCAGCGCATGAATATACAACTAATGTGTTCATCAAACTGCACTCCACTGCCAACAGCCTCCCAGCGCTGCACAGAATACACACACAATCTGTTAACAGCTCACTCACACAATGATGTCACTGTGGACTAACTAAGTAGAGAAGATCCGCACAGCAAATGTAGCTCACAGAGTCATGTATGTGCTACATTCACACTGCAGGTCAATTCTGATTTTTTTTGCCCATATGCGACCTTTATCTGATTTGACCATGGCAGTGTCAACAGCATAATTCAGATTTGTTTTTTCATATTTGGAATAAATCTGATCTTTTCCAATGCGGCCCAGTCTGAACATTCATGTCATAATCATCCGACATTTACGTCACAAAACTTTATTAACTTTAGCCTGAACTTACCCGTTTCACCTGAAGAAAACGCTCCACGTGGCTGCAACCAAAACTCATCCTGTTTTGACGCTGTGAATCTCGTGTCATTTTTTACATTTTTTCATATCGTGCTAAATGCACGGCGTAACATAAGTACTGAAAATAGCTGTGAACTCATGGTCAAAATACGCTGTTATGTGTCGTGGTAAAAGTAGGCATCTAGTGAGACTGTGTTGGCAGCGCCGGATTTCAGTTTTGGAGAAAACTCAGAAATTCCACCAAAACAGCAACGCGCTAAAGCTGATGTTATTGTAAATAGTAGCACGAGGATTTTTTCAATGGAGCACTGACCTATGTGAAGGCTCTCAATGCGGTTTGCTGCTCCGGTATGATTGATACGTTACCTAATTGTTCAAAACCGAAGCTAGAGCCGAAAACAATAATCTATCAGCTACGTCCGCCACTACGTCGTGAATGTTTTGAAACAGTTAGAAATTGCGAATAGGAGGAAGGGTGGCGGCTGTTTGTGATTGGACGTCCTGACTTTGGACGACGATGTAGGAGGCAACCAAACCAATCGTCTAGATGTTTGCTCTTGTTGTCCCGTTGGAATTTATTTTTACAAACTCATTTGAAGGAGGTGGAGCAATTCATTAAAAAGTCCGTACATTAATAAGTCAGAAGTAAGTCGAAAGTAAAATTCCAAAATGCTTCTATTTTTAACTTTACCCAAGGTGTGGAACAATTCTGTTTTGTCACAACTCAATTCTGGTCTCGATACTTGGCTTGCAAATTCAATATTACTTCTTCTATTTTATTAATATTACTTAAATCGAATCGGAGTGGTTGGCTGCTCTCTTGCTGTCTCTCTGGAGGCACTGAGCTCTTTTTGAAACTTTTTGGTTTTTAGCTCAGTTTTTGGCAAGAAAACTGTAAACTTCAACCAACTAAGATGTGTGGCCTCTGATGTTCAACAAACAGGAGTTAAGTACTGTCAGATTTGTGAAAGGGAGACATCTGTTTTTATCGTAACCATGGAGACCATGCAAAAAGCTAATGCTACCTACGCTAGCTTTGAACTTCTGAAATGGCAGACTTTCACACCTGAAGCAGCAGAGGACGTTGCAGTGAAAATAGTTTGATTCTGGGATTTCATCCAACCCTGTGATGTTCAACAGACACAAGTTAGGATTTAGTGAATGGAGTTGTTTGTTTGTCTTGTAACCATGGAGATGGTACATGAAGCTATGAAAGCTAACTTTGGCTTTGGACTTCTGAAATGCTACAGAACTTTTACATCTGCTGCAGCCGAAGCGTTTGCAGAGGAAGATTTTGTGGGATGGTCTTATCACCGACTGAAACAACACAGAAGTTCATCTGCTCCTCATGGACCTGACTGTGATGTGTCTACAAATCTACTTGCTCACCTGCACCAGACTGTCATCTGTCTCACACTCCAGTTTCCACCTCCAACTGCACCTGCTCCTCCAGCTAAGGCCCTGACGAAGCAAGCACAACATCATGGAGATTGTCCCCGAGCGCCGTTCAGCGCAGCTCACTGCTCCTGACAGACGCCCCAGCGGCTCTGCAGGATGGTCAAATGCAGAGAATGAATTTCCTCTCGAGGGATCAATAAAGTATTATCTTATCTTATCTTATCTTAAACAGCATGACGTTAGCAGGATTGTGACCACATTGACTTGGTGCAGCCAAAATGGACGAAATGACTAAACAAATCTTATTGACAGAGATGTGTGGTCAAACTGTTTTGATCAGTTGAGCCGTTTTGGTAAATTAGTGAGCTGTTTTGGCTGTTAGCTAATATTGCTGTTTATGTAGGAGATTATTTATTATTAAGAAATTTATTTTTTGTCTTCGTGCTAATGTAAGGCAACATTAGGACGTGTGGTGATAAATCTGGGGTCTTATAAAAGAAGAGTGATGTTGTTAACTTAAAAAACCAAAACAATCATTAACATTTCAAATAAAAACACCACCAACCTCACTCGACTACTTACAGCATAATTTACACATTGTACATAGTTATGAAGACAACAATAGTCATTTTTAGTAATCGTGGTTTCTTTGTGCGGCAGAAGATTTTCCAAATGTCACAGTGATAACATGAAATCTCAAGGCATTACACAACTTATCAAGCTGTAGTTTGGAGAAAAGAGAAGATTCTTGTCAAACAAACATTCAGTTGTAACAACACGCTGGATTATTTGGCAGGTAATGGTTTGGATTAGGATCGGGATTAAAGGAATCTTATTGTGAAGAACTGTGATCTAAGAGGTGTCTGTCTGAGCGGTGAGTGTTGAAATGTGACTGTGACGCTCTTTTCTGTGAATGAGACATGAAAAGACGGTGTTTATGCAGATTAATCACCTCACTCTTGCACAATAATGAAGTTAGCCACAGAAAACAATGTTCGCAGATGTATTTGTAGAGGCAGAACAAAATGTAAATGTCACATAAACAAATCCATGTTGAAATGAATGGAGCCTGATACACTTTATAATCCAGCCAGTCTCCAAGAAAATGTAATATACAACGACATGTAAAATATGCACGATGAGCACGTTTTTTGCCTTTTTAAAATGCATATTACATGAAAACCAAAACAAAATAACACGAGTTTAGTTTGAAGCCATGTGTGAATTTTCTTTGGATTTAACAGGTAAACCTTAACCAAAGCCACAGTCCTAAACATACATTTAGTAACTTGAAGCCTAAACTTACATGTTATACTGATTATTATATATTTTTTAATAATGTCGTATTGTAATTTTGATGCATATTTCCTGCCTTGTAAAGCACTTTGAATTGCTTTGTGTATGAATTGTGCTATATACAAATAAATGCCTTGCCTTAAACCTAAAGAAAATGTTTCCATGTGGTTTCAATACATACAGTATTTATGACTAAAGTATTAATAAAAACAGAATATTGATTGATTGTCCATACACGATGACTTATCATTACTAAGAATTATTTGAATTGATTTGAGATCAATATTTCACAAAAATGTTATTGAAGAAAAAGTGTATTTTATGACTAAATATTATTAAAAAATAATTGCATATGAATAAATTCCATTGGCCGCACCAATGTTTATCTTTATCTAGAATTACTTTGAACTGATTTAGGATCAACATTTCAAATCAAATCAAACCAATTTATTTTTGTATAGCCAAATCACAACAACAGTCGTCTCTGAGGACTTCCCAAGATTATTAATTTAGCAATATGAATAATAGGAAATCAAAATAAAACAATACATATTCAATGAAACAATACACATTCAATGAAACATTTGATCAGGCATGTTAAAGCAGATTATTAGTAGAGCAGATGAATGATTGTCCAGAACATCCCCTGTCCTTAGACCTTCCTTCTCGACAAGGAAAACTCAAAAAAACCCAAAGGGAAAAGAGAAACCTGGAGGAGAACCACAGTGAAGAAGAGATCCACTCCCATGGACGGACAGGCTGTAGATGTAACTAAGGCAAAGTTATAGAGTTTATGTTTGTGGAGCCAGAGTCCATAAGCAGAGGGAAACGACTCGTCTAGCAGGACCAGGACAGGCCAATCCTGGAGATTAACAAAACCCAGAAGCTATTGAGGAATAAGTGTTTAGTTATGACTAAATTATTTATAAAATATGAATATTGCTTATGAAAATAAATGTCCTTGGCCATTCCTGAAGCTTTTCATTATTAAGAATTCAACATTTCACAAAACCTCTGTGCTTTTGAAAAAACTGTGTTTATTTATGACTAAAATATATTGCAAGTTATTGCATTTGAAAAGGATTGTTTTGGCCATACCCGATGCTTATCGTCACTAAGATTTATTTTTGAATCGATTTGGATTGATTTTTCACAAAACTTTAATTGCTATTAACCCTTTAGGCGCCAGGGTTTTTAATTTGAAATCCAGTCCAGCAGATATAGATAATATACTGTATATAAACTCAATCCTGAAGATTTCAAACTGATATATGAGAGGTATTTTATACAACCGCTTGTATAGAGTTCATGTATAGAGTTTTTTTTTTTTTTTTCAAGATGTTGAAACTTATCAGAAACTGAGAATCTGGAGTCTAGAAAAGCAGAGCCTCACATGCTGTAATTCAGAATTGCTACTTTGGTGACAAAGGGTTCAAGAAAAAGTGTATATTTTGCACAATAATCTTATAATATAATCTCAGAGGGTGTACCCAATGCTTCTTGTCTTAATTATCTCTTTTGCATTCATTTGAGGTCAACAGTTGACACAATGGAAAAGTTGTCGAGGAAACCAAAGAACGTCTGTTTTATCCTGGAATGGCAATTTGTTGATGATTCCTTAATAACAACCGTAACTTTTACACTTCAAGTTAACTCACACCAATCTCACACATTATGTTTAAAACCATCACGTCTTTTGGCCTTTGGGAGTGAAAATGTTAAATATGTCAAACATCCTGAACATCTTCACAGAGGTCGAGCCCAGTCAGATGAACGCAGAAGTGAGGAAACGTACAGAACTCTAGAGCGATGCCTGTCCTGTGATCACCCCGGCAAACACACTGTGACTTCTGCCTCTAGTTTAAATGAGCTCCACACTGAACTGCTGCCAGGGCCCACTCGCTCCAGCTCCTAAAGTAGAAGTCGTTACATTTGCAGAAAATCATTAAGACGCAGTTGAGAAGGTCAGGCACTGTTAGAAGACTATAGGCTAATTAAAAACACAGACAATGTCACAGTAAAGTTTAACCGTTAGAGCAACAGGGCAGTCCAAATGTGAGATTAGGAAATAGTCTCTCTCTGTCCATGACCGTTCCTCAGTATGTCATTTATATATACAAAGGACAAGTGAAAAGTTGGTTTAGAACATTTTTAAATTGGATAAAGTTGTCCAGGCTGAGTAAACTAAGCTTGAAGATTTGTTTTTTTCCTCCAGGATTCTTACAGCCTTTTAACAGTTACACAAGTTATATGACAAATAAATAAATAAATTAATTAAAAATTAAATAAATAAACAGATTGAATGTGAAAACATATGAGCAGCTTTCAAAGTCATGGTCTTATGTGTCTAAAGTCCTGCACATTCAAATTTACCATGCGTGTCAAGTTTTTATTCTGTTTTTTTAAGTTTCATTTGGATGGTTTGTTTTGCTGTGTTAGTCTTCAGGGTTGCCAGATTTTCACAGAACAAGCGACCAGGCCTTTGAAAAAAGCCCAAAACAATCAAACTGTATGTTAAAACATGTATTAAAGGTAATCTTTATTAAGGACAATGTATAATTACATTAAGCGCTACGCCAGAGATGCTTGTACCAAACAAAGGACCTTTTTGCTTTAAATAACCGCTGCGCTACCATATGGAAATGATTTACCTTCTTTCACTGCAAAAAAGCTCCTTCAGAAAAAAAGAAAATTTAGCTTTTTTTGAGGTAAAAATTTTCTCTTTTCAAGTAAAATAATCTGCCAGTGCAGTAAGAAAACCCTGTTGTTTTGAGTAGAAAATGTTAGTTCCAAGTACTCTTGACAAGATATTTAAGCAAATTTTCTCTGATTCAAGCAATTATGGCTTAAAACAGATACAAATTGCTTAAAATAGTTTTTATATCAGATCAAATATCTTAAACAAGACTTGGTCCTTTTAAGTGAAAAATACTTAATATAGTCTTTAAAGATTAATATGCTTAATAGGGATGCACCGATCTGATACTGGGATCGGATATCGGTGCCGCTCCAGGCAATTTTGCTGGATCGGGTATCGACTCCATGATACCGGTTCAGTCGATACCATTGTTGTGCCTTTAATTGGACATAATGAGACTAATTTATTGGCCGGTGTTGATTCAGAACATCTCATAATGTTTAACATTTTGTTCAGATTAAGTTGTTAAGCTGTGACTTGCACTAGAATTAATATTTACATAACACTACATAACCAAATGTCTTATGCTTTGATAAGAAAATCAAGGTATTTCAGTCCTTACATTGGTATCGGTTGATATCGGGTATCGGAAAATGCTTAAGCCAAAATATTGGAATCGGTATCGAAACAGAAAAAGCTGTATCGGTGCATCCCTAATGCTTATACAAGTAATTTACAAGTTAGATTTTCCTCAGACATAATGACGTGCTGCTCTGATGCATCTCTCTACGTCACATGAGAGTAGTACCTGATTGGTAGCAGGGCGTTCAGGTGTTGAAAGTTTAGCATTGCCCAACTCTGGCGTTGACGCATCACAAATGGGTCGACCAAAGAGTCTGATGCAGGTTTGAGCCTCCAGAACGCAAGACGGCATCAGGTATCAGGAGATAGATTAAAATTACTTAAATTAGAAAGGAATAGACTATATTGACGGTATATTCATAATCCTGCATACGGCTCTGTCTCTGTCCTCGTTCTCCTGGATTCTCTCATCTCGTCCTCTTCTCATTTGGCTTCACAAACCCTGCTCCTTTGCTTTTGGATTCTTCAGAGCCAGTCTATTATTCGTGCTGCAGATTATTTCCCTGGCTGCTCCCTCCTGAGATCATCTGACGCTGGGAACTGGCCCTGAAGCCGAGAGAAGTCTGATAAGAGGACGGCTAGTGCTGATGCGATTTGGCCTATGTCAGATAAATAACCGTGGAAACAACAAGCTCTAATATCCCACAGCCCTTTGTTTGTACTGCTCTGCTTTATTTTCCCCCTGAATCACGTCTGGTTCTCTGCCAACAAAGAGCTGTTTAAGCAGGAACAACAGCCAGTGACAGTGTATGAGTGTAAACACAGTGTATTAGCAAGTCACGCTCAAAGTCACACATTAGCAAACACATCACAATATACATAAGCAATAGGCCAGCGCTGGCTCCTGTCAGAGGATTGTGTCTCACTGCAGAGCGACGCAAACCTGCAGTCGTTTAATATTCTGAGACGCTTTAGTGCAGGAAGGCAAAATCAATATCATAGATTTAGTTATACGGCAAAATGATGGTGTGTGGCAGTAAAACATGATAATATTTAAGTTTTCTCTTAACATTTTGATGATTGATTGATTGATTGATTGATTGATTGATTGATGAGGTTTGTAAATGTGATATAATACATACAGAATATCACGCTACACTTGGACAAATGATAATACCTTGTAATAACCTGTCCAGCCAGATGAATTCTCTCGCGATAATTGTGAATTCACAAACTCAAGAAGAGAATCCATCTTGCCCCCACTGCCTGAGCAGCCAGTCCCAACACACTTTGACAGACACTTTACAAAGAAGTGACGTCCGCCATCTTGAATGTTGAATGGCTAGAAAAAAAAGATTTGAAATTGGCGAGGGGAAGGAAGTGGTAGCCTGGAAAATCCAGACGATATCTTAAAAATATATCGTCTTTCAAATTTCTGTAGCCGTGATTGACAGATTAATTAGCCAATCAGAGACACACATCTTCTGTCGTTTGAAAACCAACACAGCTGTTTCCGGCAGCAGTTTGCTGAAGTGTGAGTTCTGGATCACAGGCGAGGGGATTGGCCGTTTGAGATGGGATCATCCCAAATTTGGAAGACGAAGTGATTGGCTTTATCAAACAGAATGAAGGAGGGCTGGCTGCTCAGGTAACCAGTCGATTAGTTTGGAGTCCAAACCAATGGTTTAAAGTTGGGATAATTAACTTTCAGTTGCAAATTAGTAAACTTTGTGTTTTCCACTAAAAAGCACTGCAGCACTGAAACAATAAAACTACTAAATAATAATGAATTTGAGTTCTCATTAGGAGCCAATGCAGCGCTCTGTAACATGAAATTCTAGTGAAATTCTGCTGCATTGCAAACCAGTTCAGAGTTATTGATTGGTGGATGTGGTTATTGTTCATGAAAGGGGGGCAGAAAGGTCGGGGGGTCAGACTTCAATAGCCTCACAGCTTGTGGATACAAACACAGCCAGGTCAAATCTTTACAGGATTTATTTGTTTTGAAATGACTAAACTAATCCAAATAAATAAAAAGCTAGCGCTAATCGGCAGATGTATTTTAATAAAACACAATCTTTTTCAACAGTTTGCTGTTAGTCTCACACATCCTTTTCTACGGCTCCAGAGGCTGGTTTTCAGTTTGTTTGGCCAAAATGGAGAAAAATGCATGGAATATTTTCACCCCAAAGTGGGTGGGTACTTTGCGCAAAAATGCCCATATGTTGCAAGATATCTCTGTGTTTTTCGTCATACGCAGCCATGTCCTAGCCAGGCTAACACCACCTAGTGAAATGAAACCTGCTGATCCATCAGGCTAGCCATGTCCCTGATTGGCTAATTAATTTGTCAAACACTGAAATTTAAAATAAATCTTTGGACAACTTTCTGCTACAGTATTCTCATAGCAGCAAAGCATGGGGACCCCCCTGCTTACACACACAGAACACACAAACACACCACGCACCTGGCCTTTGTTAACAGCCTTTAACAGCTGATATCACTGCACTGATTGGTCCACATGTGGCTGATACAGCAGAGTCCTGATGCTGCTGTTCTGCACACCTGCCCCGCTGTTCCCCTCCTCGCAGACGCCCTACACGAGAGTCACAGCTCTACACAGACCTCCACACAGACCTCCAGCACGGCTCCACACAAACCTCCAGCACGGCTCCACACAGACCTCCACACAGACCTCCACACAGACCTCCACACAGACCTCCACACAGACCTCCGGCACGGCTCCACACAGACCTCCAGCACGGCTCCACACAGACCTCCAGCACAACTCCACACAGGCCTCCAGCACTGATCCACACAGACCTCCGGCCCGGCTCCACACAGACCTCCACACAGACCTCCGGCCCGGCTCCACACAGACCTCCACACAGACCTCCAGCACGGCTCCACACAGACCTCCGGCACGGCTCCACACAGACCTCCGGCACGGCTCCACACAGACCTCCGGCACGGCTCCACACAGACCTCCAGCACGACTCCACACAGACCTCCGGCACGACTCCACACAGACTTCTAGCACAGCTCCATGGATCATCCCGCTATTTGCATGTGTCAGAGGCTCGTATTTTCTCAGCGGCGTGTAATTGAGTGTTCTGTCCAGGTCCATTAGAGCGGAGGTGACTTCATTATATTTAAGCACGATCTGCGCTCACAGCTGTCCACAGTCAGAGCGCTCCACACAGTCACAGCTCAGACCTGGATGGAAGCTGTCCAGTGCTGAAGTGAGGGTTAGGGTTGGGTTCTGGCTGATTACCTTCAAATTATAATATCATGAACTCCAGTTATTACAATGTTCTGCAAATGTGCCAAAATGCTGTGTTTTTTGAAGCGTTGAAGGTTATTAAGAAAAGATCTAAACCTATCAGTGTCAAAAGTGACAAAGCCGATATCAAAGTTTTTACAGAGAGGGTTTTAAATATCTTTTGAGGTTTTTGAATAAAATTTATTTGACTGAAAACATGAATAAAAATGAACTTTTTCGCCTTTTAGAGTTTTTTTTTTTTTTAATAAATCAGGCTTAAAATTATATACTAACAATCCTTCTGTAAAAACCTTTAAATTCTTGTTCAGTTCAAGCCTGTAAAGTTTGGTGTGTGTAAAGTTAGCTCTCACATTGTAAATGTTCATGCTGAGTGGCAACGATGCATGAGAGTTAAAGGAGAGAAAGGACATCTTCTCTTGTAAATGTTCAATAAACAGCTAAAACAGGAAAAATAAACTACAGTTTGATAACAAATTCAACCCACAACAAGTCTACTGAGCACTGGGTTTGTTACTGGCATGTAAAAAGAGAAAATCAAGTCAACAGTTGTAGCAAAGCAGATAAACAACAAGACTTTAGCTTCTCACATTTATCAGACATTGAAATCACACACAGTTGAACCACAGCAGTTGATTTGATTGTCTCTTTTTACATGTCAGTTACAAACCCAGTTGTTGTTGTGGGTTGAATTTGTTATCAAACTGTAGTTTATTATTTTTTTTTCTGTTTTAGCTGTTTTTTGAACTCTTAAAAGAGAAAATGTTCTTTCTCTTAACTCTCATGCATCGTTGCCACTCAGCGCTCACATTTAGAATGCTGTAACGTCACCTGCAGAACCTCTATACTTTTTTTATAGAAAAGCACAAAGTTCACAAATTTACAACTAAAAAGTTAGTCACCCCAACTTTAAGTTTTGACTCCTTTCAAATACAGTGATACAGACTGATATTAAATGGATTCATCTGGGCTCATGGCTTCAACATAGAATCAAATATAAGGCTTTACTTTACAGGCGGTCTATATTTTCTGTTTGGGGTTCACAACTGAAAAAGATTGGAAATCACTCCTTCAGAGGCTCATAGTTGTGAATTTAAAATATTCTGAAGCGGATTAAATTAAATAATATAACATCGTTAAGAGCAGATTGAAAACCTGTGTTGTATAATAAAAACAGCTGCACAAATGTGTGTTGAGTCTGTTGTGTTGATGAAGCGTCAGTGAAGCGGAGCAAACACAGTCGTACCTGACATCGTGTTCTTTCTCTAAACTGTCTGTGTGATGCGTAAATCCTGAAAGTCAAATGTTAAGCTGTGTGGCTGCTTTGATTGACTGAGCACTTCATTAAACGACTCATTATTGATCTGTAACTTAATATTCTCTTTAGCAATTATTGATGACAAGAGGGACTCAATCAGCAGCATCTTCATGCTCGCTGCGTCGATTAAATACACAGCTGCAGGACAAATCCTCTTTATTCTCACCATATTATGTTAAATCACAAGGAAACTGCTGCTGTGAACTGGAAAGTATATAAAACTAGAAATAGGTCATATTAGCTTATATTTATAGTTTGCATTTGTGGCATTTTGAGGGTTCTGTCACCTTTTTTAACATTAGCTTTTTGTTAGTTATAAAGTGTCCAACTACGCCACTCCTTTTAACAGGAGAAAAACAGTTTAAAGCACACGGGTTTGTCTTCTGAGAAAGAAAAGAAGGCATGGTCCAATGTAGAAAAATATAGGCACATTTATTTGGATACAATAAGTTAGAATAAATAGTTGGTTCTATCGAGTTCAGGTAATACAGTTTTGTTAAAAGAGTTTGTCCATATTGCTCCAAACAGGTGTGATCCAGACACAAAGGCAGAATGATAAAAAATGCAAAGGCAAGTCCACAGAGTCCCAGCGTCAGTACTGACTCCACCTCAGCTCTCACATCTAGGACGTTGCACTATAGCCAGAAAACATGGCCTAAAGCTTACAATAGTTTGTCTTGCATTTAAACCTACCACGCCTAGGTGCTGGACACCAAACAGCAGGGCATGTGGTTGCCTGAGCAGCCAGTCCCTACACACTTTGACAGACACTTTACAAACCATGAGGGTCTGGGAGCGGAGCGCCGAGGTTCAATTTCGTGGGCGGTCTTTCCAAGCACTGAATCACAGAAAACCCGGAAATTCTACCAAAACAGCGACATGATGTTTTCGTAAACATGAAGCATGAGGATTTTTTCAGTTTGAAGCCTCTCAACACGATTTGTTGCTCAGGTTTTGATACGTTCATTGTTCAAAACTGAAGCACGAGCCGAATCCGCTACATCCACCGTCTTGAATGTTTTGAAATGGGGCTTGCAAGCAACTTCCGAATTTTTAGTGTCACGTGTCAGAATCACCGTGCTTGATTGGATTATCCTAAAATTGTAAAATTTTTGGCCGAGGCTCCGGTTTCAGACCCTTCTGCATTCAAACAGAATGTAACAGAATGTAGGAGGGGTTGACTGGTCAGGCAAGGCATGTGGCACTCTCGCACATACACTGGTACAGGCATAGTCAGAGACACAAACTCGGATTTGCTCCAGCCCAGAGCTGCTACCACACTGCTGGGCGAAACACTAGTTACAATTAAAATACAAATGAGCTCAATGCTATATCAAAAAGAGACACTATACCTGGGAAAATGGAGGACACATCTACACAGGAGCCAGGGGCGTGAAAGGCCAGAGGAAGTGGAAGCTGCCTCCTTTTATAGCCAGTGACCCCTCCAGGCATGGATCTCTAACTACATCAAACCTCACTTTATCACACATTCTACTGAAGAACATTGACAGTACTTAAGATGAACTGAGAGAGCAATGCTTGTCTTTACTCATCTTCAAACGACCACATAATGACATCACAAGGTGGAACACAGTATTTTGAGCTTGGAAGATGTTAACAGGCTATTTCTCGCAGATAAATGAAAGAACCAAGACTAAACTGTTTTAATGTTTTTAATGAAGCAGCTGCATTGTCACCGGACTGTATGTAACACTGGTCCTTTAACCAATCTATTATTGATAGTGTTTGTTTGAGTGACTGCTGTTGTTTTGTGACTTTAAACCCTTGGGCAGCAGCACACACTCGTCCCTGTTTATATTTGATTTTTTGTTTCGGCCGCGGTGGACTGAGTTGAGGTATCGATGTGCTCCACTCAGAGCTGCCCGTCAAGCGAGGAGAAAATGCATTGAAAGCAGCGAGATGTCATCTACAACAGTGTCAAATGAAAACAAACACCACAGACAGATGCTCGCTTTTTACCCACAATCCCCTTTGGACAGAGCCGGCTCCTGCAAACGAGAGAGAGAGAGAAGAAGAGGGACAGAGAGAGAGAAAGAGATTCAAGGAGAGAAGAGAGAAGAAAGTCAAGGAAAAGAATGAGAGAAGAAAAAGAGAAAAGAGAGGGAGAAAAGAGAGAGACCCAATGAAGCAAAGGAGAGAGATAGAAAGATGGATAAGAGAGAGGAAAGAGAGTGAGACGAGAGAGAAAAGAGAGAAGGAGAGAGAAGAGAGTCAAGGAAGAGAAGGAGAGAAGAGAGAAGGAATAAAAAGAGAGAAGAAAGAAAAGAGAAGAAAAAAGAGAGAAGAGAGGTAGAGAAGGAGTGAGAGAGAAGGGAGAGAAGAGAGAGAAGAGAGAGAAGAGAGGAAGAAAAAAAGAGAGAGAGAGTCAAGGAAGCGAAGGGGAGAGATAGAAAGATGGATAAAAGAAGAAAGAGAGAGAGAAGAGATAAAAGAGAAAAGGAGAGAGAGAAAAAAAGAGAAGAAAAAAGAAGTGAGGTAGAGAAGGAGTGAGAGAAGAGAGAGAAGAAAAAGAGAGAAGAGAGAGAGAGTAAAGGAAGCGAAGGAGAGAGATAGAAAGATGGATAGGAGAGAAGAAAGAGAGAGAGAGAAGAGAGAAAAGAGAGAATGAGAGAGAGAAGAGAGTCAAGGAAGTGAAGGAGAGAGAGAGAAAGATGGATAGGAGAGAAGAAAGAGAGAGAGAAGAGAGAAAGAGAGAGGGAGAGAGAGAAGAGAGTCAAGGAAGTGAAGGAGAGAGAGAGAAAGAAAGAAGAAAGAAAAGAGAGAAGAGACGAAGAGAAGGAGAGAGGGAAAGAGAGAGCCCAATTCAACTTATGGCCCAAGGATCAAATCAGCTTCGAGTCATTCTTCATAAAACTTTGCCGAAACTACTGAGAAGAGAAGGCGGTTATAACAAGAGTAAGAAATCTAAGAAGTTAGATTTTTAGACAATTAAATAATCACAATGATCAATTAAGCCGACTGCAGTTTGGCAGCATCTGCGATTTTTTGACGTGCCAAAAGAAAAAAAAAAAAAAGAAGAGGCCGCAGACATAAGGTCTCTTGTCTTTTCTGGTTGCAGCCCTAATTTATTGCTCAACCCAAGACAAAAAACAGATTCACTGACTAGTATAGTTCACTAGGGCTGGTGAGATGTGGGACCCTCATTGTGCCCGTGTGCTGTGACCATGCATCAGCGCGACCACACAGGGCCTGATCCTGCTGTTCTCTCCCCCCAGAGGAGCTCACCTGGGCAGGATCGAGGAAAAACAGACCTGTGTGTGTGTGACTGCAGAGAGGAACCAGGCTGTGTTTGTGAAAATAGAATATACTGACGCTGCAGCAAATGAGAACCCTGCTGAGCTGTGTGTGGCTCTGGAAATGTCAAGCCCAAAACCTGCGTCAGACAAGAGTGAAAAGAAAGGTTACGATTACACAGAAGAATCATCGTTTCACCAGATATTATTGCAAAGTATGAGTCAAATTCTCCACATGAGCAACAGTTGCAGTGCTGCTATCAGACTATTTATTTGACAGGGACAGAACAAATAAACACTGCCACTTAAAGGTAGTCAATGTACATAGAGCTAATAGTCATTGGCAAGTACCTGATTAGGCTTTTAACCCCTTATGAGGCCCTCCCACTTTTTCTTAATTAATTCATTTTTGCCTAATATTTAATAAAAATCGACTCTCAACTCCCTAGCATTTCACAGATAAAAATATCAAATGGAAACCCTTTTATTTACAGTCAAACCAATCATTCTGGGATGGATCAGAATCAGTTTTTACTTTAAAACGTACAAAAGAAAATTACCTAAAAAAAAATTCCCCAAACTTCCCCTCCTCGGCCTCCCCCGCCTGCCCCCAGAGCAGGCGTCTCCCAGTGCTAGGATGCAATGGGCCTCCAGTGTCCCAGGACTGATGTCATGCTGAGGCCCTGTGATGGAGAACTCACTCCTAGAGCTATATCAGTAATTACGTCACACAGAATAGATAAGAGACGGACAGTCAGACTGTCCAATCAAAGACATTTAGTTCATATCCCATGTAAGAAGATAACGTTCAGTCCCAGTGAAACTAATCTCAAACTTGCTGTGCTCAATGTCAGATCTTTATGTAACAAATCATTTTAATGAATCATTTATATCTTCTTACAGTCTTGACTTTATGTTGTTAACAGAAACATGGCTTGACAAAAACACAGGAAATGCAGTTCTAGTGGAATCAGCTCCACCAAACTATAAATTTGAATCTGAAGAAAGAGAAGGCAAAAAGGGTGGAGGTGTGTGTGCATTGTTTAGAGATAACATTGTGACCCACAGGTTGTCATTTGGGGTGTTTTCATCATTTGAGTATGTGTCCTTTAAAATGAAGCTAAAGCTTCATTAGCTTTAGCTTCATAGTTTTATACAAGCCTCCCCAACAATGCCAGAGTTTTATTGATGATTTTACTGAAATGCTTTCAGTCATATGCACAGACTTTGATGGTTTAGTTATTACAGGCGATTTAATGTTTGGATCGACAATGTTAATGACAGAAATACAAAAGAGCTCAATGCCATTTTTGAAGCTTTTGGTCTGACTCAGCATGTGAGTGGCCCCACCCACAACAGAGGGCACACTCTGGACCTGCTCATTACAAAGGGAGTTAATGTTTCAAATGTCAGTGTAGTTGATGTTGCGTTGTCTGATCATTTCTGTGTTTTCTTTGATCTGCGTGTTGCTCCTAAACCACCGCCTGGTCCTTCAGTTGTTCAGAGAAGACACATAGATGTAAGCACAAGTGCACAGTTTATAGAAATGATTAACTTTGAAAATATCTCATGTTCTAATGTTGATGGTTTGTTAAATTCTGTTACTTCTAATGTTTTGAATGTTTTGGACACCATCGCACCAATGAAGGTCAAAATTGTGAAAAATAAGCAGAAAGCGCCTTGGAGGAATGTTGTTTCGGTCAGAGCACAGAAAAGGGTGTGCCGCAGAGCCGAGAGAAAATGGCGTAAGTCAGAACTCCAAGTTCATTATGAAGCTTATAAAGGAGAGTTGTACACTTACAACCAAGTTTTATGCAGAACAAGGGAAAGATATTTTTCTGAAATAATTAGTAATTGCAGTAACAACGCACGTGTCCTATTCCAAACTGTAAACAGATTAACAAATCCTCCAGCTCAGTTGCCGTTAGAACTTGTTTCTACATCTAAATGTAATGAGTTTGCAAAGTTCTTTAATGACAAAGTTCAGGGTATTAAAAATGCCATTAACTCCACAATGCAAAAAACTACCTTACAATCACTAGTCACTTACAACTGACTGACTTTGCACCTGTATCTGACACAACTGTCCAAGAAATTATCACCAGTCTGAGTTCATCTACATGTTGCCTTGATGTTTTACCCACTAGATTTCTAAAGTCTGTGCTGAGTAGTTTGTCAGCACCAGTCACTCAAATAGTGAATATGTCGGTTCAATCTGGAACATTTCCAAGTGCTTTAAAAACTGCCGTCATTAAGCCTCTCCTGAAGAAGAGTAGTCTTGATGCCACAGTACTGAACAATTATCGACCCATCTCAAATCTGCCATTTTTAGGAAAAGTTCTTGAAAAAGTAGTTTACCAACAACTTACTGACTTTCTCCTAATAAACAACACATTTGATGTTTTCCAGTCAGGTTTCAGACCCCACCATAGCACAGAAACAGCTCTTATCAAGGTAACTAATGACATCCGCCTGAACACAGACGCTGGCAAAGTCTCTGTCCTAATCCTGCTGGATCTGAGTGCTGCTTTTGACACTGTCGATCATGACATCCTTTTACACAGACTAGAGAACTGGGTGGGCATCTCTGGTTCTGCCTGAAGTGGTTTAAGTCTATCTAGAAGACAGGAAGTATTTTGTTGAAATTGGAAATTGCGTGTCTGAGCACATGGCCTTGACCTGTGGTGTGCCTCAGGGGTCAATCTTGGGACCCCTTCTGTTCAATTTGTACATGTTGCCTTTAGGTCA
This sequence comes from Mugilogobius chulae, assembly GCA_038363315.1. Classification (NCBI taxonomy): domain Eukaryota; kingdom Metazoa; phylum Chordata; class Actinopteri; order Gobiiformes; family Gobiidae; genus Mugilogobius; species Mugilogobius chulae. The sequence continues at coordinate 23,660,443 of CM076407.1, forward strand.
GTTAATACGCAATAATAATGTGAGCTATCACAACTATGCAGACGATACTCAGATCTATGTGTCATTAACAGCAGGTGAATATGGGCCTGTGGATTCACTCTGTCACTGCATCCAACAGATCAGTGTGTGGATGCAAAACAACTTTCTCCAGCTTAACTCAGACAAGACTGAAGTTATTATCTTTGGCCCACAGAAACAAAGAGAGGTTGTCAGCAGTCACCTTCAGTCTCTCTCTCTGAAACCTTCAAGTCAAGTTAGAAATCTGGGGGTAATAATGGACTCAGACTTGAACTTTAACAGCCACATTAAGTCAATAACATCAGCAGCTTTTTACCATCTAAAAAACATTGCCAAAATCAAAAGTATAGTGTCAAAGCCTGACCTGGAGAGGCTTATCCATGCATTTGTCTCCAGTAGGTTAGACTATTGTAACGGCCTGCTCACCGGCCTATCCAAACAGGCTGTAAAACAGCTGCAGTACATCCAGAACGCTGCTGCTCGAGTCCTGACCAGAACCAGGAAGTACGATCACATTAGTCCTGTGCTTAGGTCTTTGCACTGGCTTCCAGTGGCTCAGAGAATAGACTTTAAAACAGCTCTGCTTGTGTTTAAGTCTCTCCATGGACTAGCACCAAAGTACATCTCTGACATGTTAGTGCGTTATGAACCATCTCACACTCTGAGGACCTCAGGGACCGGCCTCCTGCTGGTGCCCAGAGTCAGGACTAAACATGGAGAATCAGCGTTTCAGTTTTATGCAGCTAAGATCTGGAACAGTCTTCCAGATGATGTAAGACAGGCCTCCACTGTGACAATGTTTAAATCTAGGCTGAAAACATGTCTTTTTATCTGTGCATATGACTGAAATACTTTGTCTGCACTTTTATTTCTTTACTTCTTTTTAAAGTAAATTTTATGCTGATTATTTAATTATTGTTGATGCATTTTCCTGCCTTGTAAAGCACTGTGAATTGCTTTGTGTATGAATTGTGCTATACAAATAAACTTGCCTTGCCTTGCCTTGCCTTAATAGGAATTTTTAATAATCTTCGCTAAACTTTTTTTTTTAAAGGTAAAGTCCCCTCTTACATTCAGCTTTTGAAGAGGAATGGTCAAAACCCAAAATTTGCCAAATGTAGTGTCATTCTGTCCAAGGCTGTGACACCAGCTATACTCATTCTTACATTTACCACATAAATTTTAGGCGGACTTAAAACCTGATGTTATTTTGTCAAGGGTTTCTTCTCACTTAAAACAAGAGTTAATCAGACATCAGAGGCTAAAACTACAACACCTCAGCTTCATAAAGAGTCCAGCCAATTGTTTGTGCTCCAAAGAGTTTAGAAACAATTTCCATTGAATTTTAAATGAATTTAGTCAGACGTTTTAACAAAAATGACAAAACTCACTTCAAAAAAACTTTTCACCCTGGAGAGACTCAGACAACAAGAGTGTTTCCTCTACCGGTAGAGGATAAACCAGGGGCGAAGATGGTAAATCAAAGAGTGGGCAATGAGGATGACATCTCCTGTCCCTTGACTCTCCTTTTCGGCAAGGAAAAACTCCAAATCCAAAAGGGAAAATGAGAAACTTCAAGGAGAACAACAGTGAAGGAGAGATCTACTTGTATGGACGGACAAGCTGTAGATGTGGCTGGACTGACATGTTTCCAAAGCAGTTAGTGTTTAAGTGTAGATCCAGAGTCCAGAGGGAAAAAAGACTGATCTGGCAGGATGACAATTAGGGGAGGAGGTGGTGCGCAGCACGAGCTGATCGATGAACGAACTAGAATGAATCGTCTGCATGTGGTCCTCTATGTTGTAGTCAAGGGATGATTGGAAGCAAAGCTGCAGCTGGAGAAGGAGGTGTGACTGCTGATGAGGGACAAGGAGCAGGTGAGCTCGTTAGGTGGGGCGGCAGACAGTCTTCCAGGCTGAATTTACGCCAGCTTCATATAACGACAATGAGATCATGCTTACTTCCTATTACTGAGAAATGACAGTGGAATCAACTCTTTCATAGCTGCACAAAAAGTACAAAACAGAGCCATGAGAATCGAACTCCTCTTAAATTAATAAATGTGTAATCTGCAAACATTTGGCAGTCAGCATCTTTACATAAATGTGGCAAACTATTTATGTGTAAATAGAATTGCAGTGGGCCCAAAATGGACCCTTGGGGTACTCCTGGACGGCTGATTTTGCACTATTTATTTTAACACCTTCTTCCCAGTAAGATAAAAAGAGTTAAGTGTCTAACAATGATTCTTATGTGTACCTGTGTCTTGATGGACAAATGTAAATGTCAAGAATGGGTGATACCGGGAATTGCACACACATAGAAAACATTGTTGATTGGAGCAAGCTCGAAGATACAGTGATTTTCAGAGGCCCAGCCCTTGATCTCATGAAGATAACACTATGCTGACCAGAAGATACTCCTTTTTTACATCAACACAGACACACGCACACGGACATTAACACACACCGATAAAATGTGTAACAATTCAGTGCTCTTATCCTGTCTGTAGCTTCTTTGTTCACTTTGTCATATACAATACTGAATGAGATCTTTCTGACTTCATCTTTCAGAGTCCTTTTTTCACACTTAGACCAGAAACGAACATCCTTACAAATTTAAACTAATGTGCTTGCAATAATGATCATTTGTTAAAGCAATGATCACGGTTCAACCCCCCACCACTTGTCTAGATCTCAATATGTCCCTAAGAGAAAGGTAATTGGCCACCCCTGCCCGAATGACTCATCTGAACTGACGACTGGCAGCCATGCATTTGATTAAAACTACTGCTGTTGAACTGTCTTCACGCTGACATTTCTCTATATTTTCTTCTTCATGTGTTTGTTCCGAGGCCGGTGCAGAGGTCGCAGCAGTCTGTTGTACTTCTGTTCTTCCACATGACCGATCAGACAGGAGCAGATAAGATCACAGCATCCACCCGAGCACAGAGGTGGAGGTGTGGGCGGGGTCAGACTGCACCGGGACATCCTCCTGTTCTGTGTTCATTGTCTGAAGTGTCCGCTCTGTTTTAGCTGCAGCTCCAGGCGATTTGAGCAGAGATGGAGCTTCAGCTTCATTCAAGACCTGTGCGGTGTTTTTACAGCGGGAACAAAAAGTATTTCTGCAGGATTTGATCATAAAGTACAGTTTTCAATGGTACATATGCTGCATCAGGGGTACTCAGGCTCTTAGCATTTTGATGTAGTTGTGTTGTGTTTCGCTTTATTCACAGTTGCTTAGTACAAAAATCCTGCATTTTGCAATTGAAAACACCCTGTTCTACCTTATGATGTCACAGAGTAATAAAACAAGACACCTTCTCCTTGCCTTTACATTAATTTTTTAATCATCTTTTATACAACTTTTGCCCTACAATTGTCTAAATGTTAATCTACAGCTATTGTTTTAGCCTCATTTAAACCTACACTACTCAGTTCACTCAGAAATTAAGAAAACCTTCTGTGCCAATCGCAACTGAACCAAAGATTTAGACCAACTTAAGATCTGTACTAATCTAAAATAGTAGAAAATTGTACAGTAAACCAGTTCACTTGAGGCTAAAAATCACTTAATGACATCACAACGTGGATCAGAGCATTTTCAGCTTTGGAGTTGCAAAAACAGGATTACTCAAGCATTTCTGATTCAACTAAAACACAAAACGAGTTTTTGCTGAGATAACAACATTTTAAGGACTAAAAACTAGAGGTGTCAAATCAGTGCATTAATTGAGTACATTTTTTTAATCGCATGAATCTATTTTGAAATGAACTTGTGATGAGTAGCAACAAGACAAAAATAAAGAAGTAGGCGAAAGTTATTGGACTGATGAACGGGAATTTTATGTTTAAAAACTTCCTGAAGTCCTTATTTTTTGCAATATATTAAGATTTCCATCTGCAACAATAATGTAATTAATTCAATAGGATAAAAACAAAACAAAAACACTTAGTTTAATGTTTTTTCAGTATTTTTTTGGTGAGATTAAAAATAGATTAATTAGATTAATAAATTACAGATCATAATGAATTAATCTCTCTTTTTTTATTGCTTGACAGCGCTACTAAAAACCTGAACAAGTCAATTGTATGTATCGTTTAATAAAAGAAAGAAAGGTACAAGTTTTACATCATGTTGTGTTTTTCACATGAGCCACAAATTGCTAACTGCACATAGAGGGTCAGGTCGAAAACCATGGCCCTGGATTAAGAGGAGCTGATTTTTATCCCAGCTGCTTCACACTCGGCTCAAAAAGTCCCAGTGCAGGTTGTAGATCTTGGTTGGAAGAAACCATCAGGATATCAGGAGATGGTGTGGTCCCCAAACTGGACGCCCTCTGGTTCCTTACTGCAGTGATTCCCAACCTTTTTCATCTTGAGTACCCCCTAATCATGATCTCACACACACTGTCATTTGTTTTTAGGGGTATTTTAACTTATATTTTCATTTTTTTTGTTTTTATATTCCATGTCAAAATGTGCTGCAAATATAGTTTTTACATTAGAATATTTGCAATCCTCCCTTTCATTTTACTCTGCAATCATCCCAAGTACCCCCTGGGGTCCACGCACCCCTGGTTGGGAAACACTGCCTTACTGGGCCAACAGACTTACCATCAGTTCGAAAAGTTGTGTTGTGTCTTCCTGCTGGCATGTTAATTTCTTGTTCATTTCTATTGATGCATTCATGTGGTCCTCGGGTGCTCGTGTTTCCGAGATGAGAGGTTGAGGTTCCGACCTAGTTTGCATTCATGTGCTTTTTACTTCGGAAAGTCGGGATTTTGTTGTTAACCGTAATAAAAATTATAAATAAATATAAATAAAACATATCTAGGTCTAGTCACCCCAGAAATTATCACTTTTTAAATTTGTAATTATATATTTTTTAATATTTCATGACAAAGTACAATGTTATTAATAGGAAAAACTGCCTCTTGCCCTCCACCTGGCTTACAACTGCCCTGAATTCTAGAAAGCTAGAAGCTAACAGTTAGCAGCCAGAACTAGCTTAATCGGGCTGTTACGGTTTTGAAACAGTAATAATCTCATTTTGCAATCATTTCCTTTGTTGAAATCGGTAAGGTTTTTGTTTGTGTGTGTAACAGTTTGGTTTTGTCTGTGTAGAATTAAAATTTCAAAACGTGTAAAACAATTTAAGAGAAGTAGAAACCCTAAAGGCACTAAGTGTGCTTCCGGTATAAAGTATGCATTGCCAAGGGGTTTCACCACCTCAGTCTCAAATAAAAAAATAGATCGGGCAGTGAACAGAGAGTTGTTGGTGGTGAGGAGAATATTTCACCAAAGGACCAAAGATGTGTTTGTCTGTCAATGCTTAAGTCTCACAATTCAACATAGTCTCACTAGAGGGCATACTTTTACCACGACACAAAAACAGCGTATTTTGACCACGAGTTCACAGCTATTTTTAGTACTTATGTTACGCCGTACATTTAGCACGATATGAAAAAGCGTAAAAATGACACGAGATTTCACAGCGTCAAAATAGGACGAGTTTTGGTTGAAGCCACGTGAGGACGTTTTCTTCAGGTGAAACGGGTAAGTTCAGGCATAAAGTTACTAAAATTAGTAAGATTAGGTCTGGGGCTTGGGGCAGGTTAAGATTAGAATCAGGATTTCATTAATATTCATAAATAAGAACACGTCTTAACAACCACCATTGAAATGAATGGGGACTGTGACGCGTACTATAATTACGCAAAACAGCTGTGAACTCGTGCTAATCATAACTCATTTGCATGTTGTGTAATGTCGTGGTAAATGTACGCTTTCTTGTGAGACCGGGCTCGACAATTTGAAAATAAACAGTTTCTATGTACAGGGTCAATAGAGTCTGACTACGGAGAGAGCAAACTGTAAACTTTCCACAGTGTTGCTATTTCCTGATAATGCAGTTAATTAAATCAGATTTGTGATGTGTTTATTATGAAACGGGCAGTGTTTGTATTAAATCAGCAGACCTACATCAGAAACACGTATTGAGCTTGTTCCATTAACCAGACGTCCTGCCAGCGGTGTCTCCTGTCCAGGGCACAGGGCTAATGGGACACCTGGAGAGGCCTGGGCAGACCTGCAGAGACACAGCTCTGACGGGGAGGGATGTGCCAGCTGTGACTGATGGACAGGTGCTGCTGGTGTCTGCAGTGGCCTCGCTCGCTGTAGGAGATATTAGATTTATGCCTCCAATTGTGAATGTTACAAGTCATTTACAATCATTAGTCTGCACAGTTTGTCCTCACTGACCAGGGCTGCACAATTTAGGAAAACCATCTCATTTTGAACAAGAAGTCAATGGACCCGTTTCTATTTCCAAGAATTGTTTCATGTGAACAAATCTAAAAATGCAAAGTACCCATTGTATGTCTAAATCAGCAATTTGCCTGGAAATACATGTTTGTGGCTACTTTCTAGTCCCCAGTCCCCTTTATATATTGTAATAGCAATTCATAAAGAACCTTGGGGCTTCATTTATCTAGCATTTGCTCATGTGCAAAATAGGTTAGAAGGAACAAACCCCTGACAGATTTTTTTTTGCACTAAAAATACCAAAATGTGAGATGGCACATTTGTGACAATGGACAGGGGTGGACACTGGTTTGAATGTATAAATTTGAAAAAGCAGAAGACGCACACAGAAAGAAGAGAAAAACATGTAAGAACGAACAGAGACAGGCTATTTGGGAGGTGGACCTGAGGCTGACCGGGTCACAACCGCACTGGTGGCGTTAAGGGAGCGAGAGAGAGGTGAGGACCAATGAGTGACTGTTGAGATACGGGGATGAGTGGCAGGACTGGAGGCAGCCACGGCAGCACTCAAAAGACTTGCCACCACGACACAGAAGACCAGAGCAGCAGATAGAGGTGCTCGTGCAGTAAGCCTATGGGATCCGCTTGGGTGTGCATAAATGCAAACTGCGTAATTTTTGTTTTTGCATGTCTATGATACAAGCTGCTGCAATAGTTCATTTCTAAATGATCTGTATTTAAATAGTGTTTTTCTACCTTTCAAGGCACTCAAAGCACGTCACAATCAAGAATCCACTCAGTGTAACAGACACAGAGTGAGTCAAGTGTCTTGCCCAAAGACACAACAACAATTCACTTTTGTCATCCCACTGTGGACTTTATGTTCTAGCGGTCTCCCATCCAAGTACAGACCAGGCCCCATCCAAGTACAGACCAGGCCCCATCCAAGTACTGACCAGGCCGTTACTTCCTTAGCTTCTGAGATATGACGGGATCAGGCTTTGACCAGCAGGACACGATGGCTTAGCAGTTAGCACTCTAGCCTCATAGCGAGACACCTCAGGCCTTTCTGTATGTAGTTTGCATGTTCTCACTGTGTCTGCGTAGGTTTTCCTCTAAAAATATGTCTATTAACCCCCGGAATCTCAGGTCAATACAATAAATAAAACAAGCATTTCTGTGAAGGATGTAAAAATGTTTTAATAATCTTATTACTAATGCATTGGATTTACACCACGCTTTTCAAGTCACTCAAAGGCGCTTCACATTATGCATTATTCATTCATTCAACACTCGATGGTGGTAAGCTGTTAATATAGCCACAGCTGCCCTGGGGCAGACTGACGGAAGCGAGGCTGCCTCTCTGACCACCTCCAACCATTCACACTCACACCTGAGTGGGTGAAGTGTCTTGCCTAAAGACAGAACAATGAGTTTATGATTTATGATAATTAACAAAATCCTAATCTTAATCAACTCTAAGCTCCAGATTTAAAGTTAACCATTTTTGTAATGTCAGACCTAAACTTTGCCGAAACCTGGAGAAAATGTCCCCACGTGGCTTAAAAAGCTGATTGTCTCAGGTATAAGCTCATGATTTCATGTGTGTGTTTTGTTTTGTTTTTACAATAGGGCAAAATCCTAACATCAGTTGACACATTTTATAACTCATGATTTTTTCGGGCTAACTAGCTTGCCGCTAAAACACATGAGCAAAAACTCATGTTGTGTATTAAGAAAATAGTGTCTCTATATGACACTTTTCACAACGTTAAATAGAGACGGCGTATAATAGACAAAAAAGCAAGACGTGTGCTCATGATGTTATAAGAACATGTCAAAGAATAGATACACATTTCAGTGAGGCAGTGCAAAGAGCTCTGTCTGACCTGCAAGTTTCTCCTGTGAACCTGTTTACAAAAGTGGTTGCCGTGTATACATAATATAACTTTTATCATTTTATCCAGGCCTGTTTCACTTTCAAAACTTTAATAAACTGAAACCCATAACACACATCTGTTTATGAAATATGTTTACACTGTATGTGCATCTTCTAGTATCAAACTCAGAGCAAAACTTTCACAAACATCACCTGCATTTTTGTGTTTTTAAGTTCATACTCACACTTTAGCACCTGCTTGATAAATGAGGCCCATTATGTGTCAGTGTGTGGTAAAGACGATGTGACGCATTCGATAACTCATGAATTTTTCCATAATGAAAACTGCAGCTATATCACATCGAGCTAAGTTGACATGATTGACGCTCCAACAATGGAAGTGATTATTTGCATAACAACAGATCTTAAATCAGGATAACAGAAAAGTACATGGAGGCCAAGTACATAATGAGTGGCAGTGATTTGTTAAGTGCTACTCAGCAGAAGCCTGAATAAAAGATTTTACACACACAGAGCCACATGAGCCATACATCAAGGTTAATGCGCTCCTAACGGGACATCATTTCCTCGTGCGCGACAGCTAACACACTTTAATGCTTTAATAAGCCCGCTCCCGACACTAGTGCCAGCGCTCTGACTCAAGAATCATTTTTACGGCTCAAACTTAATCTACCTATAAATTGCTTTGTAACAGCCTCCAGTGCATTTCCTCTGTCACACTCATAGTTCACTCGCTGGAACTGGCCCTTGTCACAGCCTGGTCAGACTCTATTTATCCTGCACACAAATAAATAACACTGCTGGCTTTGTGTCTTTTCTGCAGACGTGTTACAAAATAATAAATCCATATCAATACAGCAAATATTTGTGTTTGGAAATGTCATGGTCTTTGGAGAAGTCACAATAGACACATCGCTGTAGAGTTTTCTGTTTGGAAACATTGGTTTCTCTGCATCATGATTTGGCTGTTGGATTACAATGATGTAGGGACTTATTTCAACTACTTTAAAAAGTAATTATAATCATTGTATCACGTATACAGACTTGTGTTGAAGAGTTACATTTCAGACCCTGTTTTTGCAGCAGAAACAGTCTTTTCTGTGCAGTGAACACATGGGACAGTCCTGAGCACCGTGTTACATTACTACTGCTAACTCCATCTCCTGAAGAGTGGCTGCAAATAGAACATAAACAGAACAAACAATCTTTCACTCCTTTTGAGATTGTTAAAATCTCAAGTGAGAAAAGCATCAGCAGCTGTGTCCTGTTGTATTACTTTGGGCCACTAGGAGGGAGGAGTTACCAAGACATTGCTCTACCAATAAATCAGTTCCACTCTGTGGACCGATAGTCTTACACCACCATTTTGTCTTTGCAGTTTTCAAAGGAAAAACAAAGTCCCCATTTAAACATCTGACTCCATCTTTACAGAATATAAAACGTGCCCACACTCTGCTGATTTAGGCTCACACAGAGCTGTGTGTTTGGGTTGGATTTGCTCCTGGCCGTTATTCTGCTTCTCTTCTGTTTTTCCATCCGTCCTCGACTCCGTCGCTGTTTTTCCTGGACTGGATCCCGGCGGGACACTCTGTTGCTTCTGTCAGAAAAGGCCCACAGCTGACTTCCATTAGAGAGAAGTGGAAACCTACACAATCCCATATTGTCAGCTAGAGTTTCAGAGAACGACTTGGGCCAGAGGCTGAGGTTCAAAAGGCAAAAATAGTGCAGCGAATTCCACTGCAGCTGGAAAAAGAGGAAAGAAAAACAGCAGTGGGAGACATATGAGGCGCCCCTGATCCAGCCTCAGCCTGTCCTGAGTGGGCCAGCAGGGGCACTCTCACACCACCCTGCACCAAACACGGCTCTAATGAGATGCACAGGGCTAAATATATGTATATGCTCAATTACATTCACACATTTCAAAGCTGTTGCTTAGCAACTAATACACCCACTATGGCCTCTGTAACAAAAAGCTGGTTTAAATCATGTGGCAGTCCCCAGTGTCAGAATTTTGTCTTTGCAACGTGTCACTATTATGACTGCAACGTCCGCTAACAAGCCCTCACTGTGTCTCTTGTATATTCTATAAAATCAAAATCAACTGGCTGAATATGAAGTAGCTCTGATATTTCTGGTGTGTGTGATCTGTGGGCTGACTGTATCCCTCAGCCCCCAGTGTGTGATATGACCTGAGGAGGGGGGCACCACACTGTCAGAGCAGCCTTAAAAAGACCCCAGGAGAGCGGCCTGAAGTGATGGAGTGAAGATATGTGGAGTAGCTGAAGGAGGACAAAAGAGCCTTGACGAGTGGCTCCTGGAGCAGAAGTGGGTCATGGCCTGGATCCACATTCACACTGCCACAGCGCGTTTACCTTCTGCCCCTAAAACACCCACACCGTGTCTTATATCACCAGGAACAGACAGGCAGGAGCGAAGGCAGGAGGGGGGACAGGGGCAGACAGGAACAGAGACAGGAGCAGACAGGAACAGAGACAGGAGCAGAAGAGAGAACAGGAGCAGACAGGAACAGAGACAGGAGCAGAAAGAGAGAACAGGAGCAGACAGGAACATAGACTGACAGAGACAGACACAGGAGCAAAAAGGAGAGAGACGGGGAGCAGGAGCAGAGAGACAGGGCAGGAGCCGACAGGAACAAAGACATAAGGGTAGACAGGAACAGAGACAGGAGCAAAGACAGACAGAGGCAGGAGCAGAAAGAGAGAGAAAGGGAGCAAGAGCAGAAACAGAGGAAGAAGCAGACAGGATCAAAGACACAAGGGCAGACAGTAACAGAGACAGGAGCAGAAAGAGAGAACAGGAGCAGACAGGACCAGAGACTGAAGCAGACAGGAGCAAAGACGTAAGGGCAGACAGGAACAGAGACTGAAGCAGACAGGAGCAAAGACTGACAGAGACAGACACAGAAGCAAAAAGAGAGGGAAGGGGAGCAGGAGAAGAGAGAAAGAGGAAGAAGCAGACAGGAACAAAGACGTAAGGGCAGACAGGAACAGAGACAGACAGACACACACAGGAGCAGATACAGGAGAAGAAAGAGAGAGACAGGGGGCAAGAGCAGACAGGAACAAAGACACAAAAAGGAGTAATGACATGAGGGTAGACAGGAGCTGACAGGAGTAAAGACAGGAACAGATAGAGAGAGGAGAGAACTAGGAGCAGCTTAGAAAGAGAGAGGAGGGAGAGGATAGAACCAGGAGCAGACAGAGAGAGAGAGGAGGGGGACAGGAGCAAAGAGGACAGGAGCAGATACAAAGAAAGAGAGAGAACAGGAGCAGATAGAGAGAGAATGAAAGGGAGAGAGGACAGAAGCGGATAGAGATAGACAGTTGTGTTGCCTATAGTTGCCTCTCTTTATAGCCGTGGCCCCTGCTTGGCCTGCCCATAAGAGGACAGAAAGGCCGACCGACAGGAACAGTGACAGGAGCAAACAGAGACAGACCTAGACACGGAGAGTCAGACAGTTGTGTTGCTCGGATTTTAGGCCTCTAGTTGCAGCTCTTTAAAGTCGTGACCCTTGCTTGACCTGCTCCTAACTGACAGGAGCAGTGACAGGAGCAGACCTGACAGGAGTAGATAGAAAGAGAGACATTAAGGCCTAGTTTACAAGTAAACATTCTGCAGAAAACTGTCACAGTGGTAACGTTTTGTGCTCACAGTTTATATAGTGTCGTGGCGAGCTAATCTTCCTTTACATGGAAACACAGATAGACCAAAAAGTTGTAGTTCTTATGCCGCGTCAGGTGGTGGCGGTATTGTGCTAGGACTCCAGATGAGCTTATCGTGAACCCACAGCCGATGATAACACGAGCATTGACAGGTTTACAAGTTCTTCATATCAATAAAATGGTGAAAGGAAGCAACAAGGACCAGGAAATAGGGAGATTGCTCGAAACAAGCACGGAGAACCGAAGACCTGTGCGCGAGGACCAGTGCGTGAGGAAGATGCAGATCGCAGAGAAATGCACACAAACACGGGGAGGACTGCTCGCTTTTACCGGGCGCAGACACTATTCGACAGCTGTCCTGCGCGTTCACGGTGGAATAATAATACTTATTGTGGAGTGCTTCAAACTTTCTTTTTTTCTGAACATACGAATTTGAAAAAACTCATTGAATCAACACCCGGAGAGGCTTTGGAAGATTAGTTTTGTGTCTCCTCCTCTGCAACAAGAAAGCTGGATACTGTTGGCTTAACTTTGTGAGAATGAAAGGAGCTTTGGTTTGAGAAACAGTTTTGGTGACTGGGCAGTCTTCTTCTACGGCACATATGTCAAAGTCAAGGCCCGGGGGCTGGATGCGGCCCGCCACCTCATTTTATGCGGCCCTCAAGATCTTATGAGGTTTAATTTAATTTTATGTTAGTTGTGGGTGTCTAAACTTATGAAATAATTTGTCTGAACCTTAAAGAGTAAGTCATTTTTCAGACTAATGCAGATGTATATTCAGTAATTGTCACTTTAATTAATATACAATAATCAAATACAGAAAGATTAGTAAGGTTCATTTTAGTTACAACCGGCCCTTCGAGGACAACCCCGATGCCAATGTGGCTCTTTGTCAAAATGAGTTTGACATCCCTGTTCTACGGTGTTAAAAGTAGCAACTACTGCACGCGCAAATCAATGACAATAATCGTCTTCATAGACCAGTTCAGAGCCTACGTCATTTTCAGGGCGGAGCCGCACTGGTGCCCTCTGCAGAGTTTCCTCATAAGTTTCTATACAAAACGAGTAAGCTGTAGTAACGATATTAAATGGTTAGAAAACTTAACAATGATATCAAACGAAGCTCTGACCATTCTAATGTGTTCCTTGGGTTTGCACCAGTTGACACATTTTATAACTCATGATTTTTTCGGGCTAACTAGCTTGCCGCTAAAATCTATAGAAAAAATGAGGGATCAAGATCAAAACAAATACATCGCCTCAGAGTCATGTAAGTATATCCTTGGAGTCTTTTATACAATAAGCTTCTGTAGAAATCAGCACAAAATAATGCCACAGGTGCAGTTTATTGTGAGTCTAATTCTCCACTGATAATTGATAAATAATTAACACAACTTGCACAAAAATCTTAAGCAATGTCACGGTAACTCACCTCCTGTGCTTTTCCGCAAATTACATCATCAAACTCATCAAGGGATTTGTAGTTCAAACCTTTCTCTTGTGCACAGTTGTTCCCATCAAATATAGGTAAATCAGGCCACTGAATATCGGGACATTTACTAATGTCATGCTACATTCAGTAGCTAACTGTGCATAGATGTAGCTTGAAAAGCCTGAGACTGGGCACCACTCAGGGCACCAGTTAGCGCGCGCAGCCATCTTTGTTTACTAACAGGAAATGGGTCTATTGACAACTGTGTTTTCTGTTTACAGAGCGGTGTATCCACTGAACCTCCGCGGCAAAACTACCTCTTGAATCGTATCCAGTGGAACGTCGATTCAATGAACACGTAGATTGTTGTTGTGTAAAAGAGAAGCCAATCTGACATAGAAACGTTACGGATTTGTGAAAACTCATCGTATAAACTGCCCCTTTGACAGTTGTGTTGTCTCTGGTTGCAGCTCTTTATAATCATGACCCTTGCTTGGCCTGCTCTTAACGGGACAGAGAGGCCGGCCGACAGCAGCAGTGACAGGAGCAGACAGACAGTTGTGTTTCTCAGACTTTATGCCTCTCGTTGCAGCTCTTTACTGCCGTGGCCCCTGCTTGGCCTGCTTTTACCGCTCTGGCTCTGGTCCAGCGCCACATTCTTTCACAGCTCCACACTGTTTCTGAGCTGCACACGTTCCTGATCACATGGCTCCGCTCACAGGACACACACTGTTTCAGCTGCATTTTAATGGTTATGTTTATTGTATAACAGACATATGCAGTAAATACTCATCTGGAATGTTTTTTTCACAAATAAAAACAGTGGGAGTGAAAATACTGTCACTTCAAAATAATATTCAGACAAGCATGAGCCTTATTTATCAATCCAGGTGCTAATTGTTACATTTTTGCATCAAATTTTATTTGGAAGATGCACATTAAACATCTTCAACAAAACAGACATGCACCACCTCAAATTTTACATTTTCAGTGTCTGTGTGGTACAAAGTGTGTCAAGTTTAACCTACTTTGATTATTTGTTTATCTACACAGGAACAAAAGTTATGCTGCTAAATCAACATTTGTGAATTAAATTCAACCCGATGATCTGTCAGACCGGTTCAGACCAGATCCAAACAGCTGCTCTGGTTCTGTTTCTAGATTTTATTCAAAGAAATTTCCCCAGCTAAGTGGATGGAGTGCATAAAGCATGCGCAGTAGAGCGGAAAGTGACGTCGACTGAAAATCCCCCTATACTGTCTCAGCATTTATCAAGTTATGAGTCAAATAATTATATTATGAAAGTAAAAAGAGAAGTGCCTTTGATTTATTAGATTTACATTTTTTACCAGCATAAAATATAAAGAGTAAATGTCACTTTTGGGACGTGTACAACAAAAGTGGATTAGATGTTTAGCTAGCTACTGTAAGTTTGAGCTGAATCACTTTCTACTGGCGTCGATCTTTATGTGTCGTGGTATATACCAACACAGTCTCACTAGATGGCGTACTTTTACCACGACACAAAAACAGCATATTTTGACAACGACTTCAAAGCTTTTTAGTACTTATGTTACGAGACATGAAAAAGAGTAAAAATGACACGAGATTTCACAGCGTCAAAAAAACACGAGTTTTTGTTGCAGCCACGTGGGGACGTTTTTCTTCAGGTGAAACGGGTAAGTTCAGGCATAAAGTTACTAAAATGGGTAAGATGAGGTTTGGGGCTTGGGGCAGGTTAATTACAATCAGGATTTCATTAATATTCATAAATAAGAACACGTCTTAACAACCACCATTGAAATGATTGGGGACTGTGACGCGTACTATAATTACACAAAACAGCTGTGAACTCGTGCTAATCATACCTCATTTACATGTTGTGTAATGTCGTGGTAAATGTACGCTTTCTTGTGAGATCGGGCTCTATATACGCTTTTTTGTGATACTGTGTTGTTTACCTGGGAAGAGAATACGTTTAGCCAGGTTTGTAGTACAGTGATGTCAGTATAGTAGCATCAAAGGTAACATTAACCGAACCAGATTTCATTTTGCTAAAATCTACAAGGCCTTATTCTTCTAAATATAAACTGATTTAGAGACTGCTTCGAGTGCGAGTTACCTCAGGAAACACTTCGGGTCCCGACTGGACCACTTTCTCAAGATTAGGATAAGTTAAGTTAAAGGTGCATGGTGCAACTTTCTGGACAAAAATAAACTTTAATAAATGCATTTTTTTTGTCATTTAGATGCCTTTGTTACACTAAATAATTAATATTTGGCCTGGAGGAGGCCCAAACACGTTTGTTTCTACAGAAAAGCTGTTCCTTTAGCTGATTTTTTTCATATTATGGCAAAAACATGTATTCATCTCCATTCAGAAAGTACCAAAGTAGTTATAACTTTCTAATTTTACTGAATTGTGTAGATGACTTTTCACCTCCAGAAAGTTACACAATGCACCTTTAAGTTAAGTTATGTCTTTATCTATACAAAGTCATAATTGAATCAATAGGAACGTAGTATTTAAGAGAAGATATCTTTATTTGTCTCACAAATAATTATGTAAAAAGAAGGCATTATATTATAGATCCTGGACATGACTGTCATGCTCTCCCTGGAAATTCAGGTGTTAAACAGACTAACAGACTGAAGAACATATCCACAGGTGTAAACAATTACCAATTATTTTTTTTTTTGCCTTACTATAGAGCATTATTTCATTGTTTTTTCTGACAATGACAAATAATTTATTTATTATTCTACAACAGCAAAAAATAAAAAATAAAATGCATATATTAGGGAAATGTAGAGTCACAATAGTCAAAACTCTTATGTATAAGTTGCCGTTATGGCTGAGCACAATGCAGAAAAAGACAGAATAGATAAAGTTCATCAGTATAGCATTATGTATGTGTAACTATGATCAGAACAATGGGTGTAGTTATGACTATATTTTTGTTTGACTTGTGACTTCAGCTCAAACTCCAGCCTCAGTGATGACGCGTTTTCACTTCCATTGTCTGTTTCACGTGAGCCTCAGTCCCAGGCCGCAGCACTTCTGACCTCCAACAGAACCAGCAGCTTCTCCCGTGTGAGCTGTTCTTTCTGCTCTCCAAATGTTCAGACGTCTTTGATGCAGTAATCAGGATTCAGGCTGCACTCTCTATCGTCAGGAGATCACTCTTTGTATTGTCAGATTATTAGAAGATTAATATTGTAAAGGGTCTGGGGCAATTACCACTTGTTTTCAGCCATGATTCACTCTTCATCTCGTGATGCTGCGGCTCTGCTGGGACCTGCTTGTTTTATTGCTTTCATTACTTTTGCATGCTGTTTTTCTGCACCACTTCATTCTGTTAACTTATGATCTCATTTGTTTGGCATATTCCACTGTGCTGTGGATGTCAGCGTGCGCCTGCTTCTGTTTTGACAGAATGTTGTATAAAGACAGAACAGAATATGGGCCCCAGACGTGGTTAATAGGTACACATTTATTTTGTTTGAATTTAAGGAGAGACAGAGCAGGTGAGTGTTTCATCATGTTCTCATAGAAAAATTAGACTTTTTATCTGCAAAAAAGCCAAAAGAGAAACACAGACAGAGCTAAATTAAAATATATGAGTTTATTTTGTTGATATTTTAGATACAAATGTTTCCTAAAGGTGAAAACCCTGCAAACACCATTTAGGCCTTGTCCACATCAAGCTCAGGCGTTTCAGAAAAAAATTTAGACCTAAACCACACACCATCTACACGAAGCAGGAGAACGAATATTTCTGAAACCAGGTCCCAGAGTGAAAAGATTTCTCTGATGAGCATGCCCTCAGTTACTCTGCAGATGTACTGACCTCGTAGAAGTCTCATTGCTTCATAAACCACAGAAGACAGGGAAAAATAAATAAATCCACTACAATCTCTATACATTTTTTTAAGCTTTGTCAAACTATTCCAAAGACATCTGAAGCATAAATCTACTTTTTGTGTCTCTTCCGTAGATTTTAGATCCACGTTGTTTTTTCTTTAAAATAATTCTCCACTAAGTATCTGTTTACATTCAGTAACTTTTCTGCGCTTGGGACAAGGACTCTCAACCCTCCTTGCCCCAAGTGGAGCAGTTCAAGAATCTGTTTGTCTTGTTCACGAGTGAGTGAGTGAGGGACGGATGGAGCGTGAGGTTGACAGGCAGATCGGTGCAGCATCAGCAGTGATGCGGTCACTGTATTGGACCGTTGTGGTGAAGAAGGAGCTGAGTCGAAAGACAAAACTCTCGATTTACCGATCAATCTACATTCCAGCTCTCACCTATGGCCATGAGCTACAAGAGGTCGAAATGAGTTTCCTCCACAGGGTGGCTGGGCGCTCCTAAGGTAAGGTATACTTATGTCCCGTAGGGAATTGTCCTCTGCATTTGACCCATCCTTCAATGCCTCTGGGGCATCTCCTCAGGAGCAGTGATCGCGCAGTGCAGCGCTCGGGGACCCATCTCCAGATGTTGTTGCAGGCTTGGTCAGGACTACCGTAGCTGGAGGATATTACCCTAACGTGCATGTTATTGATATTCAGGTGACTAGCTCAGTCACACACTAGAAATGCAGAGTAGAGATGTTGCTCCTCAACGTCGTGAAGAGCCAGCCCAGGTGGCTCGGGCATCTGTTTCGGATGCCTCCTGGACTCCTACCGATGGGATGGGCTTGTCCCATCGGTAAGAGACCTCGAGGAAGAGCTGGAGGAAGTGTGTGTGGACAGGGGAAGTCTGGGCCTCCCTGCTCCGACTGCTGCCTCCGCGACTCGACTCCAGATGAAGCAGAAGAAAATAGGGAGTTATTGTGCATGCTCAATGTCAAGTCTTTCTCTAGTTTTGTGACTATCAGTCACTTGATCAGGCTGGTTTACTGATTCACGTGGACGCTCACAAATCCTTAAACAGCTTCATGTTTATGCAACTTGTTTTTAAAATGATCATTTTTTTTTTTGTGACAAGACTTAGTTTTTAAATCTGACAACTTCCTCTCCTAAATCTTCAAAACATGGTTAGTATCAACGTGCATTCATTTTTGGTTTTAAATATAGCTCAATAACCTTTTTTTTTCTTACAAAGAGCAGAGTGAAACAGGAGTGGACACTCAAGCACAGCCAATCAGAGCACTTCTTTATTATTCAAATCAAACAGGACTCAGTGGTCTTGTTTTTTCACAAAGAGCTTCAGGTGTCATATACTTTTTAATGGAAAGCACAAAGTTTACAAATTTACAACTAAGAGTTACGTAACCCGTATAATTCCTTTAGTAAAAAATCTTGAGTCCAAAACTGTAAAGTTTGTTGTTGTAGATGAATTGCCTTTGAGAAATCAGCTTTTAAAGTTACAGTATTCCACAAAACGTTATGAATGAAATGGATTAAATGCAATATTACAAAGTCGTTGGGAGCAAATTGGAAAACTGTGTTGTTTCCTTATGAAAGCCTGTATACTGAGAGAGCAAACTGACTTCTAAACAGAACATGGGGAAATAGACTTTTGCCTGTAGTAGATTCTTGTTCCAACTGTAAGACTTCATCAGACAACACAAAGCTGCATCTGGTCCACTTTTGTCTGCTGTGTAAAAATGGTCCTGGATTCCTGAAGTAGTTTTCTGTGACAAAACAGCTGAAGGTTTTGACGTTTTTACAGTTTGTCAAATGAGCTTGTTTGTCCTGGAGATGACTTACAGATGTGAAAATCCAAGACGAAACCAGAAGCCTTGTATTTTCTTCTTTCAATAATCTAATCTGGGACATGATCAGCTCTGTTGCACTTCTTCTTGTCCAGCTGTCATGTTTGGATAATGACATTTGCTTTTGGCCTGCAGTGATTGGTACCTGCTGCTGCCTGAAGGCCTCGGGCTGAACAGGAAATGGAAACCTTCTGGGAGCGTTTAAGTGGTTTCATGCAAACTTTAGTTCCACGTGACTGGATTAGACTGAGAGATCCATCAGAGAATCACTGTTTACATAGGCTCTCCTGCTTTTAGACAAACACTATCTGTTTTACAATCCCTCAGTGCAGTGTAAATGTCCTGTACCAGTTTGTTATCAGAGATCTCAGAAGAACACATTTCCCCGCTTGTACACTTAATATAATTCTTATCAGACTCAATATGAATGTTTTTTCTTCTACAAGCCTGCTGTACTCTTGTTACCAGAACTACTACTTCATTCTGGTCTGGACTGGGGGTTCTGATTCTGATTGACTGAGAACAAGCTCTGCTTAAAAGAACATAACAAATCTGCCCAAATTGTAAAAATAGATAGATTTTTTTGTTTATCAACCAGCGCGCAGAGGCCGTCGCTCACAGAAACAAACAGTGGAAAGAAGTTGAAAAAGCTTTGTTTCAGCTAACTACAGTAACTACACAGTTAATCACTGTGAAAAACAAAAGTTCTGCTGCTAAATCAACATTTGTGAATGAAAATCAACCCTACTGCCCTTAAAAGTTACATTCAGGTGAAAAACTGTGAGCTCAAGCTTAGGAGACAGATTGCCGTCAGACCTGATCCAAACAGCTGCTCTGTCTCGTTGTTTTATTCAAAGAAGTTTCCACAACTAACAGCGGGTCTTTCTGGCATGCGGAAAATTCCTCTATAAGCAGGAGGCCTGAATAACATTAGGTTTAGCAGATTTGGGGTTTTGTCAGTGTTAGAAATATTTTCTATGTGTGTTTGGATAATTTGTAATCATTCCAATGATTCAGAACTAGGTTAACTGTCACAGGGCTGATCGCAACAAGGACTCTAACTTGATGCTGTGGTCACCGAGTTTCTACATTGGGATGAGATCACCAAGGGAAGTAACAGTGACAACCACAAATGGCATGAACCAAAGACTGAAAGACCAATCAACTTAAAGATGCCTAAAGAGGAAAGGAGAAACTTTAGATGAGAATAAAAGAGAGACTTTGAACACGCAGGTGGAGCATACGAGCATGACGACGTGGATGTCGACGCAGAAGAGAGAAGAAGGACAACAACAAGATAGAGGGCTTAGATTACGATATATGCTTTTGTAATTTGTGTTTTCCTTTTGAATTCAAAGTAAATCTATCCAGGGTGGACTCTTTTGAGTCTTGGTTATTTTTTTAAACAAGGATTATAGTCCGGGGATACATTTCTCCAATAACGTCAATTCAAGTAATTTTAGTAAAAATTGTTTTAGTGATTTGTAATAATTAGGTGGAGCTCACTAGAAGTATATTATTAGCAATTTCATTATAAACTAAGCTGATTCATCCTAACTATAAGTGTAAATAATCGGGTTTCCATTTTTTAAATAGAAATTAATGGTTTTTTTTATCAGATGGTGGAGAAATTTAGTAAATTAAGAAAAAGAGGAAAAGCTCACAGATGGGCCCACTATGAGGGATAGAAAACCATAAAATAAGAAATGATCAACTTAGTTTGTGCCAGTCAGAGACTTTTGAAATGAGTTGTGAGTGATTTGTGAGACAGAAGTCTTTCTGTCGGTTCCGTTTGTCTTCACAAGTGTTTGTC
Source organism: Mugilogobius chulae (assembly GCA_038363315.1). Classification (NCBI taxonomy): domain Eukaryota; kingdom Metazoa; phylum Chordata; class Actinopteri; order Gobiiformes; family Gobiidae; genus Mugilogobius; species Mugilogobius chulae. The sequence continues at coordinate 23,681,269 of CM076407.1, forward strand.
CCACATGGAGGTTCTCTAAAAGAACATTAGCAGGAGAGGGTTTTGTTTCTCTGCAGTAACCATGTAAGCTTCTCTAAGCTGCCAAGGATTCCTCCTCACAGTCTGTCAGAAGCTTCGCCTTGGCCTCGCCGTATTGAGCCATTCATTAGAAAGTCCCTGACTTAAAAGAAAGAGGAGAGACAGCATTGTTCAAGGCAGCTCAGCATGACGCCAATTATACAGTGAGAACAAGAACACGTCGTAATCTCATGTACTTCAGTCACTGTCAGCCACAGAATACAGCTGTCATATGAAAACACATCTTTGAACATTCAAATCCTTCATTGAGGTTAAATGGAGATTTTAAAAATGGAAGCAAACCACAGGCTCTTTTTGTGCCACACTCACGTATAATCACTGTAGAAGAGCTGCTTTCACCACAGCGTTCAAGTCGTTTTGTTGTCAAAAATTGCACTCGATAAAGAAGAAAAAAAAGTCTCAGTACCAATACCATTTCCAATGCCACGTTGAGTATAAATATAAATCTAGTTTTCAGTTTAATTAATCTCACTGTGTGGTCTTAAAGTGGATAAATCTGGAGAACCACTCCAAGAACTATAATTACTCACTTAAACGTCTGTATACATTGGACAAGATCTGAAAACTCTTTTATTACTTTTTCAAACCAAGTTTAATTTATTTATTTTTAAATCAAGATGGATGAGCTAAAATCAAAAGCACATTTCATCTGCTCTGGTTCATCTGAGCGATTCACTGTGGAAGTGTAACTGTGCTTTACAAACCCATTTGTTTCTTCCTCAAAGGTCCATCATGCAACTTTTTTATTTCATCTGTGCAGCACTGTTTTTACTTACAGAGAGATTGCATAGCCATAAATACTTTGTGACACCTGGGACAAAGACCACAGCGGCAGAGCACGTACTCACCACTGTCCATGTGACGTGTAAAGCATCACTAAAGAAGATGGCCACTGCTTTGCATGTTGCGAGTTAGCCTTTAGCAGTTAGCTCATGAGAAGCGCTGGCCCACTCTGACCAATCAGAGCGAGAGTTTGCTAGAGCAAGCAGGGCTCAGCCAAAGAATAAAAACTATTTTAGCAAAACTGAAAGCATTTGAACTGGAAAAAGTTTATGATCTGAAACTAAGTAAGTTACCACAAAATTAGACCATTTTAAAATCTGTAGTGTGAGTTGAGCATCAACATATGTTTACATTATGCACAATGGAGAAAAAAATCTTTCTGGATTGTGGGGGATCCATGTTGTGTGTATCACTCACTTGTACAAAACATTTAGTTCCATTATTCAAACACATATTACTGTTGTTGATTTCCAAAAATGCAACATATTTCTGGATTCGGGTCATTTTGTAATCACTTCCCTCAGGACAGTTCAGTGTCTGACATGTCATCCAATTCCATTCAAGTCAAACAAACATCTTAACTTTCACCTCCAAACTCGTGTGAGCCTCAGTGAATCCAGCAGCTCACCCAAATAAGTGATCTTTCTCATATTTATATCTTTCCCGGTGGTATAAGAGGCGCGTTTGTTCTGATTACTGTCTTGGATAAAACTTCTAGCACAACTTCCTGACATCCTGATTGTTCTGACGCTGCTGCGCACAGAGGGTGGAGTTCAGACGAGTCGAGATCTGTGGCACCCCAGACACCAGCGCACACCTCTGCCTTTACCAAAGTCTACAAAGAGCGCCGAAGCCTTTTAACAAGTGGCACAGCACAAAGTCTGTTTTTTAAGCGGGTGCTAGCGTACGACTTGTTCCGACAGAGCGGTGCGTGGGTGAAACATCGGTCTCCCTCCTCCTCTGCTCCGCTCGCTGACGACTCGTGACAGCTCGGCACAAAAAGCCCTTTTCTGATGTGGAAGTGCGGGGAGCTTGTCGACGGAGGAGGGTGAGGTCTGCGTGTGCGTCAGGGCGAACGTCGACTGAAGAATGAGAGAGTGACAGGTGGTGGGCCGGGGGCGGGCTAAGAACAGCTGACTCCTGTCGTGATTGGTCACTCAGTCCAATCAGATCAGAGCAATAACGTCACAATCAAATGAAGCTTTGCTCAGTCAGCTGGAGCTTATAATAATGACATTGGGACGATTCTGCTTTGACAAGATTAATTCTTGTCTTCATTCTTCACGATTTCAGTAGTACTGTATTTTGATTTTGTTAAGCAGTTGTGTTTTAGCACAAAAAAAGCTTTGCTGAATTGCATCACAATTTTGAATTTGTGTGCTTGTCTTTGAATTCGAAAGGACATGCTCTGACCAGGAGTCACCAACCGTCGATCGCAATCTACGAGTCGATCTGTGAGACAGTGGGTGTCGATCACAAAGCCCGCTGGTTTACACGAACTTAACTGCAAGCTACACGCAAACACCTCACGCTGCATACAGTCGAAGTACACGCGCTATATAACGTATATGGTCAAAGTACACGCAAATTACACACGCAAATCGAAGTCGAACTACATGGACGACGTACAGCACGGAATACAAGCGATGAGAATTCTCCACTGTCGGCTCGTTGGAGCGCACAGTGTCCGCACAACGCAAGCCGACAGCGCGGCTCCTGAACACACGCGCTTCAACAGAGGGAGAGCAGAATTAGGAGCAGGAGGGGAAAAGAAAGAGAAGAGAAGAAAGAGAAGAGACTTGGTAGTGCTGCAGAATCCGACTGCTCACCTGGGTTGTCCAATACAGCCGCTTGTTTGTTGTTGATGTGAGTCAAAAGAAAGCTAACTTTCTCAAGCCCCCCCTCACTGTTACCATGGTAATCCCAATCACTCATTATACAGTGATTTGAAGCGCTACAAGTGAGGTGATGACATCTTCAACTCTATCACAACTTTTTTGTAGCCACAATAATTTATTTTTTAAATATGCCACTGTGTTCATTGTAGGATAATATACTTACATTTTGATGAAATATTATTACTATAACATTACATAAAGTCTATAGGAAACAGTGTTTAATATAGTCTAAAAATCTAAAGTTTCACATCGGTAATTAAAAACAAAATGTATTTTCATAGATCTTCAGGCTGTGCTCCGTCTAAAAGTAGCTCCGGTTGGAAAAGGTTAGTGACCACTGCTCTGGACAATTATTAATGTGCTTGTTTACTAATAATCTGCTTTGACATGTTTGATCAATCGCTGTTTCTGAATGTTTATTGTTTTATTAATGTTTTTATTTTTTCTGCTATTCATGTTCGCTAAATTAACAATCTCGAGAAGTCCTCAACGACGACTGTTGTTGTGATTTTGGGCTATACAAAAACAAAATGATTTGATTTGAATTTGCGATCGTGTTTTTAAATTCCTTGCGCAAGTTAAAATTTGATGCATGTTGTTTTGTTTTTTTTGGGTGTGTGTTTTTCAATTTGCATCAGTGTTTTTGTGTTTTTTTTTATTTCTTTCTTTTTTTTGGCATTTCTGAATATGTGTTTCTGAATTTGTGTTTTTGAAATTGCGGGTGTGATTTTAAATTTGAATGCAAATGTTTACATTTTTGAATTTTGTTTTGATCTAGGTGGTTCTTGGGAAGCCAACTCTTTTTCTTTTCTGGTGTAAAAGGTCTTAGAACCACTGGGACAGACTGTTGTTGAGTTGTGACCCAAAAACAAAAGAGAAGAGAAACAAACAGGCAACATATCCACATTAAACATGCAACTCTTGTTCTTCTTCAAGCTTCCAACCCTGTGTGCGACCTGTGTGTCTGCTGTTTGCCGACATGTGAGGCTGTTTGTCGACATGTGAGGCCTGTGCTGGTGCTTTTTGCTGGAGTGTGTCATTGGGAACATGGAGCTGCCAGAGCCGGAGCTGAGAGCGCTTGAACCTCTCTCAAAGTGTGGTCCCAGCAGTCTGCTCCTGCCAGATTGGCCCGAGCAGAACAAGTCAAAGAAGAGACCAAGAGAGAGAGAGAGAGAGCTTTGTACTGTGTGTGTGATTCAGTCCTGTCTCGTCTTGGACTCTCCACTGCCGAGCTGTTCCAGGAGGAAGCGTGTCCATGTCGCCTGTGTTTGGGGGCAGTTGTAATATCACACAAAACATCTGTCCTGTTGTGCTGAAGGAGAACCATGTGCAAAGCCGTGGACTTGGCAGGGCCACACAGGCTGCATGTGTCGGCTCCAATGGGAGCATTTATTGCTTCATAAATCTTTCTTTGAACAAAAGCAGGACTTGGATGCAGGACCCAAAGCGGGATGTGTATTTCATGTTCCAATTGAGGAGGCTACAGATCACCTGGTCTTAAAAAATCTGGACCCATACCCAAACATCCCAACATTATAAAATGTATTTGTTCTTACTGGTTTAATTTGAGTTATAGGACTAGCTTAGACCTGGTTGACATGTGACTAAGCCGTCTTTCTAATCTCGCTTTCAGTTTGTTGAGAAACGCATGAAGGTGATTTTTTTTTTTTTACTTTTTCCCACAAAAATATAATATAGCAAGCTATTTTTGTAAAGTCAAAACACATCCACATCTGTTTATGTTTATTTGACACCATATACAAAAGTGGCGTTGTGTCGTGCATCCAGAGCCAAAACCTGCCAAAAATATAAATAGCACTCTGTGACAAATTACACGCCCGTTTTTTCTGGCGTGGTCTGGACACGTGATGTGGTTGAAGACAAACGGGAGGTTTTTTGGGGGTTAATGGCTAAGTTTAGGTCTGAAGTTGCAAAAATGGGTACGTTCAGATCTGAGGCTTGCAGTTAAAGGATTGTGTTGGTCTTCATGAATAATAACACATCTTAACATTCACCATTGAAATAAACTGGGACAGAAACACATGAAATACAAACGCAAAAAAATAGAAATGGCGTTCATGTGACTCGCTGTTTACAATTGCGTGGTATTGACACGCTTATCTGTGAGAACAGGCTGGTGTGACAGATTATGAATTTTCAAGTTTTGCCTTAGTTTGGTGCTGGTTTAGTTTTGCCTTAGTTTGGAGCTTTATAAATCTAATAAAGCATTGAATTTATACCTTCTTTCTAGCTCTTTTCATAGCACTCAAAGACTCTTCACATTTTGTATTATTCATTCACTCCACACTCAGTAGTGGTAAGCTGCAGCAGAGCCTGATCTCACAAGAAAGCGTACATTTACCTCGCCATTGCACAATATGTAAATGAGGTATGATTAGCACGAGTTCACAGCTGTCCTGTGTAATTATAGTACGTATCACAGTCCCCGTTCATTTCAATGGTGGTTGTTTAGACGTGTTCTTATTTATGAATATTAATGAAATTCTGATTCTAATCTTAACCTGCCTCAAGCACAAGACCAAATCTTACCAATTTTAGTAACTTTATGCCTGAACTTACCGGTTTCACTTGAAGTAAACATCCCCACGTGGCTGCAACCAAAACTCGTCCTATTTTGACGCTGTGAAATGTCGTGTCATTTTTACGCTTTTTCATATCGTGCTAAGTGCACGGCGTAACATAAGTACTAAAACTAGCTGTGAAGTCGTGGTCAAAATACGCTGTTTTTGTGTCGTGGTAAAAGTACGCCATCTAGTGAGACTGTTGGGCAGACAGGCTGCCATTTTGCGCCATCAGCTCCTCTAACCACCAACAACCATTCACACTCACACTCGATCCAGACTAGGGTTATCGGTGAAGTGTCTTACCCAAAAACACAATGACATTTTCCTCTAGTCGTCCCATTGTGGCACCTGATGTTCAGTGAAATCTTAAATATAATCATGGTCACTAACTGTGAAAGGACTTTAATAATATTGGCTTTCAATCTATAGAACTTGATGAAATCATAAATCAGGTTGTGACAAGAGGCTGCTTTCCTAACTGTGACAAATTTACAAAAAATATCTGGCAATGTCTGAGGTGATACATCCATTAGCATTTGTTGTATAAAAGCAAGATTCATTTTAGCTTCTCTACCTGGCCTGAAGAAAGTGAACACAACCTATAATATTTAGATCCAGCACTAACACTCTGGACATGGATTTTTTCAGACACGTCCTTGTTTCTGTGGTTAAAATCTTCTTAAAAGTCCATTATATTCCGGGTAATCAGCGACTCATTTAAAATCCAGCTGTACATTTGAACAGAGCCGTTTGTTGTACACAAATGTCAACACCACCGCTGATTAAGACTGATTAAGACTGTTCTAATTTGAACAGCTCAGGCCGATTCACTTTCAGATTTGTGTACAGTACATTCATAAACAGAATGGCTGCCAGTGCATATGGGTCATCACCATATTCTGAGTACGAAGACAAGGAGCTGAAATGATCATGTAGTTGTTGTTCCGTCTTTGGTCCTGCACCTGTGTGTCCATATATCTGTCTGCTCCTGATGCTCTGTTTATTGGCTGTTGTAGTGGCAGTAATGTTTTATGGTTACTATATCACAACAGAGATGAGGAGCGCAGTGAAATCCAAAACTCCCTGAAATGAAAAAGAACCAAATTATAGCCTAAAGCCGACTGCACACTGGAGGAGTTTAAAATCTTAAAAGTGTGAAAAAAGCGCTGGGATTCATGAGGATATTTTAAGGTGATTGTTTCTCTCTCAGTCGCATCATGTCGCAGGAAGGACGGAGAGACCTGAAACATGCAGCGCTCTGTAGCTATTCAACAGAACATGAAAACTAAATGTGTTGATTACTCTAAAGTGACACAACACCAATGAAAGACTAAACCTGGATTCCATTGATCAGAGAGACAGGACAAGCGTTGAGCTCCTAATTTCATGTGTTGAAGCAATGCAAGGGCCCTAAACACCCCAAAGCATGTTGGGCTTTTTGGGGGGACAAAGACACTTTTACGCCCGACAAGCTTTTCTGCATTCCTGCTTTTTGCAAAGGCTTGTTTTGCTCGTAGGCAGATCAGGTTGAGAGTGAGACAGTCTGGAGGGGAGAGATTGAGGCTTCCCGTGTCAGGGTTGCCAGATTTTCAGAGCAACAAGCCTTTACAAAAAGCCCCAAAACAAGCAACCTTTCGATAAAAAAAAGTTATTAAAAGACTTCAGTAACAGTCCTTTCCTCCTGATGTGAGCAGAGCAGCGTCACTACCACACAGGAAAGCAATGTTGATTGGTGGATGTCGGCGTTCAGTGTTGCAAGGTCAGCTTTCTCCAACTCGGGCGTTTACTCAGTAAAGGCCCGAACAAGCCGGTTTCGACACAAAAATTAGCTAGACGCCTCAAGATGCAGGTTTACATTGACTTAACCATGTAAACTGAATGCATTTGACGCCTCCAACATTGTCCAGCTGAACGCAGTATTTGAAGTAAAAGAGCTGCAGACTTTATGTGGATGTAATGAGATGATTTGAGAAGTGTCTACATTTTAAGAGACACGGTCACAAGGCAGAGAAACTGGGAAAGTCTGTAAAGGTCCTCAAGCAATGTTGGAACTTGGATGAAAAGTCCTAATAATGCGCACTGACATATAATCTCTGATGTACGTTCTGACTCGATCTACATCAAATGCATGATGCAGCGCACAGATGCAGCAGTAGGATCAGGAATCATTCTTAATCAGAGGTGGCAAAGTATGAAGTTCTGAAGTATAAAAGTAATGTGTGTAAGATTACTTAAGTAAAAAAAGTAAAAAGTATCACACTGCCAAAAGTTATTCTCTACTCTCATTTAAAACTACATTTGGCAGCTTATTTAATTTTTTCAAGACATTCATGATGTTTGAGATTTGAGCTTGCAATGATTTCATTAGCAAATCATTTGGCTTGAAATAAGAACAAATTTATTGAAAAACACATCAAAACAAGTTTTATAATCGAGTACATCAAGGAAAATCATCTTAACCAGAAGAAATACCATTTATAAAGATTTAAAATCCAGATCTTAACACATTTGTTGGAGATGTGGGCCTTCCAGTGAATTATTTATGATTATTGTGACTTTTATCTTGTGATAAATATGTAATTGTTAGAAATTTCAACATTTTTGGCACTTTTCAATTGTTAATTTGTCACAGAACTCTGATACAAGACAGCAGCTCTGGAGTGATAAATAAAATAATAATAATAAATAAAAAAATATATAAATTAAATAATAACCGGTAATGGGCTCATAAAGTAACTCGCTTGTTTTAAAAAAGTAGAAAGTACAGATACTTCTTGAAAAATGTAATGTACACGTAAAGAGTCACCAGTATTTGGCGCACGGTGGCAGAGCGGATAGCGCTCTGGCCTCACAGCAAGAAAGTCGCGGGTTCGATTCCCGCTCAGGCCCGGACCTTTCTGTGTGGAGTTTGCATGTTCCTCTCCGTGTCTGGGTGGTTTCCTCCGGGCACTCCGGTTTCCCCACCAACTGATAACATACATGTTAGGGAACACTTGGTGATAGTCGGAGGTTGAGGCGCCAGGTGTTAGGTGAATCGCCTCTGCTGAGTTGCCCCAGGGCAACTCAGTTACTTACTGTCACTGAGTGGGGAGGGGAGGGTTCAACTCACTGTGAAGCGCTTTGTGACTCTGTGTCTGTGAAATGCGCTATACAAATAAAGATTACTTACAGTATTTGTAATACTCCAGTAAAGTACAGATACTCTAGAAAACTAATTAAGTACAGGACTGGAGTAAAAATTCTTAGTTCATTGCCATCTCTGTTCTTAATAAAACTTTGAGTATACAAATGATGACAGAAGTCAGATATTAAAAGGTCAAAAATAAAAAAAAAATAAAATAGATTTTACACAACCATTCTCCTTTAATAGCAGACCAAAACTCGTGTACTAGGCTTTACTCAGACAAATGATTCTATGTGTTTGGGACAACATACAAAGTAAAAAGTTGGAAGCCAGTGTCATACATTACCACCAGCTCAAGTCAAATGTATTTTTAACACCAGTCTTGTTTTGTTCAGCACATACTAAAAAACCAAGGTCCCAGTTTAAGATGAAACCATTGTCCTGTGTGCGCTGGGTCATTCTGAAGGTTTGGGTTGTAACATTCATGAGGCGTTTCTTCACCACAGCTGTGAGTTTGTCCTTCATGGTCCCAAGTCTACCTCTCTAATATTCATACAGCTGCACAGGGATGTTTAGTTCACTCAAAAAATAAACAAACAATAATAATAAAACAATGAAAAACATGAACCATTTCATCCTCAATACAATAAACTGCTGTTTTCTTCTAGAGGACAGAGATGAGACACTTTTGAAAGGACTCAATGTACAGGTTGACATATAACAAGATTTATTTTATAAGTATTTATATTTCTCACGATGTCTCTGGGTGGAGTTTGCATGTTCTGCCTGTGTCTCTGTGGGTTCTTCCTCACACCTCCAGCAACACGCATGTGCAGGTCAAATGAATGAGAGAGGGAATGATTTGTCTGTGTCTGTGTCTGCGTGTGTGTGTGTGTTAACCCTGCCATGTGCTGGTCACTGTGTGTTTCCCCGCCAAAGGCCCAAAGTCACTAAGATATGCTCCAGTCAACCACCACTAAACATGGACAATATATTACATTTTACATAATATCATGAATGTTGTTTTCAAGATACCTAAAACATGCTACAAAAGAGTCAATAAAAATACAAAATACAGTATAGCTATGGGACGAGACAGAATGTTCCCGAGACGAACCACGAGATTGGGGCTACAAGATAGAGACACGGTGGCACAGCGGTTAGCGCTCTGGCTCATAGCAAGAAGGTCCTGGGTTCGACTCCCGGCCGCCCGGGGCCTTTCTATGTGGAGTTTGCATGTTCTCCCCGTGTCTGCGTAGGTTTCCTCCGGGTACTCGGTTTCCTCCTACAACTAAAAACATGTCCATTAATGCCTCCCCTGACCCTTCCCCAGGGCTCCCTGTAAAAGAATTCTGAATCTCAGTGGGACTTCCCTGGTAAATAAAGGTCAATTAAGACATGGTTTTAATAATTCGCATTATTGAGAGTTTTAACAAAGCAAATTGCAAAATGAAGTTAGTATTATTTATATTTGATTTACATTTAATAAGCTCCACCCCCTTTCTCTTCCCCCTCAGCTGCTGCAGACAGACGCTCACAGAGAAGAAGGAGCACGTCTGTCCTACTTTTTACCAGGTTATAATGCAGTGGAGTCAAATATCTCTTTGTGGATCCATTTTAAATTGTGTTTAAGTGTGAAAAACATTGCTATGTCCGTGACCCGCGTGTATTTGACTGTATGTTTTGCGCAAATTTTTGCAATGTTTAGGACTCCGTTAATATTTGTCATATCAATACGAAATATAACTGAGCAGACAGAGTTTAGACTGTTTTCTGTCTGATTATGTCTCTACAGGTCTATATGTGGAAGAACTTTTACTACAGCTGCTCAAAGACAACAACTGAACCCTTTATATTTGCACAGTATCTTGATCTCGTCCCTAAATACTGTAGCTTTGAAACTTTTAATTAAAGCTATAAATATAATGTGCATGCACTTTCGTGAATAATTCTAACATTATCTGACAAAGGTTTGTGTTTGTGACATCAAAATTATCTGTTGTCAAAAATACAGTTAATAAAGAAGTAATTTATAATGTTTAAGGCTTCATTCACAATACAAACCGAACCGGGCTCGGCTCGATTGGAAACATTGAATTATCTTTCTCCAAACTGGCTCGGTTCACGTTCACAATACACTTTTTTACCAGCGCAGTAGAGACACATCTGCCTTTGGCCTGTAGAGGTGCTGTGACATAAACACATTATGCAGCAGCAAAGAAGACACGGTTAACTGTGGCTACAGCAACTTACATCAGAAAACACATTGCTTGACTTTATATTTGTGTTTTTATGGATCTATCCCACAACTTCTCTCAGATTAACAGGACCAGAGTGAGTGACAGATGAAGTGTCGAAGCGGCGAAAACGTGGACTTTCACTTTAGAAGACGAGAGAGGAGGGCTAGGCATTTCGTTCCAAATGCCGAGAGTAAAACATAACAGAAAGTTCATCTGTTTGAGTAAATCTGACTCTGAAAGGTGTGTCATCTACTCATTTAGCTGTGTAACCAAATATACATGAATATCGACCATTTCCCCACAGTAATGTGAGCTGTAGTGTTACTTTCTGTCTTCCCTTAAGAGTTATAACTTTGTTATTTTTATAAATAATGCGAGAAAACTGACATACGGTCATGTGATCATAATTAATTATACCTGAATCATCAACCAAACCTCTCCTGTTACTTTCATGTGTTTTTGGTATTATTTGTCTCATTATCGATCTACACATGCTGTTTGTTGTGATTCTGAGCCTCACGTGCGTCTGTCTGGATCACGTCACTGTTCTCTTCCTGGTTTTGTTTCGCTCTCGGTCTCTTTGCTCCACAAAACAAACGAACCGCTCCAGAGCTCGATTCAACCGAGCCGAGACCACCTCTCCAACCGAACCAGATTTTGAGATTTTGGACTGGATCAGAGTTCGTTTGCGTGTTCACAATTACCCAATCGAACCGAACTATCCAGACAAACGAATCCTGATCCCAATCAAAAGTGTCTGGTGAGTGCACCCTAAAAGTACCAGTAGTGCATTTGTTTATTTTACTTGCACTGCCAAAGTTAATGGGTCTAGTCAAGTAGAAATCACCAGACTGAAAATTATACAACCTTTTCAGTCATTTATTGCAAACTGAAATGGTAAAGTTGTTTTTTGTCTGTCATCAGATTCTGTAATGTGAACGCAACTTATTAAATCTGAACAAAAAGTTTAAAGACATGTTTTCACCTGTTTCTTTTGACATACTGTATTACCATCTGAATATTTTTTTATCTGGCCAAGATAATCTTTCTTTTTGTCAATATCACCCAAAATGCAACAAGCAGTACAAAATAAAAAATTCAGGTTAAACTGGACCGATAAACATTCCCCTTCACCCTACTACATAAAACATTCCTCACATATGGATCCTGATGGACTTGTGGGTAATATCGATGTCTGGAGGAGTATCCATAATGAATTCTGACAGGTAAAAATCCCCAAATAGCCTCTCGAAGGAGGTTGAGAAGGTGAATGAGCTCCACTGGGGAGGCAGCAGCTGTTGTCCAGGGTCACTTTGTGCACAGCCCCCAGTGTCCCGCTGACCTCAGGCAAACGCACATCACACTTCAGACGCTGTTTACACTCAGGCCGAGCAAACACGCTGCACTTTGAGTAGAATCAGGTCTGCAGAGTCTTTAACTAAACTCTTCAAATGTAAGGCAGAGAAAAAGTTAGACAGTCTGAAAGAACAGTGACAAAAATGTATAGAACATGGCAAAACAGAAGAGACTTATCATGCGTGAAACTTATTAACTTTGCTTCTTTAAATCAGTGAGCCTATACTTTTATTGGCGTCAATGGTTTTCTGTTAATTGTAATAAGTGCGTGTGACAGGTTTGTATGACTTAATTCACTTAATTTGGTTGTGTTATCAAATCAATTCATTTTTGTATAAGCCAAAATGAGGACTTCCAAGATTGTTAATTTCGCAAACATGAAGGGCAGAAAATAAACCAATAAACATTCAGTAAAACAATAAACATCCAGAAGCAGTGATTGATCAAGCAAGTCCAAACAGATTATTAGTAAACAAACAAATGAATAATTGCCATGAGCACCCCTTGTCCTTAGACCCCCTTTTCAGCAGGAAAAACTAAAAAAAATGGGAAAAATAAAAACCTCGAGGAGAGCCACAGTGAAGAAGAGATTCACTCCCTTGCACACACAGGCTATAGATGTAACTGAGACTACTGCTACGTTCCAGGCAACTGGGAACTGGGATATTTTCCACTTGAAAAATACCAGTTCCCAGTTCTAAGCATTCCAACCTAATCAACTTGTATGTAAACATTATGGCTAATGCTAATCTTTAGGCTAAACAAAAGTAACGGTAAATAACCTGTAACCAATGTCATTTAAACCCCACAAATAAATGTATTGTGGTGATTGTTGAGCTCCTCGACCAGGTCCCAGTTCACAAGTGGGATTTACCAGTTCGAGTGGCATTCCAGCGCATTTTTACAAGTAGCAAGTGGGTAATATCCCAGTTCCTAGTTGCCTGGAACGCACCATAAGATACAGATCTAATTCCAGATATTAAGTTATATATATTCCAGAGTTTAAGTCTGTAGAGCCAGAGTCCATGAGGAAATGACTAATCTAGCAGGACCAGGTCAGGCTAATCCTGGAGAGGGAGGGGTCCGGCATCAGTGGTCCGGCCCTCGTCACTGGAACAGCAGCATCTCTTTTAAACATTTAGGTTGTTTGAGACACTTTGTGCAGAATGCTTCATTGTTCTTAATTCTTAACTTTATTGCTGGGATGTGGAGTGGACGTTTGTCCTGCTGTAAACCGACTGTCTATTAGCAAAGCTGGTTTACAACTCCTCCATTGCTGCCGGCGTTTACATGAGCTTTGGAGAACTGGTTTAAATCAAACTAGGCTGGTGATGGAGTTTGTAAAGCATTTCCTGTCTATGAATGTATCTGTTTGAGAACTATAATATAGCAATGATGTTGTTTAATAAAGCTTCATAAGACACAAATCAGTTTGTTAAGCTCATGGTTTTGCTGGAATCACTTGTTTTAGTTCATTTTATCCATAAAAAAATGCAACTTCTGTCATCTACCGGACGAATATGGCGTTGCGCTCGCTACTAAGGTACTCTTCTGATTTGAAAAGTATTTAACATGTTTTAACTTTTTAGAAAATAAACAAGAGCACAGAGCCTATTCCGTTACTCCCCTCTACTGTGAACAGGAAGTAAAAAATGACTAAACTTTGAATACACTTTAAAAATATTTAGTGAGTTATTAAATATAATGGTCTTAGCACTTTAAGATTGTTTACATAATAGATCAGTTGTCAAAGTGCAAAACCCTGTCTGCCATAAACCTCCTGCTTATGTTTTGTCGCATTAGTGTTATTTATTTTGCTTGTACACATAATTTTCTTCACGAGTGTGAGTGAGACACGGTGATAGCTGCTGCATTAGAACCGTCTCGTATAGAGTTGACTTTCCCTGTATTATCCTGAGTTCTGTTCCGCCGAGGCTGAATAAGCAATAAATCCTGCTTCTTTCCAAATCTCCCAGGACTTGTTCCCGTCTCAGTTATTTATTAAAAACAACGGCGGCTCCTGTTTACTGCTCGTAGACCGAAGAAGCGCGCTGCTGCCGCTGTCACATCTACATTACAAGTGCGACGTGGCTGTTTGAACTGCCTCCGAGGATAAAACTTTATTATCGGCCCGCCGCTCTGAAGTCAGAAGGAAATGACAATCCCTGGACTCTTTTATGTGGAAGCTACTTTGAGCTCACTTCTGAGTCTAGACCAAGCAGGTCCAGGTTGGATACAGAGCTGCGCTAGAAAATGCTTGATGACAGCTGCTAGAAAGGCAGAAGTGTATAGGCACGCACAGCAGATCTAGAGACCAGACTGAAGTCAATGTTTACAGAGACAAAACAGTTACATTTTATGACTAGAGAGACTTAAATTGAGTGAGTCCACATAAGTGCTGATGTCCCTTGACAGTAGTTCTGCTCCTCCACTCTTCCCTGGCTCTGCTGGCTTATATAGAGTCCAGCATAAGTGTTTTTAATCTTCTTCTGAGTCATTTTGACCCGGTTGTGATTTTTGTCTGTCAGTTAAACAAATCAAATCAAATCAAATCAAACTTTATTTATAAAGCGCTTTTCATACATACATGTAACACAAAGTGCTTTACAGTGCATTAAAAACAATCCCACATGCCTCCCACCCCCAATCCCCAGACACCCCACAATAGATAACCCCACCCCTCCCCCTCCCCTCTTCCCATCCACACACACGAACCCACACTCATTTACACAAACACTAAAATACTTTTTGCTACATTTACATACATTGGCTGGGTACAGATGGACCAAAGGCAGCATCATCAGAGGAGCTGTCTTCACCAGAAGCAGAGCCGCCTGCAGCCACAGGACAGTGGCCCAGGGCCCAAAGAAGAGGTGAGGTCAAGACCAAACCTCCAGGGCCCATGAGCCAGAGTCCAACAGCCACAGCCGACCACAGCTCCCGGTGCAGAGGCTCCTCAGAGGAAACACTGGAGAACCTAAATTTGCTAAAAGTGATAAAATAGGTCAAAGATAAATAGGTAAATAAATACATAAATAAAAACGTATGATCAATAGCCAGCCTAAGCCTAAAAAAATAAATAAATAAATGCAAGGTAAAACTAAAGTAATAAATACTAATCAAAAGCTAAGCTAAAAAGATGGGTCTTGAGCCTGCTCTTAAAAACCTGAATGTTCTCTGCGGCCCTGAGGTCCTCCGGCAGACTGTTCCATAGACGGGGGCCGTAAAACTGGAAAGACGCCTCGCCGTGAGTGTGTGTCCTGACTTTGGGAATGACTAGGAGCCTGCTGCCGGAGGAGCGCAGGGTCCGCGAGGGTTCATAAGGTAAAAGCAGTTCTGAAAGATAAGAAGGCCCAAGACCATTAAGACACTTAAAAACCAGTAAAAGAACTTTAAAATCGATCCTAAAACACACAGGGAGCCAATGCAGTGATTTTAAAACCGGTGTAATGTGGTCCCGCCCCCTGGTCTTAGTCAGGACACGAGCTGCTGAATTTTGTAATAATTGTAAACCTGAAATAGACTTTTTGGGAAGACCAGAGAGCAGGGCATTACAATAGTCTATACGACTGGTGATAAAAGCATGCATCAGCGTCTCCGTGTTGGCCCGAGAGAGAATGGGCGGACTCTGGCGATGTTTTTAAGATGGTAAAACCTATTTTTGTGATGTTTTTAATATGTGGGATAAAAGTCAGCTCAGAGTCAAAAATAACGCCCAGGTTTCTGACTTGTAATGATGGATTAAAAGATTGTGTTTGTAATTTGGATAAAAGTTTCTCTCTCTGAGCCTCAGGACCGATGACTAAAACCTCAGTTTTGTCCTGGTTAAGCTGGAGAAAGTTTTCTGCCATCCAGGATTTGATGTCTAAAATGCAGTTAAAAAGAGCATCCATTGGCCTGGTGTCATCAGGAGACATGGAGATGTAAAGCTGTGTATCATCTGCATAACTGTGAAAGTTGATTCCATGTCTCCTGATGACACCACCAAGAGGGAGCATGTACAGGTTAAAAAGTACAGGACCTAAAATGGAACCCTGGGGCACACCACATGTGATTTCATGAACCTGAGAGGAGCAGGTATCTAAACTTACCATAAAAGATCTGTCTGTGAGGTAGGACGTAAACCATTTGTGCACAGTACCAGAGAGGCCAACCAGGTGTTTGAGTCTGTGTAAAAGAATAGTGTGGTCTACTGTATCGAAGGCAGCGCTTAGATCCAGTAGAACCAACACTGTCACCTGTTTAGAATCATAATTTAGTCTAAAATCATTTAAAATCTTTGTTAAGGCTGTCTCGGTACTGTGGTTTACCCTAAAACCAGACTGACATTCTTCAAGAATGTTGTGTGAGTTTAAAAAATAATTAAGCTGAGTAAAAACAAGTTTTTCTAAAATTTTGCTTAAAAATGGTAAGTTAGATACTGGTCTGTAATTGTTAAAATCATTAAAATCCAAATTGCTCTTCTTCAGCAGGGGCCTCACCACTGCAGCTTTAAAAGCAGTAGGAAAGACCCCTGTCTGAAGAGAGCAGTTCATCATGGTTAAAAGCTCGTCTCTAAAAGATTCATAAAATGACTTAAAAAACTGAGTTGGGATGGGATCTAAAAGACAAGTGGTGGGCCTCACTGACGAGAAAACTTTATCAAGCATCTCAGCATTAACCAGGACAAAACTGTCCAGTGTTTCCTCTGGTAAAGATAAACAATCAGATGTGTTAAAAACAATAGTTCGAGTAGATAAAATGTCACATCTGATTTTGTTTATCTTTCCCATGAAGTGGTCTGCAAACTGCTCACAAAGAGCATCGGTGGGAGGAAGTTTGGGACTGTTAAAATCAGGGTTGGTAAGATGGTCAATAGTTGAGAAAAGAATTTTGGGATTGTTTTTATTGTCTGAGATTATTTTGGCAAAATATGCATTTCTTTTGTTTCTGATGGTGGTGTTGTAGGTTTTTAAGTGTTGATTATAAATTTGATAGTTCACTGTTATTTTGTTTTTTCTCCATTTTCTTTCTGCCCTTCTGCAATTTCTTTTTAGTTGTTTTATTTCCTCGTTTTTCCAAGGGACCACCGGTTTGGAGGGGGCCTTTTTTAATTTAAATGGAGCAACTTTATCCAGGGTTTGTTGTAGTCTGCTGTTAAAATCATTCACAATAAAATCACAGGGGGCAGGTAAAATAATTGGAGGAGTGTTTTCTAAGGCTTGAATAAAATTTACAGCCACTTCAGGGGTAAGATGACGCTTCCTCACAGTTCTCACAGAGGTCTCCCACTGAATAAAACCAGTGATATTAAAAAACACACAGAAGTGATCTGACACAGCCAAGTCGACAACAGAGGACACACTCGCAGACAGGCCATGCGTGATGACCAGATCCAAAGTGTGTCCTCTGTTGTGAGTCGGCTGTGTCACGTGCTGGGTAAAATCCATGTAATTAAGAACATTTAAAAACTCAACAGAAGTGGGATCTAAAACGTCAATGTGCAAATTAAAATCACCGGTTAAAATAATCATATTGTAAGAACTATGTAAAATTGCTAAAAATTCTGAAAATTCATTGATAAAAAGACTGCATTTTTTAGGTGGTCTATATATAGTTACAGATAAAATTGGAGGGTTATTAAAAACTACTGCATGGTATTCAAAGCTTTTAAAATTATTAAATAAAATAGGTTTGGTGGCTAGAGTAATTGTGGATATTGAAGCAGTGCCACCTCCCCTTTTACCCTCTCTAGTTGAGAATGCAAAGTTAAAATTATTTGGGGAGGCCTCGTTGAGAACAACCGGTGCATCTGCACCCAGCCAAGTTTCAGTTAAAAATAAGCAATCAAGTTTGTAATTTAAAATCAGGTCATTGACAATAAAAGACTTGTTCAGCAGAGAGCGGACGTTTAAAAGTGCCATGTTTATTGTTGAGAGTGACTGATTAATTTGAGGATTTTTTAATAAATTAGTTTTAGTTGGGTATGTAAGGTTATTGATATTGATTGTGCAACTATAAAACTTGGTGTGCACACGCCGCTCTCTGCTGACAATTACCGGGATTTTGAATGATGAGTCTGTTGGAGTTGACGATGAGGATGATGAGGAGGAGGTTTCTGTGGGGAGCTGTCATGTAGATTCTAATGAGAGGTGAATGTTTTGGGATAGAAGACGGGAACCAAGGTGATTGGGGTGGAGAAGGTCCTTTTTGAATAGTCCGGGTCTCTTGAAAAACAGAAGGAAATTGTCAATGTAGGGAATATGGTGTGCAGTGCAGTGGGATTTGAGCCAGATGTGAAGGAGTCTTAAACGGCTGAATTTGATGTCTCCAAAGCGAGGTGGTGTGAGAGGTCCAGAAACTATACATTGTTTATTTAAGCTGTGGATGGTGGAGATGAGTGAGATGAAATGGTCCTTAAGTGTTTCTGACTGTTGAAGACGAAGATCGTTAGTACCAATGTGAATGACGACTGTTGAGACGGTGGGGTGTTGACGGAGGATGGTGGGGGCGGAGTCTTGAATGTCCTTGACGAGGGCGCCAGGGTGACAGGAGGTGTAGGCGTTTTTCACCCTCACGTGTCTGACCAAGGAGGAGCCGAGTATCAGCACGGAGGGGCCTGGCCTGGGCGCTGCCGCTGAGGCAGGAGTACCTGCAGGGACGTGAGCTGGGTCTCTCCGCTGTGATGTAGAACCACCCGCCGGGGCAGAGCCGCTTTCTCGGTCGCACGATGCGGCCGCGCTCTGCGTGCGCTGGGAGGACGCGGCACAGCCACCCGACCCACGGCGCGCAGTCACACACGACGTGTGCGGGGGCACCGCCGCGGAGCCTCCAGCCAGGGCTGTTGGCGCAGGTGGCGATGAAGAGCGCATCAGCGGAAAGTCAGACAGAGAACCCAGAGAAGGCGGCGGTGATCTGCTGTCTTTGCTCCGCGCCCCAAGATGTTTAGGGGCTGGGGTGAAGCGCGAGTTTCCAGGACGAGTCTGACGGCGGGCTTGAGATGGCTGCTGCTGGGACTGACCTGCTCTCAGCGGAGGAAACTCGCCGTCGTCCAGGACTGTGAATCTGTTCACCAGGGCAATGTCACCGGGAGAAGAGGGACGTGAGCGCCGGTTTTCTTGCGCCCTGCCACCATTTCGGGACTCGACCTTAGTCCACGGGTTCTTTTTATCCTACCACAAGAGAACTTTCTTGTGTGAATCCAGATGTCATTGTGTACAATTAGTGCAAATTTTGAAAAATTATATTAATCATTGCCTCTTATAAGAAAAGTAAAATATCTGCCGTTCTTCCTGGCCACATGATAAAAGCTAAATTATATGGTCAAATTAACTTTTGGCTCATAAAAATGCACCTGATAATACTGACTTTCTTGAATTGTTGGAGTCTCCCTGTGAGGAGGGTCTTGGGACAAACTGCTCTCAGACTGAACTTGGGTGTACACTGAGTGTGAGTTCGGTGCAGGTCAGGACTTAGAAAGTGCGTAGAACCTATGGGCCTGTGTACACTGAGCTCTGAGGACTGCGGATGCAGGTGTGAGAGCCAAAAGAATCTGGGACCAAAAGGTCTGCCAAAAGAATCTGGATGGAGACCTTTTACTCAAACACTGTCGTGGTCTGACTTTCAGTTTATGAGCATTCCCATGGGAGTCAATGTTAATCTACTTTCGATGAATCTGACCCGCATTTGTATCTGATATAACACTATACAAGAAACCCTCACGTGTCCCGACCCGAACCCACCTTGAACCTGGAACACACGGAAGAAAGTTCTGAACACATTTTGGAGACAGACCCTGGATCTGGAAAGATGAGTTTTCTCTGTCCATAGAACTGATATCATCATTCAGCCAAATACTGACATCAACAATTATCCAAAGATAAAGTTAAACTTCAAGAGAATATTTACTTAAATATTTTTTAAGCTACATATTTACCAAAGACTAAAATATAAATGTAAAGATTGCTTTGATCTTAAATATTTTAGAGGATTTTGTCACCTGCAACCTTGTCCTCGTCTCACTTTTTTTGCCAGTTCCTGGGCGGATTGCACCTCCACAGTTACTCCTCAAACAATCACATCCTGCCGTACACAAGGTGACCTCTTGTCTTGTGCCAGATCCTCCAATCATGTCAGTGGTGAACTTAGTCTAGTTAGCAGCTTTTCTTTGCTAAAAGAATTTGAATTTTTACAGCTTCCATGGAACCAGCTTCTCTGTTTCAACATAATTTTTAAAATTTAAAGGTGCATTGCGCAAGTTAAAATGCTCATTATTACGATATATCAAATCACATTGGCACTTGCCTGGATGTGCGTCATGATGTTTTGTAAACTTACTGAGGTTTCCTCTGTAAGCGCAGACAGGCTCATAAATGTGAGTGGCGCTGGTCTTATTCACCCGCGCAAGTCCTCCTTCACCGGATTATTGTCATTATTTGTATTTGTTTCGCGAAAGCTCTCGGTTTTATACAACAGACGAATGTTTTAAAGACTGTTTAATTAAAAAAATAAAAAACTGCCATCTAGCTTCCGAACCCCCGTTACACACGGAAGAATTATCATAACAACTAGCCCACCGTAACGGCATGAGGCAGACTGACAGAGCCGAGGAGCACTTGGACATGTTTTTGAGAAAGAAGAATTGTGCTGGAGATCAATAGGACGTTCATCTAGCGATTATTTTCATTAGAAGGTCAGACTCTTAGGCCTGTAAAAGTACATCCACATTCAGACACAGCTTTAGTGGCTTAGCTGTTTGTCTTGGTAAGGTTTATGTTTTAGTAATAAACTGTCATTAAGCATTTAGTTTATGAGAATGAGTCCTGTAAGGAGCTTGTTTACAGTTTTCTCTCACGCTAAAACAAAGCTTTTCCTCAAACTCTCAATAATCTTTCCTTGTTTAACTTTTGGAGTTTGTAAACTGATCAGTCAGTCAAAAAGAACAAATAAAATTGTCAGCATCTACTTTTTCATACAAATAACTTTGTCTTCTTATCTAAGAAAACATTTAGCAGAAAATAACGATGTGTCAAAAGAATCTTTTAAGCCTAAAATGCGTCTTCAGCTGCTGATTGTAGGGTGGGTGCAGCACCATAAAACACCAAAGATGGTGCCCTTGTTCAAAACCTTTAACACTTACGCAGTGCACCTTTAAATATAAAAATGTGTCTGCTTTTTTGTTCCATTAGTAGTTCATGCTAACATGAGCTTGTTTTTCAAAAGCTGAAATAAGCCCTGTGTACATCTGTCTGTGTGGCCATATTAGGCTTAGTTGCCTTTGGTGCGTCTGTTGACACCATACGACTGCTTTGTGATTGGTCCAGACAGACAAAGACCATTCTGAACTGAGCTTTCTCCAAATGGATTCTCAAGATTTTGTGAAATTTATAAACATTAGAAATCCAGTAGAGCCTTGTTATGTTACAGTATATTAGAATCCATGTTGCAGAGAGCTGATTGTTGAATCTTTTAGCTCAGATTTCATAGTCACTGCTCGTGTTTGTGTCTGAAGTCTTGTTTTGCAGAAGTGATCACATAAACAGTGTTAAAGAGCAGATAATCAGAACAGTGTGCTTGAAGATAGAGCAGGAGTCAGACCTCAACACTGAAACGCTCCCACAAGGTTTTGTTTGTGCTTACTCCATTCAGACAAACTATGATTACTTTTGCTTTTGTTTCCTTCAACGATGACCTTTCAGAAAAGCAGCCGTGAATGCTCTAAGAAAACAGCCTGATAGGAAAGAGTGCCAGACATAGTTTTTCTGCTTTTAGTTTAGTTTATGTTGAGTAGAAATAATGTACGTCTAGGATCGAGCATTTATCAATAAAACAAACATTTTATTTAGCTAAAAAGAGAAGTGGGATGATCTTGACCAGTTTAAAGCCTGGTTTAGTCCGAGTTTATTCCTGCTTAGTCCTAGTCTAGTTTACATCCAGATCTAATCCTGGTCTAATCCTGGTTTAAACCAGTTTTGGATCTGGTACTGTCATGATCCAGACTAGTTTAAAGCCGGGTACAGTCCTGGTTTATTCCTTCTTTAGCCTTAGGGCACACTCACACTAGGGTTTTGTAATCGTGTTGTGCTCAAGCCTGATTGCAGAAAATTCTCCGGCCCGCACACACGCCTGCCCAAACGATCCGAGTCACAGGCCGGTGACGTCATCCTCTAGCACCGTTTGTTTGTCGCGGTGAAGCTTGGATCAAGCGCTGGTGTAGCGGCGAAAAGAAGTCCTGCAGGCTGTTATATCTTTAATATAATGAGGCAGACTTGAGTTTTACTCTGTCAGGCTTTGGATTAATAATCATGTGGAGCAGCAAAAACAACAGAAGACGACAGATTTCACAACTTTTCCCTCCAGTCATGCTGCTAATTCAAGGTAAGCGCATTTCCACGGAGTTTGGCGCAGAGTTTCTTTCTTCTTGTGACAAACATTAGCGGTCACAAGGGGCTTGTAGCTAGAGTCGTGCGTGTGCGTGTACATGAGTAACCGTGCCGAGCTCTGGCCCACCTCCTCCAACCGCGCCAGAGTCAGAACCGTGCCAAGTCTGAGAAGAATCACGCTTTAGGGGTCATCCGGGCCTGGGCACGGTTCAGTTGTGCCACTGTGAGTGCACCTTTAGTCTAGTTTACATCCGGCCTAATCCTGGTTTAAACCAGTTTTAGATGTGGTATAGTCCTGGTTTATTCCTGCTTTAGTCCAAGTTTAGTTTACATCCACGTCTAGTCCTGGTCTAGTATATATAAAAATCTATTATTTTGTATAAAAGTTGATATAGTTAAGAAAATATATACATTTTGGCTCAACTAGATTTTCAAATTGTCTCATCTTAAAACAAGTTTTATTTCCATCTATTGAATTACCTGAACTAAATTGATCTTAAAAAAGTCTAGCTAGATATATTGTGTTAGAAAATAAGATAAATATGTTGGAATAAGATATGCAGTGTTGAAGTTTGTAAAAAGCAAATTGGTCTGGTCGCTGTAACCGACTACTCCATGTGTTATGTCTTTTTGAACAATGATAAGAGGCTGGAATATTAAACTCTGATCCTATCTTTCGTTTGAGAAGTCTACCCTTAAAAAGTCCCATATCAGCCCAATCCAACAGCCTGTTAATGTGATTACTAACTCTCCACAGATGGCTGTAAAATGCTGCAGTGTCGGTCCAGAAGCACAGAGTAGAGCCTGAGAGCGGCCTTCTCCAAAACCCTCTATGTCTGTGTGTTCCTCTGAGTCCAGCCAGTGTAATTAGTAATTGATTTTACAATCTTTGCTGACCACAGCTCGGTCACAGAGCTGGATACAGCACAGGTCAGCTTCCTGTTAGCATCGACCGCTAACACAGGCCAGATAGTTGTGGAGGCGAGCACAACACAACTTCAGCCTATAGTGTAGGTGAAATAAAACTAGTGTTAGCAAGTTATGGCATCCTCAACTAGAATTTAGCACTATGAGACTGATTTGTCCATATGTTCATTGTTTGCTCAAACCTGTTCAAACATGATGATCTAGAATGATTTCCTAAAATAGAAAAATTTAACTTAATTCTTTGTTTTTGCAGTTGGAAAGAAGCTACATGACAATATATGTTTTTCTCACCATCTGAATTTTTTTGAACAGTTGCAACTAAATATAGAAAAGTGGGCGGGGAAAGAGGGTAGTCTGTATTAAAGGTGCACTGCGTAAGTGCCAAAGGTTTTGAACAAGCTTGGGCGCCATCTTTGGAGTTGACACATCGTTATTTTCTGCTAACTGTTTTCCGAGTTAAGAAGACAAAGTTTGAAAAAGTAGTTGGTCATTAATAACTCCACACATTTGTTTGTCAGTAGTGCATCTGTCACTGAGCTAAGAAGACCCTGAGAGTGTTTTCAAACCTCAACACTCATTTGTTCTGTGCCAAGTGAAATGTGAATGTGTTGATTGACATTTTGCAATCAGCTCTTGTATATCTCATAATAATTCAGAACACCTTCTTCTTTAGAACACATACTTTACTCCAAACTGTGAGCTGTGGGCTGCTGCTGATCTTTGTGTATCTTTGTGTTGTGACTTCTTGTTTTTCCACAAAAAGAGATGTGTTGCATCTAATAAAGAGCATTTGTATTCCTCAAAGTCTTAATATCCTGCTGCAGATAGTGTTGTCCCAATGTTATCGTGAGGTCATGTAAACAGAGCTGAGCGGACCAGACTGTCGGAGAGTCGCCTCACACCCCAAACACAAGCTCTGAACAAATGATCTTCTCTCTAAACTTATTTCAACTATAGGTCATGCTGAGAGGGGTTTTACAAAATGAAATTAGTTTGGGACGAAACAAAATTTCACGAGACGAAACAAATCACAAGATCCACGAGATCAAGACAAGGTTTGAATGAATTTACATAAAGCGATTAAATTTACAACTGTGCGATGACGTTTTACAAATCAAACCTTTTCCTTACCCATAACTCTGACCCTTTTCCTTAACTTACCCATTTCCTACACTTAATCACTGTCCCTCCAGAACGCATTTATCAAATCCCACCAGTCCCTTTCCCTATTTCCCCTTGGTTTCTCCCATGGCCCTGCCTTAGGTCCACCCATATCTCTTTAGTGGGTCAGCTCACCTGTTGCCTCTTTGTTCTTGACGCTGGCAAGGTGGAGCTTCAAACTTTCCTTGTGAAGAATGAGTAAATGACAAGTTTTGATTAACTGACATTCTCCTATTTCTGTATGTATGTCTAGACGATGTATAAAAATTAAAACTTCGGTTCTTTTGACTTTGAATGATGAGAGTCAAAAGACGAAAGTGAACAATTCGTTTTCTCAATGGGAAGGAAGCAACAACAAATAGGAGCTTTTTTCACTCAAATTTGCGTGTACAGAGAACACAGAGCACCTGGTGTCATCTCAGACACAGTGTGTATTACTGACACGAGTGCGCAACAAGTACCCACGTGCCGCGTACTCTCACAGGTACGGATCCCAGATTTTTTTTATAGTTCTCACATGCCTGCGGTAACTTTACATTTAGACAAGTCTGTGTCCTTATTTGACTCATTTCTCTATGAATAGGAGTCATAATGTAATAAAACATGTGGCCATACCTGCTTGTCAAAGCCTGATCCTGCCAGATCTCAGAAACTAAGCAAGTTAGGGCCTGGTTAGTACTTGGATGGGAGACCATTAGAACACCAGGTGCCACAGTGGGACGACAGGAGCAGATTGTTGTTGTGTCCTTGGGCAAGACACTTAACCCACACTGCCTCAGTGTCTGCGTTAGAGACCTGCACGGGACTAGATTTTCATGACCGCTCCCGCCCGATCCCGAAGCATCCGTGACCGTTCCCGCCCGATCCCGACGCCCCCGTGTGCCTGCCCGCCCGAGAAACCCCCGCGGGTCCCGTCGGGTCCCGACTTTTTTTTTTTTTTTTTTTTTTTTTTCACGGAGGTTGCGTGGCGGCCCCAGGGCATAACAACATGGACACAAATAACTAAACTCTGCATAACTCTCTGCATCTCGTTTTAAAATGAGTAGGCACCAGCCTAAATAATCTGCAACCAAGGCAATTATGTTCGTTTGACACATTCAATCATAAAGCCATGATGTCTGTGTATTTCTTACCTGAAATAGGCTTACAAAGCTCCTCACACCTCCAGTTTCTGCTAAGCAAACACTTTACGCAGGGATCCCACTACATGCCGCCTCCCGAAAGTTGCCGCAAACTCGTGTGTATTATCTCCATCTCCCCGTGCGTAAAGCCACTCCTTCATTCACTCCTCTGGGAAAGCTTGCGTCCGTGCTGCGGCTGCTGCTGGCGCGAGGACGCACAGATGATACACACGCTAGACTAGAAATAGGCCTACAGCAGTGAGTTTACGTGTCTGCACCTTGCAGGTGTCCGTGTTGTGTCTCTCTGTTGAACAGCAGCGTCCACAAAGCGGTATTTCTTTCTTGCTACGTAATATTTTGAAGACAGCGGAGAGAGCGCGAGTCCGTTCGGGACCCGAGGTGTTTGGTCTGACCGCCCGGTCCGCCCGAGCAACGTTAAAACCGCCCGATCCCGAGGGTTTGCTCACGGGTCCCGTGGGTCCCGCGGGAATCCCGCCCGATGCAGGTCTCTAGTCTGCGTACACTGGGTGAGTGGATGCTAGATGGTAACGCGCTTTGAGTGCCTGGAAAGGTAGAAAAGCGCTATATAAATAGACCATTTACATACTTTTAAACCTTAAAAATCAAGTCCCTTCTGTCCTCAGTTTCTATGGTTTAGTTGTGTTATTTGTGTCTCAGTTCTCCTTTGCTTTCTTTCCCTTGCGTGAGTGAGTCAATGAGAGAGTGAGAGGAGGAAGAGAACAGCAAAAAAACCCCACAAAATCTCACTTAATTTAAAACATTCAAATCCTTTCAAAGAGTTGAAAGTCCAATCACTAATCAGCTCCTTTGTATCAGGTGTGGGTATATTAACAAAACATCTTTCAGTAAATGTTTAAGCTGGACTTGGTGAGGTTTCCTGGTACCAGTCATTACCTGGAACCAGAGCAGCTAAGCATAAAAACAGTCAAGAAAACAGAACATTTAAAGTGCTTGCATCGGTCTAATAGACTAATCCTTATGCATGCTACAGCGGCTGCTGGAGTCAGAGCAGTCATTTAGCTTCAAGCACCACTTGACCACTCGACAACATCAGAGCTTCAATTAAAACAAGGTCAAAATCAAGCCACCCCTGCTCTTCACACAACATACAGAACACACACAGCAGCAGTAGACATAGAGAGAGGCACTCAGTCTGCTCTGAGGCTAACAGCGTCCACACACATTCACAACAGGCTCGGGCGGACATGGTTAAATGGAAAAAAAAAAACAAAAAACATTGTTGATGTTTTTGAGGAGCGACACATGAAGAGCCCTTGAACAAATGCAGCAGAAGAGATGCAGAGGCTGTACACACAGAATACAGTACATTCTCAAATTCTTGTTTTAGAGTTCTAATCAGGACATGCAAACAGAAATACATAATCATTATTCAAGATTATAGGCTTACAAAAAACTAAACCCATAGTTCTACGCAGGCTGCACGAGGAGCTACAGTTGTCTGGATAGTATGGACATTAGATCACTATCCTCTCATTTCTCCTGCTTTCCCTGTAAAGATCCAAGTGGTTGTTCATCTGTTCTTGGCTCTTCTCTTGTCTCACTGTCCTTTTGGAGAAGTGTAACTGTTTCAGATGCCGCTGTTTCACTGACTAATTTGGTCAGATGATGCCCCCCAATATTAGGAACATTGGCAGCTTCCCATGTCATGGACACCCTCTTCGGCTCCCTCTCCCAGGATTTGTCCTCATCCTGCTGGATGAGTCATTTCCCTCTGCTAATGAGCGCTGGCTCTACAGACTTAAACTCTACATTTGCAATTACACACACATCAGTCCTGGTTTTGACCGATGAATGTTCATTGTTTTATTTTTTTGCTACATGTTCTCCATGTCTATGATACACATTGCTACCTAAACTTACACATTTTTGTAACTTTAGACCTAAACATAGCTTAGTGTTGCTGCAAAATCAACATTTGGGAATTAAATTTTACTTTTGTGACTCACATTCAAGAGACTTTTGATGAGAAAAAGCAAAGTCTCAATCTTCTGGAGTCAGACATCTATCAGCTAGCTCTTGTTCCGTTATGTTGTTTTTATCAATGCTGTTTGCGCAGTCAGCTAGCTGGATAGTGTGTCTTTCTGCAGGTAACATACCCAATAGAGCAGAAAGTGACGTCAACTAGGAACCTCTCTAATGGAGCTAATGGCAGCTCCTCTATGTCATCTACCCAATCACATCCTGGCCAGTGGCACAAGCCCTACGCAGCTCAGCCAATCAAACTGCAGGTTTCATCTCCTCCTCGCACCCTTCAGCCTATCGAGGCATCAGGTTTAAATTCAAAAGAGCAGCTCTGAATCCTTAGTTTGCTGACAGCTCTTGCAGGCGCAGGTTGTTCGCCGCATTGCATTTTCACAACCTTCCACCTCCCCATCACCGCCTCAAAAGTCTTCTTCCCTCCTCTCCTCTAGGCTCCAGTATTCTCCTACTCTATCAGCCAATCATTTATCACATGCTTAGTTTTCCTGCCGAGACCTAAGCGCCAAACCTGTATTAATAAATATTTTCATTAATCACATCCTTTTGTCTGTTTGAGTCTGTCCCGGTTGAATTGATATAATGTCCACGCAGAGTTAAACAGCTTTGTGCTTAGAGGATTTTGTTTTACATGATTTTATTGTTGTCTGACCTTGTGTCTCGATTTTTTAGATGTACCATGGCCCTCAATACAAAACGCACAAAGAAACTCAAAAACATGTACACAGATATGTAGGGGAGACCGGGGACAATTGTAACACTTTTTTTCAAATTTGACATATCAGCTTAATCGTAGTTGAAGACCTGCTTAAAACTATATAAAATCAAAGCTGCAGATCTTGGCTTGACATGTGAACAGGTTTGGATTCTCTAGAGCGATTTATTTTGAAGCTGTTTTCATTTCAAGACAAGAAAGTCAAGTGTTACATCTGCCCCACAACATGGGTCAACTGTAACACACCAAGGGGGCAATTGTAACACATGAAATTACAACAATAATATTTATTTTTTCTTTATTAAAGGGGCACTGTGTAAGATTGAGAGGAATTTTAATTATCACATATAGTCCACAAACATTTAAATCATATTTATTCTTTACAACATGAATACTTAAGAGAGCACTGTTAACCAATCCACATCAGTGATACATTTATACGTATTTGAAATGTTTTATTACGGGCCGGAATGTGTATTATTGACGCTAGATGTCAGCATGGTAAATAGGCAAAATGCATGTGAAAGGCTCCCTCTGGTGTTCAAAAGTGGAAATTACTTGGATCACTTTGTTTTTCTTACACAGTGCCCCTTTAAAGATAATACATTTGACAGACTGGAAGGTTGTCCACATTTAAATAACCTTAACTCTGTAATCCCATCATAATATAACACAAAACTGCTGTGGAAAATAAAAAGTACAGTTTACTCTGCTATAATGAGAACTATTCTGAAAGAAATATTCAGGCTCTGATAAAAATCAGTCAAACAAATAATACACAAGCTGAATTCATAAAATGGCCGAGGGGCAGCTGTAACACGGTGGTCCTTTCCCAAACGGCTCCCTACTCACTTCCCTACACCCTAAACACTAAGATTTGCGCGCTCCCGTGAGCTAAGTGCTGTCCGAAATGCACAAGGGAGAGTGAGTAGGGGACAGTCAGACACTTAACAGCGAGTGAGCAGCAGGTGCTCACTAAACAGGTGTGTGTAACGCTGAGAACAGTCCCACGGGAAACATGACCACGTGAGATTAGTTCCAGCTTTTTATAAAAGTTTAAATATGTTTAACTAACCATTTATTTCCAACATTAATCATTTTAAAATGAATGAAGAAAATATACTGATGCACATTTAGCTTTTATTTGTCCTGAAAATACTGTTGGACTCAAAATGTTCTGGACATTTTAAATCGTCTTGTAAACTCAGAAAAGAGTCTGGAGTAATTTGCACCTCAGACACATATTACAGTATGATATAAAAATGAAATAAGGACAGAAAGTACCTTTGATATTGTGACTCACAGGGCAGATCTTTCACTGTGAAGACTTGTGTCTCATTTGTTTCTAATGATAGAACAGGTGAGAAGAGGAATATTTGGGAATGTTGAGGGAATTTTATATTTACATTTTTTGTCACAGTCAAAACAAATACTAAACAAGACAAGCTCTAAAAGTGCCCAGTAGGTGGTGATAACGCTGCCTCCAGAGTCCCAAAGGACAGTAAGAGAAGAAGTTTAAGAAAGTGAAGTGTGTCTGAAATCACAGGAATGAAGGGAACTAAGGAGTGTCCCTCACAGAAGTGTAGTGTGTAGTTGTTAGGGAGAGGGAGTAGGGACTGGTTTGGGAAGGGCCATTGTTACATTTGCCCCAGATGAGGGCGGCCATGTTTGGAGGGATTTTTTTCTGTTAGCATTCATATTTGTTGTTGTAAAACTCACCAAATACAGACCACAAAACCTATATTTAACCACATAAAAATGTCAGCCATATCTCAATCACATCTCTGTTCAGAACAAAAACATGAGGTCATGTGATGTAGAACTTTACTACTCAAAAAACTGTTTTTTTTAATGTAAAAAGTTTTCTGAAATCTCTAGAATCTTTCCACTCAAACAGCAGGTGGAGATGAATGAGCCGGTTCTGTGCAAAACTTAAGCTTCTGGTTTGCTTCTGCTACGAATGGCAGCCTCTGTTACATTTGCCCTGTATTACAATTGGCCCCAGTCTCCCCTACACAAAAACAAAACAAAAAAGGCAAACTCAAAAATGGCCCAGCAAAGCACAGACCTACCCTTTCCATGATCTGTTTTGTTGAATTCCTGCATCACTGAGATCCACCAACAAGAAGTGTAACTGTGTGTCTGATATAGTTATTATCTCATCCAGCATAACAGACAGTGGGCTGGTCAGAATCACACACTGCAGACTTGTTCTCCCCCGCTGTGTCCCGGCGCTCCTCCTCTGCTGATTGTTTTACTTTCCCTTTCCTCACGGTAAAGAGCGCATGAATAAAACATGGCATTATTCCGGCGTGGAGAGGAGCGGTGGACGCTTCAGTAGAGAGCGCACTTCCACACATCGGTCAAGTGCAGCTCCCGTCGCGATCGCAGCGGGAGGATAATGGATGAGGCTGTGTGTGCGTGACCTCCGAGCAGCCGCGCCGTGACCTCAGACGTGTGTATAATGTACATGTTATCAGTTGGTTCAACAGAGACAGACTTCCACACACGTCGTAAACATACAACACGATTAACGAGAAGCTGTTTTGAATGGAAGACGGTTGAGTCAAATGTCAAGGTCTGTGTCCAGCTTTGGGAAGGAACAGAGGTTGTACGGATGACATCATAGTGTTCTAAATGTCAGCAGTGAGTGGTGAAAATGAATGAGAGTCAGTGGAGACAAAGTAAAATTTCTCCGGTTCGAGTCAAAATCACTGACACAGTCTTTGGGCTCACACACACAGAGAAACTTATTACCTAAATGTTTGATGAGTGAGTCCAACTGCAATTGGTAAACTCGCTAGCTGAAGTCTGCACTGTTGCCGTGACAACAGAAAAACTATTTTATAAATCCCTGCCCAACAAACTCTTCAAAAAGGAAAGATTTGGCCTAAAAAAAGAAGAGGATAATAACGTGCATATAAGAAAAAAGATTCTAAATAGAAAGAAACTATTAATTATTAGAATCAAATATGTTTTCCACAAGAAAAAAAATTCCCATTATGTGTGAACTCTTGAATGTCGGGCAATTTTGATTTTCATTTCTAAAGCAATTCTCAATTAAATTATTCCATAAGCAATTTTTAATTTGTTTTTGAGGCAATTTTATTGTGTCATCTTAATAAATATGCCGTCTTGCAGTTCAACACAGTCTCACTAGATGGCGTACTTTTACCACAACTCAAAAACAGCGTATTTTGACCACGAGTTCACAACTGTTTTTAGTACTTATGTTACGCCGTACATTTAGCACGATATGAAAAGAGTAAAAATGACACGAGATTTCACAACGTCAAAAAAACACAAGTTTTGGTTGCAGTTATGTGGGGACGTTTTCTTCAGGTGAAACGGGTAAGTTCAGGCATAAAGTTACTAAAATGTGTAAGATTAGGTCTGGGGCTTGGGGCAGGTTAAGATAGAATCAGGATTTCATTAATATTCATAAATAAGAACACGTCTTAACAACCACCAAAGAAATAAATGGAGACTGTGGCGCGTACTATAATTAGCGAAACAGCTGTGAACTCGTGCTAATCATACGTAATTTACATATTGTGCAATGGCGTGGTAAATGTACGCTTTCTTGTGAGGTCGGGCTCTGGAGTTAGTTACGTTATCTAATGTTTTTGAAGCTTACAAAATGGGTCGGCTGCTCTTCACGGCTAACAACAACGTATCACAAATCACTGGGCTACCTGATGATAAATAATACCTTTCTCCACTGTTTTAGCTCTATCTCATGTAGATGCTGGCTTAACCCTGCTGTACACTGAGTGCGAGTTGGATGCGGAGTTTCACAAGACTTAAAAATGTGCTCTTGTACACAGAGCTCAGAGCAGTGAGCGCACGTCTGAGAATTGTGCAAGTGTAGAGAGTCTATTTTTCCAGAGGTTGCAGCGGTCTGATGCGACTTTCAAGTCATACAAGCATTCTCGTGAGAATCCACATGAATCCATGTGGCTTTGGAAAAAAATACAAACTGCAATGGACTGGAGCTGGTGTACAAGGCACTTCACAAGAAACTCAGACGTGTCTCGAACTGAACTCGCCTCGCAGTCTGTGTACAGGAGGCTTTAAAAGCTCATTATCATTAACATAAATGGCCCAAACTGCTCCAAACTGAACGAATCTGGGACCTGGCTAATAGGAATGTGGCTAAAATATATCTGTATAGATATATTTTATATAGAGATACATATATAGAGAGATTATTTGTTTA
Source organism: Mugilogobius chulae (assembly GCA_038363315.1). NCBI lineage: Eukaryota > Metazoa > Chordata > Actinopteri > Gobiiformes > Gobiidae > Mugilogobius > Mugilogobius chulae. The sequence goes on from CM076407.1 coordinate 23,713,856, forward strand.
TCAACACGGGAACAGCAGAAAGTGCTAGGCGTGATTGACAGAAGCTGTAGCAGCAACACTAACCAGTGCTGCTGTCAGCTAACTACAAGAGTTTATCTCGGTGTGAAACTAAAATTATCCTGCTAAATCAACATTTGTGAATGAAATTTGTCTTTAAGACTCATAAACATTACATTCAGGAGAGTGAATAAACGCAGAGAAAAACACGTCTCAAGCCTCAAGAGCCAGATGTCTCAGACCGGTTCAGACCTGATCTAAACTTCAGCTCTCGTCCTGTTTAGTTGTTTTATCAAAGATGTTTCTTTCTGTTGGTGCATGGGCAGTAGAGCGGAAAGAGATGTTGATAGGCACCATCACCACCAGCGACAGTTCATTTAACAATCACTATCATTTCAAGCAATTATCACTATAATAATGCTAAAAATAGTCTCTTTAGTTACCACTTTTTGCATCACAGGAACTACTACAAGTATCACAAATTAATTACCAATAAGCAGAATATTATTAACTGCTACAGTAGATCTATAACTAACTAACAAATCTAATGTATCACTGAGACTAAAAACCAACAATACAGCTAGTGCTTTTACCTCTGTTACAAATATGGAAACAGCCGTGAGAAATATTGATACTTGACATTTAGAAAAACCACCAGGAAGTGATCAAATCGTGAGTGGAAACATTGGTGTCCCATGGGGTGTGGGTTTGGTCTGTGGTCTGGTCATTAGCAAGCGTCGCACACAGTAGGAGTCTCAGATCCACCTCTGCTCCGCTCACATCCATCTTCTCACCGCTCTTTGTAAATCCTCTGCTTTCCTCTCGTCACCTTACTTCCCCCGCTCTCCCAGTAGAAGAGACAGAGAGCAGCAACCCTGTTATCAACATGAGGGACAGCAGCGGCCAGGAGATCCATCAAAATGCTAAATATACTTTATCAGCGATGGCATATTCAGCAGAGTGTAACATGAATGCTCTCAGCAGGCCTATTGAGAAATACTAATATTGTTTTTAGAATGCTGAGGATGGTGCGTTCGCTGACAGGCTGTAAACAACAACAATAACAACAACAAGCCCTGGAGATGACAGTTCAGTCTGAGCCACAGTTCTGTTTAAATGCATGACGAGTCTTAAAGGTGACCTGGTGGGGTTTTACCTTGTGTTTAAGGAAGAAACTGTGACTTACATATAGAAATCACATTTGTTAATTATAAGACACAAACTATTCTAAAACAGGTTACAAAATGCTTCACTGAGTTCTAAACTGCAGAACCCGCCTATAGAAGCCCCGCCTCTTTGTTGTAAAATTTAACTTTAAAAAGTCACATATTTTAACATAGCCTACTACCTTCTTTTATTGTCAAAATCTCATTTCTTGAGTAATCACAAGTAAATAGAGGCAAGTGGGTTGGGATAAGTGGTAGGTGAAACGGGGATTTTCTGAGCACTCAGTTGGATTACAACATTACTCAAGCATGTATGAATCAATTCAAACACAACCTTGAGACAGGGTTATGAAATAAGTGAAAAATTAGAAAAGTGGATTTTATATACAAGTATAAGGTCTTTTTTTCAAAATGAATATGATTATTGAAGTTTGTGATAAGCATGTACCAAGAATGTTGCTGAACAGGAAGTGTGCTGCCAAGAAAAGTAGGCGGGACAGAAAAAGGTGAATAGATTTGGTTAAAATGGTGGCTGCTGCTGATTATGCTGATACTTAACACTCTTCAAATTATTCCGTTCTTAAAGAAATTCAATTTCAAAACATTCAATGTTTACAGTATTTAACAGAACACTCATTGTTCAGTACATGAAGCTAACATTACCCAATAGAACAAAAATATCCAGTATGATTCAAACATTAGGACAAATACGGTCCAATACAAAGATTGGATTGTGATTTCATCTAACAAGATACTGCATTGTCCCATTGACCTGATATTGTCCAATTAACATCCTGAGATTATCCAATAAAATGTGTCCTTGTGCAATAGGATTATGACATTGCCATAAAGTATTTTCACATAGTTCAATAGGACAATAATTGTTCAATTGGTTTCTGGGAGTACTATTACTACTAACTATATAAGATTTTTTGCTTTTTGGATTCTTATAGGACAGTGTAAAATCCAAGAGGAATTTTGGATTAGGGATAGGGCTAACATTAGCTAAAAACTATCTGCGTGTCAAATGGACTAGCAGCTTTATTGTCCACCATCATATATAAAACAGACAGTTCATCAGAAAATGAATCGTGTTAAAAAAAAAATCTGCTTCCTTTAAAAGAAGTGTGCTGCACGTGAACACATTCATATCATCAGTGATTATTTAACAAACAAACTACATTTACAACAAATGAACCTTTGTACATCTTTTTGTTCCCAAAGACATGAAGACATCACCTTTAACTCATCACATGAAGGGGAGTGGTTTCTTTGGACATGGGAGGTTTGTTTTCTTAAGTGAAGAAATACCAGACAAATCAGAGAGATGCAAGTGACTGATAATTCACAAGACACAACACTTTCCAGCTGCATACACTGAAACATAAACTGTCAAAGAAACATGTATTATTTTTACTTTCACTGCACCAGTAATGTTCCAAGAAAACACTTAACTATTATGTCTGAGCTGAGCAGTGCACCTAAAACAGTCCTTCTTTATTGTTTGATTGCTGATGAAATTAGGAGCCAACAGAACAGGGACTGAGGCTGCAGCTCTCCTGTGTCTTCTGAACTGTTGCGTTGTGTGAGAGAGAAGTGATTTACGTTCAGCGCTCTCTCACTCTCACACACGCTTAGCTGTTGGTGCAGCCGAAGATCAGACTGCTCATTCTGTCCTGGTGGATTTGTCTCACTGTCATTTAAAGCCCCTCAGAAACACTTCTTCTGTTTGCTTCTGCTCTGGATCTCTCTGCTGTGCTCTGAGTGAATGAGGCAGAGACATATTGTTGCAGGAGGAATGTTGTCTAATGAACAAACCAAACTGCTACATTAAAAGCTTCTTTGACTGTTCACAAATCTACAAAAGAACAAGAGAGGACTTCATCGGATGACACTATGCAGAAGGCACGGAGGGTCTGCTGCTTTACTGCCTCAGAGACTGAACAATAGAATAAGATAAAATCCAAAGTTTAAGACCTTTTGGAAAATGTAAGACCGTCAGTTCACTCAACTGAGGATGGATGATACGATCACTAATGACACAAAACTTAGAAGCAAATCAACATGAGATGCTGTGAAATTACCTCAAAATTCATTTAAATTTAAATGTATTTTTATATCGCCCAAAGTCACAACAGTCACCCAGAATACTTTACAACATTGTTGATTAAGCAAACTAACAAGCAATGAAACAGTCATTGGTAAAAAACCAACAAGTATTAGAAAATCATGAACTGTCACTAAGCAGAGGCAGGCTGTCCAACAATAAAATGGCAAATGGATGATTGTAAAAAAACAAACAAAAAAAACAAAAAAAAAACTGCAAAGACATTTACATAAAACTGGCACAGTTTCCTGGAATTTGAAACACAATTTAAGTGTTACAAAATATTGTCATCTGTCAAATTATAACATCTGTGTCATTTATGTGGGTTTTGACCCACATTACAATGTGGTTGCTAGGTAACAGTTGTGAGTTATCCTCCAAATATGTCATTTTTGCTGAACAAAATACAACTATAAACTTAATAAACATAGCCAATCTAAGTGAAAACAAGCAAAATGTTTGGTGAAATCTGAAATGATCATGTTCACTGTGTTTTACTGAAAATAAGGTCTAACCTGTCATACACACTTTAAGAACCTGGCTGTTCAAAATTCCTCATTTGCAACTACAGAAAACTTTTTTTAAGTGTTTGTTGCTGCTGAAGAAGGGTTTCATAAAAACATGAAAAAAAAAAAGGCTGGGCCCAAGTGCTGCAGTTAGCCAAGTATTAACATGCTACTTGTACTGGGCAGCTGACGTGTGTGAGAACTACGTGCTCTAAGTGGGCTCTACCCAACGCTATTTCAACTTGACAATAAGAGGATGTTTTTTTTTATTCAATGGTAAGAAGCTGCGATCTATCCTAATCTCTCTTAATTGTAAGTCACATCCAAAAGTAAAAGCTCTATACCTAATAACTATTTGCTGACTGTCAACCTGAGAATAAAGCCGCTGTAGGTGCCTAATGGGCTGTGCATGTGTAACCCTTCTGTGCCTTGTTCAAGGGCACTTTCCCAGTCCTGGAGCTGCAGAGTGTTCTCTATGTAGTGGCGATGCTTTCAGCGTTTCAAACACTCCAGTGAGTTATTCTGCTCCATAACTTCACACTCTCAGCCTGGCGTTCTTCCTAACCTTACAGAAGGCTGCAGAGTGCTAGCTCTGCTCAGATTGTAGTCCACTGGCTGCGCAAAAGCATTAGCATTTAAATGTAAGTGCCTGCAGCGATCATACATCAGAGCAGAGGATCTGTCTGTTTGGGAACTTTAGAGAAGATGTTCTTTTTACCCAGAGTGAAGTCTGCGCTGCCACTCAAATAACACTTTGAGCCTACTTTAAGTGAATATTTGAATGCAAATATTTTCAACTGACTCTGGTAAGTTTCAGCACACTTTAAGCAGTTTACATTGCTTTTTGCCACTTTTACTTAAGATTTTTAAAACATTGCACATACTGTCCATCAGAGTCCTCACAGTCACATTAGACATTGTTCAGGCCAAATGTTCTAATCACATAATAGACTTGTACAGTTAATCTGTGCAGGTGATTAGATCCTATCAAATGGGTCTTAATAGAGCTCTCAGTGACCCAGTAATTACAGTGCTTTGATTTCTGCTCCAACCAAGTTCAGTCTTTCAGGACAATTACAGGATCACAGAAATCAGACGGCACGAAAAAAACAAAACAGACTCCATTTGTTTTTCTCTCAGTCCTGGTGCATTAGGTCTGCTCCTGAATGATCATCCAGGCTGTACTATGTCAAATAGTGTTTGATCACAATATGTCCTTTTTCTTTATTGACTGTTATTCATTCTAACATTTAGAATGCTGTGATGTCATTGGCATAACCTCTGTCGCATTGATGAGATTTGGACTTGTGAGAGATCATGAGCATGCTCAGTTACAATGTAGTCTTAGACCTGGTTTAGATCCCTTTTAGGCCTGGTTTAGTTTTATTTTATATAAATTAGGGACGCAACAAACCAGCTTTTTCTGATCCAATACAGATTCTGATTCTTTGGCTTTAAGTATCTGCCAATATCAATCAACCGATACCAATGTAAGGACTGAAATAGCTTATTTTTCTTATCAAAACATGTGATATAACAGTTACTTATAGTCCAAGTCAAAACTTAACACTTTATCTGAATAAAATGTCAAACATTATGAGACGCTCTGGATTAACAACAGCCACTAAATTAGTCTCATTATGTCCAATTAAAGACATTATAATCATGGAGCCGATTCCCAATCACAAAATTTCCTGGGTCGGCACAGATATCCGATCCAAACATCAAACTGGTGCATCACTGATATAAATACATAAAATAGTTTTATTCCTATTTTGACTAAATAAGATTCCTGTCTTAAACAAGTCTTTTTCACCGTATTGAAATTACCTGAGCTAAACTGATCTTAAAACAAGTCTATCTAAGGGTATACTATTCTAGAAGTAAGACAAATGAACTAGAATAAGATGGTTTTGCAGTTTAGTCCAGCTGTAAACTGATTTTATGTTTACGTGACGTCTGAATACAATCTAGAACAAGACTTTTCAACAGAAGACCCGGGGGCCAAATCAGTCCCTCCAACCTATAAATCCAACCCACAACCAAATGTTCTGAAAATAAACAGTATTGGTTTTGTACTGTTTAAGCCTGGGTAAGTGTAAGTATCTGGTCAGTATTGATGAGATGTCTTTTGTATTTTATTTTGTTTGTCCACAAAGATGTAATTAAAAAAAGGTTACTTTAAAATATTGAAGCAGATCTAATGTTGAAAAAAAAAAACACAATAATTTTCTATTTTATTGCTAATTATTCTATTTTTATTGCTAAAAAAGGTGTGCTTTGTAGTAGTTTTTTTGTTTTGTTTTAGTAATTCAGTGATCTTTGCTTTAAAAATGGGTTGTTACGTTATTGTTAAGTCCTGTTATTGAATATGATTATCAAAAAACAATTAAATGTTGCAGTCCTAAAATGGCGACTTCTTGAGTATCTCCGGCCCAGAGGTCAATATTAACCGAAAAAGCTGGCCCTTAAGAAAATAAAGTTGCAAAGCCCTGGTCTATCAGTCATGACTACATACTGTATGTTGCATCAAATAGATTTTTCAAAAAACAATTCACAGCATCTCAAAAGGTGTGCCTGGCTTTACCGAACAAGGACTTTGGAGAAAAACTAGACTACAAATCTGGTTTTCCTATTCTCCGTGTAAATACCTTGATTGTGCTTTTGGAAAACACACCAAACTTGCCTAGTAGTGTTGATGATTGTCGTCAACCTTGAATAAACTTGTAAAATCCAACACAGAGTCACACAATATAAATAAATAACTTAACAAGTATTCCAGTAGCAGCTTCACTTTTCATAATTACCATGGCAGAGTCCCAGTTTAAAGTGAAAACTGCAGAAAAATGCAGCGAAGCATATTTTTTGTTTTGTTCATCAAAGTGCCTTTCCACATTTGCTGAGGTACCTGCTTTGCTGTTTTTAGCTGTTTGATATGAATTAGAAACATTGCGCTGTTATTTTTTGTACAATTAAATTACCCCAGAGACCGTTGTTTACTGTGATAAGAGCCAAACAGCGATGAAGCCGAACATGATGTGAGTGCTGAGCAGAAAATAATCACTGGAAAAATAGCCCCCAGTGGCTTTTGCAGGAGCTCCGATTTACACAGCTGCAGAATGGAGCTTCTCCGGCGCAGCACAAAGCCGTCTCTCTCTCTGGTTTTCACACGTGTTTTCAGTGCCACAGATGTTTGAGATATTATGAAGACGAAACACACTGCGGCGCGCGGCACATGTCGAATGATCTGGGCTTCTCACTGTCCCAGATGTCTCAGATAAGATTTGTTTTGTTTGACTCATTTGTGTTGTCATGTTCCCGCGTTGCACATTAATCATGTTTTCATACTGTATGTTGCACGAGACACGTATGTAACCGATTACTGCCAGAATCTGTTAAAAGAACAATACCGACAGTGGTATTGCAAGTGTGTCTTGGGGCCTTTCAATCATTTCATTGCAAAGCTCTATCTGAACCAAGACAGCCGTTTCTAAACATTTTCCCTCCTTCTTTTGACTTTATGCAAATGAAATATGCCATTACATATAAGTATGTTGTGTGGAATAGAAGTAAGTAATAGCAGTATATTCTGCTAAGAACAAACCACAACCCCAAAACCGGATTGGTGAGAGAAATCGCATTACAATGGTGCACCGCACAGCACAACAGTCACCTGAGAAAACGTAGGTTTAAAACAAAATGTCAAAAAAGTACCACATTTTCATTCCTTTTTTTTTTTTTACGTCAATAAGTAACGAAAAGCAAAAAACGTAAAGTAACCACGATATTTGGTTGAGGCAAAAAAGCAACATTTTCTTTAGGTTTTAAAGGGGCACTGTGTAAGATTGAGAGGAATTTTAATTATCACGTATAGTCCACAAACATTTAAATCATATTTATTCTTTACAACATGAATACTTAAGAGAGCACTGTTAACCAATCCACATCAATTGTGATACATTTATACATATTTGAAATGTTTTATTACGGGCCGGAATATGGGTCATTGACGCTAGATGGCAGCATGCTTAATAGGCAAAATGCATGTGAAAGGCTCCCTCTAGTGTTCAAAAGTGGAAATCACTTTGTTTGTTTGTTTTTCTTACATAGTGCCCCTTTAAAGGTCTTTCACACCAACACAACCCCAGTTGCTGTCGGTAAGGAGGAGCGATGCTGCATCTGTATGTCTCTTTGATGTAAAAAGGCATTCAAACAAACATAATCCAAACAGCCAATAGTCACCAAATATTTGTTATGCAATACTTGACAAAAATGACGAAACATAAGAGGCAGGCGAGTTGCTGCAACTCCAGTGACTTTGTTTTCCTTGGACCAAATAGTAGCCTTTCTCCTCCATATTTACGTCCCGTGTGAACCTGAGTAAAGAACAACAATCCATGCTCAGCTAAAAACTGTTTTTCTGTAAGCGTCATTTTCGGTTTTCCGAATGATTTTCCTGCGCACTGGTTCGCTGATTCTCTGGTAGCTAATCAAATCTCTGAATATGTAGCAAACTGGAGACCGCTGGCGACGCAGACTCTTCAAACAAGTCTTGAAAACCCGCCTCCATGACTTGCTCTGCACTCCTCTGACCCCCGACAGCGCCATTCACACCAAACACAAGCAAGCTGCCTGTCGTTCAAAGTTGCCCAACTTGTTCAGACGGGCAACCCTCGACTTGGTGTGAAAGACCCTTAATGGGTAGGTTACTAAAATGTGTCTGGGCCCAAAAACCGCCAAAAATGTTGCCACATGGCTTCTACCAAAATCCGTGGTTGCTTTTCGTAACATATTGATGTAAAAAAAGACTTGATAGCATTGCTTATTGAACATTTTTGACATTTCATTGTATATCTACGTTTTCTCTGGAGACTGTGTTAAACAAAGCACACTGTAATGCCAGAGCAGAGCGGAGGGCCCAAACAGGAGATGAGGAGATCTGAGCAGCCCTGTGTAAGACACAGCATTAAGCAGAGTCAGGGCAAACTGGAACACCCTGGCTGAGAGGGGCGGGCATGATCACCAAAAACATACAAGGCTGAGTCTGCGTTGATCAAGTGGCTAGTTAAAAAGGCATGGCTCAAATTACGAGAGGCATGGTCGCCGAGAGGGTATGGTCACCGTGCACTGGAGCTAATGAGCCCGATCTCACAAGAAAGCATACATTTACCTTGACATTACACAACATGTAAATGAGGTATGATTAGCACGAGTTCACAGCTGTTTTGCGTAATTATAGTACGCATCACAGTCCCCATTCTTTTCAATGGTGGTTGTTAAGACGAGTTCTTATTTATGAATATTAATGAAATTCTGATTCTAATCTTAACCTGCCCCAAGCCCCAGACCTAATCTTACCAATTTTAGTAAATTTATGCCTAAACTTACCCGTTTCACTTGAAGAAAACGTCCCCATGCAAGTGGCTGCAATCAAAACTCGTCCTATTTTGACGCTGTGAAATCTCGTGTCATTTTTACTCTTTTTCATATCGTGCTAAATGCACGGCGTAACATAAGTACTAAAAATAGCTGTGAAGTCGTGGTCAAAATACGCTGTTTTTGTGTTGTGGTAAAAGTACGCCCTCTAGTGAGACTGTGTTGGATCATGAGATCAGCGACAGTCAGGGTGGAGAGCAGGTGCACGGGTTGGAACTAGTGAAGACTTAAGAGTCCAACATAATAAATAAAAACATGTCGTTATGCCAACACCCTCTTTTGAAATTTAATGAGCGTAATTGACTGCATAATTAGCCAGTCAGGAACAGTGCCAAAATACAAAAGAGAAATATTATTCTATGAAAAAATACATCTCCAAAACCCCAAAGACTGATGAGTCTACCACAATTGATCTTTTTCTAAGCATGTTTCTATAATGCCAGGGTAACATATTGGAGGCTGTTGAGTCCATGACTGAGTGTGTTCATTCATATGTCAAATAAACGTCAGGTTTTGTAGCCAAATAATAAAGCTGTCAATGAAATGTTAGTATCTCATGGACCCAGAGGTCAAGAAGCCGTCACATTTGCCTGTCTCACTGTTGGGAAGCTAAATCTCTAAACAAACCAAGCGAGGAATGCTCAAGAAACCAAAAGAAATAGTACATTTTGTGTCAACGCTATCATTGATAAAAACTCACTTATTTCTTTCTTGTACAGAGTTGGTCTTCACCATGGATCCTTGTGCAGCTCGGACAGAGAGAGGGGGGTGTAGTGGAGAGCAGCTTAAACATTTATTACAGCAGTCAATACCCAATCCGTCTGCTGTAAGTTTCTCCTGCCCGTTTCTTTTATCACTGATTGTTGAACAATGACTGAGCGATGAAATATTGAATGTGTAGCTCTGGGCTTTATTTATTGATGGTGTCACGCTGATGCATGCTGCGGTTTAGCAGGAGCCTTTGATCCTTGGGCTCTGGGTGCGTTTGATTTCACACGCCTTTCTCACGGCTCAATGTGACACTGACAGATGTGAGCTGGGACTTCAGTCTTCGCAGGGCGAAGCAGGCCTGGACTGGGTGCATTTGGTGATGCAACGGGAGCTCATTACCAGACCTGACAGAGCTCATCAATGTCAAGATGGTGACCCAGGGAGGGGCTGCACCAAAGGCACTGAGGGAAAGGCCCTGGTGGGGAAATGTGGTGAGATTAAACCGGTTTAAAATGGCAAAATGCCCTTTCTGTTACAACCAATTATAAAGAATTGTGTCAATGGATCATCTACAGTCACAGACTCAAGAATGGGTCTAAATTTTGTCTATAAGGGTTGAGCTGTATTATCACACAAACAGTTTTAAATGTCCTCTCTATGTGATACACTGCATATAGTGCACTTCAAATATTTATGGAGCAATTGAAGCAATAAGAGTACTGCTTTCTCCTCCAGTCATGTGACTGGTGCTGTGGTGAAAAAAAGATGGACAAAACTGAGAAAATACATTTCTGTAATAAACATTGATCAAATTCATCTGATAAGCACATTTGGCATAATTTTCTTCAAACAAGTTTTAATTTAGAGGATCTCACATTCAAAGTGCTTAACCCGATTTTTGCTGTTGTCAATGTAAACGAAGATAAATATTTAGCTTCAAGCTTTTATCAGCTGTCCGCATGTATTACTCATTTACCTGATGAATTCTCCTAATGTTATGCTTTAATAGATAATCTATATTGATGGCGCCCAAGTGACCAGTAGGGGAAAAGTACTCAAACAATTGAGAAAAGGCATCTGCGATGGTCATTAGAAGAGTCAGAAAAAGAAAAAGAATTGTGATTAAAACTGAAACAAGACCCCTGGATGAATTATTTAAAAGCATTGTTTAAAAGTTGTTTGGAGGATTTTCCAAGAAAAGGCAAATCCAGCATCTGTTTGTTCTCTGTGTTGATACTAACATGTCTAACCTGTCTGCGCTCCGACACTTTGGCTCTCGCTCGCACTGAGCTGCACATGTGAGGCAGGTTGTGAGAATAAGACACTAAACTATAAAGTCTAAAGCAATGTTTGTTTGATGTGACACAGATCAAGATTCTTTGCCTCCCAAGTTTCTCTGTGCGCCGGAATTACACAGCACCTCTACTAATTATGTTGTAGATGTGACTGAAGAAGTGATTTTGAAAATACATTCAACAAACATGATTCTGTCTTAAAATTATTATTTTTCAGCCCGACCCATAGCTCCATGGGTCAAGGGTCAGTAGTGTGGATATTGACACAGCTACTGTTCTTGATCCATACTGCAGGTCACCAGGGAAAACATGCTAAATATGGTTCAGTGTATGAGTGAACACCAAAGAACATAATAAGTCATCTTTATGCTGCAGAAAAGGTCTCACAGGGATGTGATGTGGATCACAATCATTACAATGAGAAAGCATACTGTACATCATGCAGTCAGTTCTGCAGCCAATCGTACAAATGTCAACAATGTTACTGTCCAAATGAGAACCAATCGTGCAAATGTTCACAATGTTACTGTCCAATGGAACCAATCATACAAAAGTATCTAGGGTTACTATATGAGGACTAATTGTACAAATGTCTACGTTATTGTCCACATGAAAAACAATCGTCCATATGTCCACACTGTTACTGTCCATATGAGAACCAACTGTACAAATGTCCACAAAGTTAATGTACTGTACTTATGAGAACCAATCGAACAAATGTCCACAATAGGTGCTTTCCCACATGAAAGTGTCAAGAACCAGACATCAGGAACACTTCTACAGCCCTTCTTTCACGGGACCAATTAGAAACAAGTACCTGCAACATTGGCACTGCTCAAAAAAAGATCCAGGGGACATTTGGTGACGTCAGATACTTCAATTGCAAGTGTAAGCTGGACTGTGTGACAAAATCTAATGTTTGCTCCTCTCAGACTGTTGTGGTCCTTGATTTTCTTATAGCTCTGTTTTAGTTATTTATTTTTTTTGTCCTTTATTTAAACAGAGTGATAAAACTAGACCCTTAGTTAGAGACGTGTGACGTGATTATAAATGTGATGCACCTTCCATAAGAACATCTTGCAAAACAAGTTGTCAACTGGTTAATATTTGATAGAAATGTACATGCATATTAACCCAGCCATCTGCTGTACTGAAGCGGAGACAGCCCTTCTGTAAGATCAAGTAATCTGAGAACTACATCTTTTGGGTCTTGAAGTCAATGCAGCTGACCTTAGGAGTGAAACACCACAGGTCCATCAAAGTCCCGCTGTACCTTCTCGTTAGCGTACGGATTTAGCTCTGCATCGTCCATCTCTCACCGCCATCAGTAAACTTAAACTTTCGACGTGGCTGGCGTCGATGTGTATCGCGTGTGTACAACATGCGTCAATGGTGTCACGAATAACGTTGCTGGGTCGCTGAAAGTTTTCAGTCTGAGGTTAAAGTACTCCCCCAGTTGGTCCCCACTTTACTCTCTTGGTTTATCTTATCT